>CAJHNH020003635.1:711323-958667 GCA_905116865.2 Candidula unifasciata | reverse complement strand
AGGACACTCTCAGAGGCAGAGATCCTAAGGATGTCCTCTATGGTTAATTACAGATTGGTAGACGACGTCACGGTCAGCCTCTAACATGACTTTACAATGTGTTCAAGATGGATATGGGAGGTACAGGAACTGAGGTAGATTTGTCGAAACAGGATGTCATGGACCGCATTGCATGGGTGAGGGGAGGAGGGGGGGGGGGGGGGAGTTGGAAGAGAGTAGGGATGAAAGAGCAAAGGATTGCAGACAGGCTAAGAGCTCTCAAAGTCTGAGAAGAAACATGCAAAATAAGAGAAACATGTGAAGTAAGAGAAACACGTAAAACAAGAGAAACATTTAAAATAAGAGAAGCATGTAAAATATGTGAAACACTTAAAAGAAGAGAAACAAATTAAGAGAGACATGTAAAAAAAAAGTGTGATAATAACAAGGGTGGTGAAATTCTAAACACTTATTGTGGCTTATATTTCTTGACATGAGCTGGTCTTGCTAACCCCGTTTCCCACCATCATGGGATATATTTCACTGGTTTCCTATAGCGCCATGGATCCCTGTTGTCTGGAAAGACGGAAAAGTGACAACAAAACAACAGGTAATGTAAAATTGTGTGTAGCAAGTATGATTCTTATTTGGTTGCATCAATGTGGTTTGTATTGTGAACTGCAGATTCAGAAAATAGTGACGGCCTGTTGCCACAGATAGTACCTTATGCAATTAACCGCGTGTGCAACTGTAACTGCTGCTTCCATCAATGATGAACTGTATTCCTAGCATTAAACTGTGTTGGCATTTCTGACAGCTGTCTTATGCCCTGAATGTGTCTGTACTGATTTGCTGAGACTGCAGACGGTGTCAATTTTTCCACAAAGGGCAGTGATGGACATTCAGTGTGGTTTTTGCTTTCACAAATGGAGCAGTTATGAAGGTAACCCACTTGCTATGAATTTGAAACTGTTTTTACCTCATTTGTAGTTGAAAAAATTACAAGAAATCATTGCAATTTACAGTGCATTATTCTAAAAAATCTCATAAAAAACTCCAGTACACAACTTACGGTTCTATAAAATTCACGATCAAAACCTCTTGAGGTATGACTCCCAATGCCAACATTTGGCTCTCCATCTGTGCAGAGAACAATTTCTGATCCAGGTATGTTACTGACAAACCCAGCACAGATAGACAGCGCTGGGCCAAGTGCAGTGGAAGAACCAGCTCTCAAGTTTGTAACTGCCTGATTTACTGATCTGTTTGGTGGAGTATTCATAAAATAATACAGATATATCAGTTATTAAAGATATAATTAATATATAAATATAACACAAGGTCCGACAATTAGGTAATGAGACTAATTCCATTAAAAAAATTAAGATAATCAACAGTTCAAGATATAACCTCTATTTTATTCAAAATTAGCCCCTTTTGCGTTGATACAGCAAGTGGCACGATCTAATAAACACAGAAATGACCTCTGTAGTTCTTCTTTTGTTTAGAGTTGATGTTATGGCCCTTTAGATGTCGTCAATATCATTAAGGAAGCGTCCTTTCAATCGTAACTTTAATTTTGGGAATAGAAAATAATCACAAGGAGACAAATCTGGAGCGGCAAGCAATTTTTAAAAAGTGAGGCGATCAGAGAAGTGTTTGAACCAATATATTTGGCGACTACAATAAGACGAAAGTGGGCACAATCTGAAACAAAATGAGCAAAGAATTATAAAACATGCACTAAAATTGAAAACACACTGTCTAAGAAAAGAAGGCATACAAAAGAAACATTAAGAAGAATGTTTTTACGAGAAGCTAAAATCGCTGGGCTGAACTCCATGTGAGAAACAGAGAGTTGCATGTATTAGAACAGAGTGGAAGAATCAAATGTGAGTCTATGTGATGTTCATCAGTACATGAAAGATGATATATACAAAACTATTTTTCTCATGGTATGCAAAGATACACAGTAAATGTTTAGGTTTTTTTTTTTTTTTTTCAGTGCTACTGAAGTACACACTTTCCCAACACCCTTTGTTAGACACTGTGGTAAGTACCGGCACCTATATTCTTGAAAGAAAGAAAAAGCCCTGTAATATATACACATACAGGAGTTGTGTTTGAGTTACAGCTAGAGGCTCATCACCTCCCAGCCTAAAGGTGTCATGTTTGAATCTTTACCAGATAAAACAAGGCTGAAATGGGGGCCTGGAAATGTGTGGAAAGTAAAAGTGGCTGGCAGGATGGTGACAACTACACACTAGTAGTGGGTTTCAATTGCAGTATGTTGGAATTACAAGCTGGACCCGCAACGCCTAAGCCACAGACACGCTTCCTGTGGATGAGCACCGAATAAAGCATTTTAAAAAGCTATGTCTTGACACTTATTTTAAATAATTTGTATAACTGTGTGTGTCATAACAAAGGGTAGGTTCTGGGGTCACTTTGTGGGGAAAACTAGAAAAGACCCACGGATTGGTCTATAAACAAATATGGGCCTAGAATCATTTGCCTGGCAAAACGGGCATGAAATGTACAACTTTTTTTAAAACATTTTTTTAAAATCTAAAACATAAATATAAATACACATGCAGTAGTACCATGTGTGCACACACATTATTCAAAGCCTCAAAGCTTTTACTGGTATATCCACTTTCCAAAATTCATTGTTGTACAGCTGAAGTGGTCTGACATAATTTCATTACATTTTTAACAAAATAAAAGAAGTGAGATGTTAGTTACATAGCAACTGTCAAATTATGTATGTGTAACTGCTTTTGAAATCTTATACATAAAATGCTGTAACTTGGACACATACATCTAAATCTAAATATACAAACTGATATGTAACATAATGAAAATACAACTATTTGATATATGTGATATGATATAAAAAAAACACTAGAAGTTTCACAAAAATATAAATTATCTGAAACAATACTGCTTTTCATAATTATAAGCCTCAGTAGTTAAACATGGTATTATTTATATTAATATTAAAACAACTTAAAGTTAGCTGTGTATCCTTTACAGGACATTGCAGAACCAACTCCAGCATTTTTCTGGCTTTACTGGTTTTTCCAGGCAAGTTTATGTCCAGTAGTTTGCCACTGCTTTTTGGATGGCCGGCTTCACGATACCATTGTCGAAACCAGCGCAAGGTAAAAGACCCAGAGTTGGGATCAAACCCAGCACCCCGCATTACAAATCACATTCGCAACGTCTCAGTAAAAATCACTACTACTAGTTTAAAACATGGTGCAGATTGAGCCAGTCATATTAAGTTAACCTAAGGACTTACTCAAATGATTCTTCAATGCTCTTTAACGGATAATCTCTTGAAAGACCCACACCCAACTGAAGAAGTTCCTGGAATGATTTCCTCTCTAGTTGTTGAAATATGGGGAAAGTCTCTGTTGTTCCTCCACTTTTGACATGAACGTCAGTGTCAAATACAACAAGAAGCACTTGTTTTGTTGGGTTTTCTTCCTTCAGTTGTTCAATTTGCCTTAAAACAATTCAAAACAGATTTAATATTTCCATGAGCAATAAATAATATGTTCATTACTCACAGATATTCTGATAAATATGTTTTTAATCTGATAAATATGTGTTAATAATATAAAAGTCATACCTGTCACTTTTCAGAGTAAGGAATCTTGTACATAACAATATGGAATAACAATTGATGGGTGATAGGAAATACTGGCACTGACTGTGTGAAGAACACACAATTGGAGGTGATCTCGATTTCGCAGACTATTATCCCAGTTATTCTGCTAAGTAAGAACAGCGATGGTTAGGTTGTTGTGTGGTTTTTCTAGGCAAATTTACATCTAGTAGTTTGTCATTGCTTTCTGGACGGTTGGCTTTCTTTATACCACTGTCGAAACCAACCCAAGGTGAATGGCCCGCAGCTGGGATTGAACCAGGCATCCCAGCATTACAAAGCGTTCGCATCGACTTAGCCACAGAGCCGACAAGAACAGCGATGACATGAAAGAAAAACAGATGATTTAATAAATATAGCATCAAAAAACATTATAAATCACCTATGAAAACACAAGTATATTAAAGGTATCAATAACAGATCAATGAGAAGTCACACTGGAGACAGAAGTAATTAAAGTGACATCAGTTTACCTTTATGTAAAGTAAACGACCCTTTTCCACGCCTTTCAGACATTTTGGGTATATAGGGCTAGACCTATATTTTAAAGACCAATGGCACAAGACAGGGGATGTGGTCAGCATCATGCCAACCACCTTTACTTTCCAGGATTGCACCCTGTACCCACTTAAGGCTGGGTTGACCTGGGAGCCAAGGTCATTTTTGAAAAAAGTCTGGCTCTGCCAGAGAGCAAACCCACAACCTTTTGAACCGCAGGTGAGCGTCTAGCCGCTACGACTCCCAGTTTACCTTTAGGTAGCAATTTTTATTGGAGGAAACAAAAAAAGAAATTATGATGTGCACTGGCAAGACAACAACAGCTTTTTATTTCCTGAAAACATTTTGGAACCCATCCATTTTTAAAGCCAAGTTATGTATTTTCAATTCTCATATTTCAATTTGAACAAATGCCACTGAAAGCTGGTAAACAACAAAAGACATGGAATGGAAATTAAATGCATTAAAATGCAAATGCCTAAGGAAACTTGTGAACTTCAAATGACATGAACTCAAGAAAGTAAACTGATGAGAAGAGAAAACAGCTAGACAACCACTTATATCTACAGTTATAAGACAAAAAGACTGATATATTGGCCAGATCCTAAGGGGAAGTTGGCAAAGAATCACCAAATGGACCAATGAAATGGGATACAAACGGATTAAAGAGATGAGGATGCCTGGCGCGGACTGCAGATTGTGGAGAGGCATGATAGCTCATGCCAGTCAACAAGGCACGATGAGGAAATACATTTGTGTAAATAGTGTGAATCCCCCAACTATATGAAATACATGACATGAAATAAAACAACCAAAACTTTCAGAAAATTTAAAATATCCATTATCTGAAGGGTTGTAAGAAGCTGAGTTGAATTAAGAACTGACATCATAGCATTCAGAACATATGTGCACCATTCCCATTTTCAGCGGCCAGTGTAGAGTTCTAATTCCAATGGTACCGGTAGCAGTCTGATTGTATGTCTGTCTTGTATTTCCCCTGAGAGCTGAATATCAGCCAGATCGCTTAGCCACTCCCTGCTGCATTATTCTCTTCAGACAATGGTGATTTGCCTCTACAATGTTCATTCAATCCATGAGGTTTCTGACAACATTTAGAATGTCATGAACCAATTTTCCACCAAGTGGTGCAGAAGCTGCCAGTTTATCTGTCTGTTCATTTCCCTACACACCTGCATAACCTGGAGAAAATATCCAAAGGTGCTAATTACCTAGACCTCTAAAGATGAAAAAAAAAAAAAAAGTATTCCAATTTATCCTGGAAGGGTTGGGCAGGCTGTGTTTAATGTAAATACAACTACATCAGAAACAGGTAATGATGAAAATAAAGGGTCAGGATGTTAAAAAGGCGTCTCTCACCTCTGAATTGCTCTCTTGATGCAATCAAGTCTTGTAACCTGAGAAACAGTCTCAGTTCCAAATGTTCTTTCCTCACGCCAGGCAACTAAAATACAATTATAGGACAAAGTTGGTAAATATGGTCATTAAAAAAAGATCGTTTCAACAATTCTCCAAAGTCCCATTGAGGAAACAAGGAAAGGGGGGGGGGGGGGGGGGGGGGGGGGGGGAGATTCAACTACTGCCAACTTGGCATGCAGCTACTGCCAACTCAGCATGCAGCTACTGCCAACTCGGCATGCAGCTAATGCCAACTCGTCATGCAGCTACTGCCAACTTGGCATGCAGCTACTGCCAACTTGGCATGCAGCTACTGTCAACTCAGTATGCAGCTACTGCCAACTCGGCATGCAGCTAATGCCAACTCGTCATGCAGTTAATGCCAACTCCGCATGCAGCTACTGCCAACTCGGCATGCAGCTACTGCCAACTTGGCATGCAGCTACTGCCAACTTGGCATGCAGCTACTGCCAACTCAGTATGCAGCTACTGCCAACTCAACAGACAACTACTGCCAACTCAATATACAACTACTGTTAACTCAGTAAGGGTGTTGTAAAAGATGACTAATCAGGGATTTGCAAAATTCTGATGTGTTGGGTTAAACGGTGCAGGTATCTTTCCCAAGGTATAAACCACAATACAGAAGGATATTTCATGTTATTGCTTCCTTTTTCTGCTTCTATGTAAGCTGATTAGTACTTGGAAAGTTTTTTTTTTTTTTTTTTTGTTAACATCTCAATTGATTGTTCGTATTCTTATTTTTCTTCTGAACTTGTTCTGGGTTTGCCCTGAAATTATTTGTTGACACACTGTATTGTGGTTTACACCTTGGGACAGATTCCTGCATTGTTTAACCCAACACATCAGAATTCTGCAAAGCCCAGTGGCAATGTACCAGAAACTGTTATTTATGTGTACCACTGAGATAAGACTGATTCATTTTCTTCTTTGTATTGTTCACCAGCTAAAAATCTCTGGTTGTTCGTCCACTTCTGGACTTTGGTCTTGTTCTAAAGCTAAATTTTTTTTTTTTGTGTGCACACATCCGTTTTACAGATCTACCTAATTTGTATGCAGACTTTTGGTTCCTTGCCTCTCAGGCAGATGCACTCTGACTTTGCAGGAAGCACGATTAATTTGTGTCACAACATGCTTATTAGGGGAGCAGTGGGTCTATCTGTCCTTCAAAATTGGGTCCTGGAACCCTAACTGGGAAGCCTGGTTTAGAACAGCTATAACCCAGCAGTAAAGAATGACTGACCAAAGAAAGCAGTTTAAAATAATACCCCAAAAAATTATATCAAAGCACTGCTAAAGGAGTGTAAAATGATAAAATGTTTAATATTGAAACGTACGTAAACAGCTGTAAAGTATTAGGTTAAGGGTACCAGTGGTATCTTGGTTAACTCCTTCAGACTTGTAAATGTGTCGTAGGTAATTAGCTCTACACAAATCATTGGAATTTTGCCACCTTTTTGGAATATAGTGCTTCACTGTTATAGACAAGCACAGGACTCACAGCCAATTAAGGTCAGGGATTAAAATTCCTTCTCTCCATAGCATAAAGCCTGGGCAGTATTGTAGAGATCATTGTTGCCCCTGCCGTATTTACTCCAAAGGAAAGGTAGCACCAGCAGATTCGGAGAAAAGCAGGCTGCAAAAGCTGCCAGATCAGAAGAGCAGTGCTCTTGCTGTATGTCTGTCTTGTGGTTTCTTGATAGAACAGCTGCTCAATATGGCTTATGGCCTGATCTGCCCTGCCTTACCATAACATTACATTTTCAGTTTCCATATCTTCTTCCTAGGATAAGGCCAGCATCCTCTCTGTGCTCTTCTGCTTGAAGCCGTTGGCATAACATAAAAAACATCACCCAACATTTAGTGCCAACTCCTTACAATTGATCAGAAAACACTAAATAAATCTGGCATCTCTGTCTCTTTCATTGTGTATTATTCTCTTTAAAAAATTATGCGCTTGTGTTTCTTTAAAGTGAATATTTTCCTACAGTGAACATGTAAATAAAGTAACAGATCCTTTCATACTTTTGGCTCATCAAACATATGAAGGTAGACTCATAATTTTATAGACCAATCAGTGCTCGATGACGGATATGGTCATTTAGCCTGTGAAATTCTTCTGAGACATTCTGTGAAAATCTTCTGAGACGTGCTGTGAAAATCATGAGATGTGCTGTAAAAATCTCTTAATACAGGCTGTGAAAATATTCTGAAATGGGATGTGAAAATATGAGATGAGCTGTAAAAATCTTTCAAGATGGTAAGATCCAACTCCTTTAGTTAATTTCTCACACGAAATGTTTTTCTTTTCATTTTATTAAATAATTTCACATAACAAATCATTACAAATCATGCTGCAGGAACATAAAGAGAATGGGAGCTGCCACTATGGTAACCAGATTTCATTAGTGTGCACAGACTAAGCACTGAAAATAAAATGATACATGACATAGTGTTATGGACTCATTTGGGATAATCACATTTTACTTAGAACAATCTGTCTTTACTGCGTGAATTTTCCACTTGTTAAGACCATGTAAGGCTTACCAGGCATATGATGCTGGACTTATTTTTTATAGATCAGTCAGTGCTCAGTGAGTGATGTGGTCAACATCAAATCAGCCATTTGAGGAGTTAATGTTTCACGGATAGTGCAATCACCAAAAACTCTAAGTTTTCTTCTTCTTTCTTCTTGTTCGCATTCACTAGCTGTAAACTTGGCAGAAAGTTCAGGTTGTTCATCCACTTTTGGACTGCAGTCCTGTTTCAGAACCTGAGTGTTGCGTGTGCATCCATTTTACAGATATGATTTATTTGTATGCAGACTGCTGGTTTCCTTGACTCTCTGGCAGTTGCACTCCGACTTAGTCGACTCCCATTTAGTCCACTCTTACAACATGCTTTTGGGTAGGCAGTGGGTTTATTCTTGTTTTTTCCTATAACAGGGCCCGGAACCCACACAGGGAGGTCTGCAGGTAATGATTGTTATTTTGCCTCAGACAGAAATAAATAACCACCTTACCAGATATTTGAGCCCATTTCCTGCAGGAAAGCTCAGCTTTCCAATCATTTGGCCAGTCTCTTACAAAGAACTTACTTAGAACTAAAAAAAAAAACAAGTTTAAAGCCCACCTATTGGACAAGAAAAAAAAAAGATGTTTTGACCAACTTACCATGTGACTCTGGAACACGACAAAGACCTTGCATGGATCCACTAACATCCATGCAGTACACTGTCACTCCTTTTGTCGTCACTTTCTTCTTCTCTACAACAACTTCTTCAACAGTTTCTTCTGTAGCTGTCTGTGGTGGTGCAGGTATCAGCATGAAATCAATAGAATCTGCTTTGGGGACTTCATTCTCTGAGATGTTTAAGCCACCATTGCTATGAAAACAAAACTCGCTGGGGATAAGAGAAGAGTAACATTATGCACTTTCATAGAGCTAGGAAATGGCTTGTAGTCAAACGAAATTATCCCCATGTGGGTTTTCAAGCCTCATTGTGAAATTGACCCAAAAAAATATACCCATTGCTCCCTAACAAGAATGTCCTAAAAGTCTCATTAGGAGTGTTTCCTTTAAAGTCAGAGTGCATCTACCTAAGAGGTGAGGAACCGGCTGCACACAAATAAGTGTAAAATGGATTATGTACACAAAACTTAGGCTCTGGAAAAAGATATTAAAGTCCAGAAGTGGACGAACAATCACAGCTTTCTTTCCAGTTTACAGATGGTGAACTCGACGAAGAAGAAATGAAACAAACCAGTATATGACAGAATTTTATCTGTGATGTCAAATAAGTAAAATACAATGGATTAGAAACAGAAATAATACCAAAAACAATTGCTAATCAGTTATAAAAATTAACACATATACGTTCAAAATTAAAAGAATTAAATGCTATGATAAAATCCCCAATTTATACTCATAAACTAGACACATGTTATTGAATTATGAGGCGGGAAAAGACACTGACCTTGGATAGAACACACATTTACAAAACAGTTAATATTCTTTGACTGAATAATGTGTTGTGAGCCTCTTGGAAACAAGGAAAAAAAGAAAAAGTTGGAATTTTACCCCCCCCCCCCCCCCCCCCCCCCCATCCTTCCCAAAGAAAATCTGTGTGTTACCAGAGTCAATAAAATGGGAAAAAGGGGAGGGGGAAGAAAAGTCCCGCAGGTGGAGCAAAGATTAGTCAGGTGCATTACCACAGAGTTTATATTAGCATATAATGAAGCCCACACACACAACAATTAATCCTTTCAGCCGATTTGAACAAAAAATGTCTGTCTCATCAATCTGGTCAATCTCAGAATTCAAGGTGTTCATGTGATTACTCATAGACTTCTGTTAGTAGGATACACAGCTTACATTCCTCCAAAGGGGCCCTAGAACTCACTTGTGGAAATGAATGGTTTAGAATGGCTTTTGTTCTATTTAGTCAATTCAATACAAAATAAAAAAGGAGCTGCAATAGTATAGCGGATAGACACTTGCCTGCGGATCTGAAGTTTGTGTGTTCAGGCCCTGAAAGAGCCGAACTTTTCTTCAAAATGTACTCGTCTCCCAGGTGGACAAAACCTTAAATGGGTACTAGGTGAAGTCCTGGGAAGTAGAGGCCCTGTTCAGGCCCTAGAAGAGCCAAACTTTTTTCAAAATGACCTTGACTCCAAGGTCAACCCAACCTTAAATGGGTACTAGGTGAAGTCCTGGAAAGTAAAGGGGGCCAGCGAGATGTTGACAAATCACCCACTGAATGCTGATTGGTCTAAAAAATACAGGTCTAGCCCTATATGCCCAATACACCTGAAGGCGTGGAAAAAGGCCCTTTACTTGCTTCAAATACTACAAACTACTTACCATTCCCACTTTTTAGCTTCTCCGTCTGCTTTCAGTACTGCTGTACTTGTAAGCACAGCCAAACACTGGGCACAGGTGATTGGGTCTCCAGTCACCAAGTTTGGTTCGTCTTCCAGAATTCTCAGAGGAATGAGCACAACGTTAGCATCTGTCTTCCTTTCTGTGATTGTTATTCCAGCTCTAGGGGGCAGTGGTGGTATTCCAGCAATACTTCCGCCTGATTGTGCTGCCACACAATTGAATGCTGCAATTTAAAATAGATGAAGTCATGAAAAATAAAAGATGAAAGTAATATCTCTCCTCTTCTTCTTCTTATCATTCTGCATTCACCCTAACTAACTGTATTGTTGTTCAAAGCTGGGCTATGATATCTAAGCCTTTCGGCTCACCCAAACTATTTAAGCAAAGCATTAATTAGTCACTTTTCACAATCTGTTAGGGGACAGTGAGGTTATCCTCCCACTCCTCCCCCCCCCCAATTAGAAATGGTTTTTCTATGTTAACCCTTTACCCTGAAACACTGGCATTAACTAGGTGTCTTAGAAATATATTACTGTAGAAATGTCAGGTAATTGGCACTCTGTGGAGTACAGGGATAGAACCTACTGGAAGGGCTCGGTTTGTGGATTCCCAGGCCAGAAGGTTTATTACTGTCATCAGAGTATGAAATGTTGAAAACATTGCATACCTTATGTAAACATTAAAAGGATCTTTTCATGCCTTGAGGCAGGTCTGTCATATGGTGCTAGCAACAAATATTTTCAGACGACAGACATTCAGTAGATGATGTGGTCAGCATACCAGCTGCCTTTACAGCTCTCTATTCACCCTTTCTTCTTTGTTCATGATCATTTCAACATTCTTCTCCATAAGTAATTTTAACATTCTTCTCCATAAGTAATTTTAATATTCTTCTCCATAAGTAATTTCAACATTCTTCTCCATAAGTAATTTCAACATTCTTCTCCATAAGTAATTTCAACATTCTTCTCCATAAGTAATTTCAACATTCTTCTCCATAAGTTATTTCAACATTCTTCTAAATTACCATATCTCAACTAAATCCAATTTGTCAAATTGAGTTTGTTAAGCCCAGTTCTAATATTCACATGCTCAATCAGAGTTGTTACTCAACACAGTCATTTCAATGACCATTTCATTCAGAACTTTGTATTAGGAAATAATTATTAGTTTAAAATGACATAGAGGGAAATAGAGAGAGTGAGAGAGAGAAAGAGACACAGAGAGACAGAGAGACAGGCAAACACAAAGAGAAAAAGGCGAGGTTAGTTGTGTAACCTTTACAGGACGTTGAAGAACCAACCCCAACAGCCTCTGGCTGATGTGTGGTTTTTCTAGGCAAATTTACGTCCAGTAGTTTGCCATTGCTTTCTGGACGGTCAGCGTTCTTGGTACCACTGTCAAAACCAACACAAGGCGCCTGGCCTGCAGCTGGGATCGAACCCGGCATCCCGGCATTACGAAGCACTCGCATCGACTTAGCCAAAGAGGAAGAGAATTAACATCACTGCACCATGGTTTAATTCCATAAGGCTGAATCTCCCAAACGAGTTACTAGCTACCTGACAAGACTACATAAAGCATGAATTCCTTAGCTCAAGCAATGATTTTCATGGATCTCAATCAAATGATGCAGTCCATATCATGAACCCAAGAGCTTCGGAACTTGAGGCAAATGGCTTAACTACTCAGCTATGGACATCCTTTAACGACTGATTCAGACAGAACAAATTACAACACTTTGGGACTAAAGGAGTTAATTAGAACAAAACTTACTTTGTATATCCGCACTGCGATAGAATGACCCCTTTAATCGGTCAAATAAACCACGTGATTTTGCATAGCTCTTTTCAGGAACCATTTTCAGCTTTTCCTCTAAAGATTTTTGCTTGTTTTTGCTCATTTTTGGAAGACCCTGAACTTTGATCATTTTGCGGTAAGAATCTTCAATAGTCGGATCATAATCATCCAGAAATGTGTTGCTGACAAAGCGGAGTGTAATGCATGATTTTCCAACTGCTCCACTTCCAAGCATGACAATCTGAAAACAATTCATTAACATTTGTATCAGTTTGTTTCCTTGAACCTGAGTGACAGAGGACTGGAATAGGACAAAGCCAAAAAAGAAATCTGCTGACAGTCTCTTTGGCAAACTTCTACATCCACTTCTGGGCTCTTGTCTTGTTTCAGAACTGGACTTTTACATGCACATCTGTTATACAGATCCGGCTTATTTGTAAGCAGACCGTTGATTCCTTGCATCTTAGGCAGATGCACTACACTTTTGAAGGAAAGACCTTTAGTTAGTCCCCTTCTGAGACATGCTTGTTGGAGGGCAATGTGGCCTCTATTACCATTTCTGGTGTCAAGAGAGATTTATGGTTCTGTCTTTTGCTCTTCTGACCGCCTCAACCGTAGACACATTGTGCTGTTGTAGAGGTTATCTGATGCAATCTTTCTATCAGGTTCTTGGTCTGTCTTGTGCTCTTTGTCCATCTCTTCTGGTGTATGCTTTGCATGATATGACGTCACAAGGCATTCTTTCTGAATGGGCAAACCATTTGATTTGCTTAAAAAAAAAACCACAACAGCAAAAAAAGTTGGGGTTGGTTCTGCAAAGTCCTGTAAAGGATACACAACTAACTTATTTAATTTAAAATTGGTTTTCTGATGACTTTTTCTGTTAAGACCTCATTTCTGATTTTATCTCTTCTGGTCACTTCTGCAGTCCTTCTCAGACATTTCATTTCCAGGATTATTTATATTATTTTCTGGTTTGTTGTGAGTGACCTTGTCTGGTGGTTTGTTGAGAGTGACCTTGTCTGGTGGTTTGTTGTGAGTGACCACGTCTGGTGGTTTGTTGTGAGTCACCATGTCTGGTGGTTTGTTGTGAGTCACCATGTCTGGTGGTTTGTTGTGAGTGACCATGTCTGGTGGTTTGTTGTAAGTGACCATGTCTGGTGGTTTGTTGTGAGTCACCATGTCTAGTGGTTTGTTGTGAGTCACCATGTCTGGTGGTTTGTTGTGAGTCACCATATCTAGTGGTTTGTTGTGAGTCACCATATCTAGTGGTTTGTTGTGAGTCACCATATCTAGTGGTTTGTTGTGAGTCACCATATCTAGTGGTTTGTTGTGAGTCACCATATCTAGTGGTTTGTTGTGAGTCACCATATCTAGTGGTTTGTTGTGAGTCACCATATCTAGTGGTTTGTTGTGAGTCACCATATCTAGTGGTTTGTTGTGAGTCACCATATCTAGTGGTTTGTTGTGAGTCACCATATCTAGTGGTTTGTTGTGAGTCACCATGTCTGGTGGTTTGTTGTGAGTCACCATATCTAGTGGTTTGTTGTGAGTCACCATATCTAGTGGTTTGTTGTGAGTCACCATATCTAGTGGTTTGTTGTGAGTCACCATGTCTGGTGGTTTGTTGTGTGTGACCATGTCTGGTGGTTTGTTGTGTGTGACCATGTCTGGTGGTTTATTGTGTGTGACCATGTCTGGTGGTTTGTTGTGAGTGACCTTGTCTGGTGGTTTGTTGTGAGTGACCTTGTCTGGTGGTTTGTTGTGAGTGGCCTTGTCTGGTGGTTTGTTGTGAGCATGTTTGACACATGTAGCTTGTGTGTTGGAACTCATATGTTTATTGCTTCTGTCCCATTCATCTTTTATAGTAATCCACTCTAATGCAGTTATTACCTAACTCCTTCTGTCCCATGTAATATTATTTCAACTCATTAACCCTACCAGTTTACCAGGGATTTCTTAACCTGTCTGTATACCGCTGGTCCTGATTTTTTGCTTTTTGCATAGTACGGAAAAACGATGTGTAACGGACTAAAAATAACCACCCAATCATTATCAATCCTTTTTGTTAGACATTGCAAATGTCTGCCCGCATGTGTTTGGATTATATTTGTGTTGTTTTATGTGGAAAAATTCTGAAAATTTACATTGAAACGAGTGGCTGATGAACCAAGTTCTAGGCTTTTCACAGTCCAACAGGTGATCGATACTTTGGTTTATTCGCACTCTGTAATATATATATATATTCATTATATGTGATAATTTCATAAAGAATACGTTCTTGAAGTGACACTGTCAGTGAGAGCGCTAATGATGAGGAAAATCTTGAAAAATTATCAATCTTGAAATAGATTGATAGTAGGAGGAGGGGGTGTGTTTATCAAACGGCAACATCTGGTGTTCACTTTGTGAAAACAAAGTTGATCCCGATGAGTGAATTCGCACACAAAAGTGGAATATTGGTGCTAGATAAAAGGTAAGTGTATTTTCTACAATGTCTCCAAGTTTCATCATATTCTAGCCACTTGTTTGCATGTAACTAATATGTTTGTATATCATGTTGGTTTTTTCGCGGTAATGCCCAGGAGCTCAGGTTATAGGGACAGTTATGTTCAGGGCCTCAGGTCTGGTAAGGTTAAGACTCAATGATTGCTACTGTAAAGTAAACAACATCTGGGATAGAAAGTATTACACAGAAAATGTCTGGGGCTCAAAGAGTTTGTAAACTTGCAATAAAAGACTTATTAAGGGTTTGCAAATCAGATGTGTTGGGGCTAAAGGGTGCAGATAACAATGCCAAGCTGTAAATGAAAACACAACATGCCATCCGCCCTTTTTAAGGGTGATTGCAGAAGAAGAAGAAAAAGAAGAAGCAGAAGAAGATGGAAAAAGAAGAAAAAGATTAACTTTAAAGAAAACTCATGATGAGTTCCTTGGTACTAAATAAGTTGAGTAATAAGTGCCTAGGGGGAAAAGGCATTGTTTCAGGTACCTTATATTTTATGCTGGTTCTTGGAATTATCTTGATGAGGCCCGTCATAGCTTCAGTGACACCCTCTCCAGTCTTGGCAGACGTCTCAAAAAATGGTACAGCCAGCTTTTTAGCCAAGTCTTGTCCCTCCTGTGTTGTTACTGTGGCTCCAGAAAGCAGGTCCTGTTTATTAGCTACCAAAATCTGAAGGGAGTTTAGATTTTTTCCAATAAGTATAGCATAAAGTGAGTATATTCAGTCAACACAAAACATAAAACTTTAATGTACTTTGAATAAGATTAAATATAATTCTTTTTTACTTTTAATCATATGTAAGAGAGTATGTGAGTGACGCATAAGAATATTAGTGTATGTAGGAGCACCCGTGTGTGTGTGTGTGTGTGTGGTGTGTGTGTGTGTGGTGTGTGTGCGTGCGTGCGTGTGTGTGTGTTTTTGTGTGTGTGTGTGTGTGTGTGTTTTTGTGTGTGTGTGTCATGCGTGTGTCCTTGTTTGTGCACCTTGTTTATTTCAAATGTGTATGCAGAAATGTGTGAACATATGTCTGTGCATACATGCATATGTGTGGGCACATGAGTGTGTGAGTGTTAGGATAAGGAAATAATTGTTTTAACAAAATATTTTAAAGTCTAGAGGTTCGGCTTCATTGCACCAGTTTGATCCCACAAGGCTAGGTCTCTGTCCAGTGGCTAGCAGCTCATAGGAGCCTTACACACAGGAAGTCTGAATCACAACCTTGAGAGTTAGAGGTAAATAATGTTACCAAATTACTATGGAGGCACCTGCTTTTGCAAAAGACATGTGGACTAACAATGAGAAGGCTGGGGATAACATAGTAATCATTTTAATTTACATAGAAATGTGTGCAGAATTAATCTGCAGTGAATCCTCCCTATACATCCACTTTCTGCTAATAAGTAGGAAAGCTGCGTGGTCTCAAGGCATGGTGTCTGCCTCGACTGCTAGAGGTTCCGGGTTCAATCTCCGTTAAGGGCTGTGATTTTTTCATGTGGACTTGGACTTCTAGTAATTTTCCCCTGGTCTCTGGGTAGTAAGATCGGACGCCCGTGTACATTGTTTCACACATGAAAAATCCCTTGGCAGTTGGAAATTGAAAAGAGTAGCTATGCGTTGCCTAGGCAAAATTTGGAGTTTAAAATCTACCCTAAAGTATTTCAAGATCCTTGCTGGTGCTACAAAGCACTGTGCTAAGCTTCTCTGGACTCAGACTCGAGTTAAAAGAAAAACGAAGCATGTATTGGTTACACCCGTGTGCCATTATGTTCATCTGTTGTTTAAAATCTCAAAAATCTGCTAATAAGTGCAGCTTGGCATATGACCTGTTTTCTTGGAAAAGGACTCTGCTTCCAAATAATAACATCTCCCTCTCCTCCCTTGTCAGTTCTATCCTAGTAGGCACTCGACTCTTCTTTTCATTTCATTTATTAATCTAACTTGTATTTATGTATTTTAGTATTAAGTAGAGAACGTAAAGGACCCTTTTCCACGCCTTTAGGTGTATAGGGCATATAGGGCTAGACCTATATTTGTATAGACCAATCAGCACAGCATGAGTGATGTGGTCAGCATCACGCCGGCTGCTTTTACTTCCTGGAACTGAACTCTGTACCTACTCGAGTCATTTTTGAAAAACAGTCAGGCTCCGCCAGGGAGCAAATCCGCGAACTTCCACTCCGCAGGCGAGCATCTAGCCGCTATGCCTTGGCGATTCCCTTTTAGTATTGGGTAGTGTTTAAATGGTTTATACAATCTCAATTTATAAAGTGCCCCAAAAAAAAGTTTTTTTTAAAGGGAATTAATTAATCATTCTCCCTTAATTTCATATGGGAACATTTGGTATATCTCATGTCCGGTTTAAGTTAAAGAATATGGAACAGATTAAGAATGTGTACCTAGGTGCCACTGTGTATGTGTGTGTGTGTGTGTGTATGCATTTTGGGGATTGGGGGGGGGGGAATTCCAAAGAATAATGAGGTGAGGAAACCTGAGTACACTGCACTGAAACTTACAAAGCCAAACAAATAAAATGACTAAGGAGAGAATTTAAAAAAAATGAAAAAGATGACATGAATTGAATTGGCAAAGGACCTGGCAGAGTTGGCCTGGGCCTATGCTCCATTTAAGTAAAAAAGTAAAATAAAGGACCATTTCCATGCTTTCAGGCAAATTGGGCATATAGGGCTAGACCTATATTTAATAGAACTGGTCACCACTCACAGAGTGATGTGGTCAACATCACACTGGCTGAATTCACTTTCCAGGACTTTACCTCTATTTGGGGATATGATGAAATTTGGTCTCCACAGTAAAGGCTAGCTGCAATGGATTTCCAACGCTCTCCGTCTCTCCTCTTGGTTGTCATTCTCTCAGACCCTGTACATCTCTCGATGTTGTCCTCCTCTCAAGCGTATCACTATCTACATCTTGCTTTCAATCTTTCCCACAAGTAACATTCTGAAAGAATGTTATGGCTTTCAATGAGGTTGAAATATTTTCCTTTTTTTCTCCAGCAACTCCTGTTTTTATTGTCAGTCTTTCTATAACTTCTTTATCAGATTGTTTTTGTTTTGTTTAAAAAAAAAAAAAACTTTGAAGATAAAGGTCACTAACAACAACAACAGAAAATAACAGAAAAGAGCTAACAAACCAGTAAAACATAAATATGTAATTATTGGGGGTGAAATAATGCATGACATCCCCATGTGAGTTCCAGGGCCCCACTGTGGGGAAGACAAGAATAGACCCACTGCCTTCTCAACAAGCATGTCATAAGAGTTGACTAAATGGCAGTTTCCTTCAAAGTCAGAGTGCATTTGCCTGAGAGGTAATTAACCAACAGTCTGCATACAAATAAGTCAGATCTGTAAAATGGATGTGCACACAACATTCAGGTTCTGAAACAAGTCTAAATTCCAGAGATGGATGAACAACCAGAACTCTCCGCTGGAGTTTACAGCCAATGAACACCGATTACTGAAAAAGAATTGACATCATAGCACACGGGGCTTACCCATAGATGCTCCGTCTCCTGCAACAAATGACGTTAGGTGCAGATGCTAACTGTTCCCATAGCACACTGATTACACACATGCCGATCTCTTCCTCTCATATGTCCCTCCTTGCAGGATCCACACTGAATTCCTTGTTCACACATTTTCGCCCATGTTATTTCATCTAATCTCATGTCTTCTGCCAAAAGTCGTTCATATATGGTCTAGAGAATATCTCCCTTGTCCAATACGAGTGTTCCCGATGAACACTAAGAAAAAGAAAATGCATGACAAGCTGGATATTGTAAGGGTCTTTTGGCAGCAAATGAACAAACAGTGTGGAGGAATTTGAGGAGAATGGGGCAGCCAGGAGTGACCAGGAGATCTGGCCAAAGCTTGACCTTCAAGGGGAAAGGAGAGGTGGATATGCAGTCATTTACTGGTGCCATCAGAACTGGAACTTTTTGAATGCTGCTGAAGAAGAGAAGAGGATGGAGTGCTTAAAAGAATTTCTGAGTGCTGTGATCTCAGTCAATTCCTAATTTAACATTCAATATTATGTAATTGTTAAATTCTGCTTTAACACGTTCTCCTTGACTTACAGTATGAGGAGTGGTTTGTTTTATGCGTACAAGCCAGTTGAAGATGGACTCTGCTTGGGTGAAGCTATTCCTGTCAGTGATGCTGTAAATGATGACAAACCCATCTCCTGTACGCACATACTGGTCTCTCAGAGATGAGTACTCCTCCTGCCCTGCCGTATCCAGAATGTCGAGGAGACAATCCTAATTGAAATATAATAATGATATTGACATCAGAAATAGAAATGTTGACAGTACAGACAAATTAAACTACTTCTTCGCAATCGCCGGCTGTAAAATCCAGAGGAAAGTTCTGGTTGTTTATCCATTTCTGGACTTTAGTCCTGTTCCAGTACCTGAGCATTGCATGCACATCCATTTTACAGTTGTGACTATTTTATGCAGAGGTTTAGTTCCTTACATCTCAGGCAGATGCACTCCGACTTCGAAGGAAGCTACTAATTGGTGGATTCTTACGAAATGCTTTTGTTTTCCTCACAATGAGGCCCCTGACACCACACAGGTAGAAAAACTAAACTATACTATACTGTGCGAAATGGTGTTTTCCAGTGATAATGCAGTTATAGTTTAAGAATTATTTACTTATTTTCTTCTTATTTTTCTGTAAATTCCAGAGGAATTTCCTGGTTGTTCATCCACTTCTGCGCTTAAGCCTTGTTATAAAATCAAAGTTTTACCTACACATGCATTTTACAGATCTGGCCTCTTTGCAGGCAGACTGTTGGTCCTTGCCTCTCAGGCAGATGCTGACTGGACTCAAAAGAGTTAAGACAATTAGGCACATCCTGAAAAGTGGACAAATAATCCCCAAACAGGCACTGAAAAAGGAAACAGATGGACTCAGGAAATGACATACAAAAGAAAACTTAGACAAGTACTGATCTTCTTCTCTCCCATCTTGTACCTCAGCGAAGTGTCAGGCGGAGATTTAGCATTCGTTGATGAGCTCTGTCAAGAGCACTATTAAGACTGATGTTCATTGCTGTAAGGCTGTTCCTAATGCCATCACTCCATATTTTCTGAGGTCTTCCACTCGCTCTATACCAGTTGTAACGTTTTAGTGTGGCTCGCTGTGGCAGATAGTACCAGGGCATTCTTGTTAGGTGTCCAAACCAATTCATTTGTTGTTCTTTGATGACCTGTAAGACTGGTTTTATTCCTAGCATTCATCTGATTTTGTTATTTCGTATTCTGTCTTTCCTTGAAACTCCTGCAGCTCTTCTAAGACATTTTATCTCTGTTGTCATAATTTTACGTTCATTGGAGGATGTAAGTATCCACGTTTGGCACTGATAGCATAGTGTTGGCCAAAAAATAGTTCTGATAAAATTCACTTTAGTACTCCGGGGTATCTGCTTGTGCGTCAACAGGGAAGATAGTTGCCCCATTACTTGATTAGCTTTGGCACATCTGGAGCTAATTTCTCTGTCCAGTTTTCCGTCGGATGTGAAAATTGCCCCCAAATACTTAAATTCCTCTGTTTTTAGGGATTTTTTTTAAATTTTATTTCTAAATTGTCTTTCTGTCTTCCTATTACCATTGTCTCTGTCTTCATAGTGTTTATTTTCATATTATATTTCTCCCCTTTGTTACTAATTTGATTTAGGTGGCTCTGTAGGCATTCTGCACTTTTTACTATGAGTACCTGGTCGTCGGCGAAAAGTAATTCTGTAATATCTTCTTTATGATTAAAGTTTGTTTCCTTACATATGGCATCCATGTATGTTATAAAAATAAGTGGTGACAGTACACAGCCCTGACGCACACCAGAGTTCACTATAAAAGTTCTAGACAATCCTGCCTTCGATCTTATGCAGCATTTACTCTGTGTGTACAGGTTTTTTCAAATATTAATCAGATGATTGTTGATTTCCTCCCTCCCCTCTCCCCCCAGCCCATACATTCCAACAACATCTCTCTGTCGACTCTATCAAAGGCTTTTTTCTTGTCTATGAATGTCAGCAAACATGTCTTATCATGTTCTATTGCTCTCTCTGATAGATGTCTCAATGCATAAATGGCATCTGTGCAACTTCTGTTTCATTGAAAGCCCATCTGTGCTTCTGAAAGTTGATACTCTATCAATGGTCTTAGCCTTCTTTTGATAATCTTAGACATATTTTCCCAGTGTGACTGAGAAACGATATTCCTCTGTAATTAGTACAGTACCTCCTACCACCTTTATTTTTCCACAGAATGACGATAACAGCAGTTTCCCAATCTGATGGTGTTTCTTGATTTTCCCATGTCACCTGAAATATTCTCTTTAACCATATTGCTCCCATTTCTTCTGCTGCCTTGATGGCCTCAGCTGGTAGATCTGTCGCCTTTAGTCTAGGGGCGGTATGACAAGTGTTGATAACAACGCAAAAATGCTGGACTGGATTCATCCAAATCGGCAAGACTGCACAGTACCAAAAAAAAAATGGAAGAACATACAAGATGATTAACAGCAATTTATTTTATGACTACAGAATGCTCTAAAATAATTGTTTTTTGTGGCTGAATAGAATGTCTTCACTTTGTTCCTGTTGAATTCACATCTGAAAAGTGGCACTTTGAGTCACTGCCATCGAACCTGCAGGTTGCAATCCCAAAACGGATATACAAAAAAAAATTTTTTTTTACATTTTTATATCTCATACCTCGGCATCGTCAGCACTGTCTTCGGATTCACTGTCTGACAAGACAACGCCATTGCACTCCACAACTTCCTCCACATCTTCATCAGTGTTGCCAAGGTAAACAAATTTACTTCCCAACTCCATGGTACGCCAGATATCTGTGATAAAAGACAGACCAAAGTTAAATGTTTTACTGTAACTGAAAATGAATACAAATACTTCAAATGAAAAATATAATTATTACAACCACTTAATATCGTATTTGTCATTTTAGTCTACTTTGGAATCCTTGGATGCAAAGGATATTTGTCCTTAACTACATAGTACAATGTGGCATGAAGGGTTTGGAGATAATTTGTCTAGTAAAGTATAATGTGGAAAAGGGGGGGGGGTAAATTGGCAGTGAATTGGTCTTTAAAGACCCAGCAAAATATGAAAAGATGGATGTGTAAGCAGTTTAACTGTATTGATACAGTGCATAAGAGCGGCTGGCTGAACAGCTAAGAATGCTAAGCTCCCATGCAGGAGACCAGGGTTCGAAATCTCTAAGGTTGTGGATTTTTTCAATAAAATCCCGACCTGCCCAGTCCACGGTGATAGTACTAGCCATGCATGCTCTAAATCCTCAAGTTTTCAGACCCCTGCCTACACTGCAATAGTGGTAAATACAGGTAGTAATGGTACATACATTACAACGTGAAGATTGGGATACGTAGGCAGCTTATACTGGCAGGGACAGATGGGATATGTAGACAGTTTATACTAGCAAGGAAAGATGGGATATGTAGGCAGTTTACACTGGCAAGGAAAGATGGGATATGTAGGCAGTTTATACTGGCAAGGAAAGATGGGACATGTAGGCAGTTTATACTGGCAAGGAAAGATGGGACATGTAGGCAGTTTATACTGGCAAGGAAAGATGGGACATGTAGGCAGTTTATACTAGCAAGGAAAGTTGGGATATGTAGGCAGCTAATACCAGCAAGAAAAGGTGGGATTTTTAGGCAGTTTATACTAGCAAGAACAGTTGGGATATGTAAGCAGTTATACTGGCAAGGAGAGCTGGGATATGTTGGCAGTTTATACTAGCAAGGAGAGCTGGGATATGTTGGCAGTTTATACTAGCAAGGAGAGCTGGGATATGTTGGCAGTTTATACTAGCAAGGAGAGCTGGGATATGTTGGCAGTTTATACTAGCAAGGATAGTTGGGATATGTAGGCAGCTAATACCAGCAAGAAAAGGTGGGATTTTTAGGCAGTTTATACTGGCAAGGAAAATTGGGATATGTAGTCAGTTAATACTAGCAAGGAAAAGTGTTATATACCTTATGTAAACTAGCACAGCACATTGTAAAGAGTGAGGTGTGAAGATAGGTTGTCCTTACTTGATACAGTACAATTTGATAGTTGGAATTAAAGGCAGTATCCAAATGATCAGAAAGGGATAAGAAATGATATCAGGAAATAAGATGGAACAGAATCAGCATTAAACTTCATCAAGAGACAACAGATCAAATGGTTTGGACTTGTGTCAAGACTACCAGCAGACCATGCATCACAGAGAGTCCTATCAGACATAATGGAAGCAGAGCCACAGGTCGACCATGCAAGCGATGGATAAATGGAATAGCTGAGGCTGTAAATACCAGCATCTATGAAGCAAATGCTAAGGCTCTCTCCCGATGCCTCTTCAAAACCTGATGCTAAAAGACAATACAAGGCTTACGGAGAAGAAGAGGAACCTAAAATGAAGGCTGGCTGTAATGAATCTCCAAACACTTTGTCTCTTGCCCAGGGTGTTCCTTTTCCCAAACTACTGTTTATCCACCTCTTAATGTTATCCTCCCACTTGTGTCACTGTTTACTTTTTGTCCTTTTACCTTCAACTTCTCCAGTATGTTATGTCTTTTAATACGGCTAAAATGTTTCTCTTCGCTTTTTTCTTTTCTTTCAATCCCATCTTTTCAGGCTCAGTCATTCTAAAATGAGTGTATTTAACTTGTTTTGCTGTCACAAGATATGAGGTTATTAACATCCCCAGTGCCTGTTCATCAATCTAACGGTTTGTTTCTGCACCCCATAAAGCATAACTAAGAATACATGTTAGTTTCTGCACCCCATAAAGCATGACTAAGAAAACATGTTAGTTTCTGCACCCCATAAACCATGACTAAGAATACATGTTAGTTTCTGCACTCCATAAAGCATGACTAAGAATACATGTTAGTTTCTGCACCCCATAAACCATGACTAAGAATACATGTTAGTTTCTGCACCCCATAAAGCATGACTAAGAATACATGTTAGTTTCTGCACCCCATAAAGCATGACTAAGAATACATGTTAGTTTCTGCACCCCATAAAGCATGACTAAGAATACATGTTAGTTTCTGCACCCCATAAAGCATGACTAAGAATACATGTTAGTTTCTGCACCCCATAAAGCATAACTAAGAATACATGTTAGTTTCTGCACCCCATAAAGCATGACTAAGAATACATGTTTGTTTCTGCACCCCATAAAGCATAACTAAGAATACATGTTAGTTTCTGCACCCCATAAAGCATAACTAAGAATACATGTTAGTTTCTGCACCCATAAACCATAACTAAGAATACATGTTAGTTTCTGCACCCCATAAAGCATAACTAAGAATACATGTTAGTTTCTGCACCCCATAAAGCATGACTAAGAATACATGTTAGTTTCTGCACCCCATAAAGCATGACTAAGAATACATGTTAGTTTCTGCACAACATAAAGCATGACTAAAAATACATGTTAGTTTCTGCACCACATAAAGCATGACTAAGAATACATGTTAGTTTCTGCACCCCATAAAGCATGACTAAGAATACATGTTAGTTTCTGCACCCCATAAAGCATGACTAAAAATACATGTTAGTTTCTGCACCCCATAAAGCATGACTAAGAATACATGTTAGTTTCTGCACCCCATAAAGCATGACTAAGAATACATGTTAGTTTCTGCACAACATAAAGCATAACTAAGAATACATGTTAGTTTCTGCGCAACATAAAGCATAACTAAGAATACATGTCATTTGATAATTCTAATTTGTAATCTGCTTTTTATATATTGTTTTTCTCATGCTGCTGAAAATGTCTTTGGTGGTTTCAATTCATATTTATTTCTAAATAACTTCTGCTACTATCTGTTCTTACATGAAAATATATGAAAAAACTTTGTTAATGGTATTTTATAAAAACAAAATTGTTACAGTAAATGAAAAGTACACTTATCATTTATTATACTTAACACTTATCATCTAAAACTTTATAATCTATGCAATATTAAACAGGCAAAAGGCATGAAACAAACAATTATCCAGTATTTTACAAATTATTCCCCCCCCCCCCCCCCACCCACCCAACCCCGCCAAATATATATATATATCCCAATTATAACCTAGAAGTGTTGAATAGGATATCTGTGACGACTCCTGCAGTTACTTCAATACCTAGAAATAAGTTTGTAAACTGTCATTCCAACGCAGTCACAATAAAACTAACAACAATTATTGAACGGTACTTACGTGACCTTGAGTCTGAACTGTCTTAACTGGTTGAGCTGTGTTTGTGTCACACTTAGAAAGTAGTATTCTGTTTCTAAGTTTTGTTACCAGTTTATATACCCGCCAATGATCCGGGTCTATTTTTAGCCACTTATCTGTGTATGAGGATGGCTATAAAGTAGTTGTAATTTCTTGCTCGCAGGACAATGGGCAAAACCGAGTTTTAAAATAGTACCTTACGAAATCTGTTAATGGAGTCAAATCAAGCATGAGCGGCGTTCACGACTTGGCACCTGATGAACATTTATGAATTTGTTTTCATCAACAGATATTATAAATATAATATGTTGTCCTAGGCAAGCATTAATGTAGCTCTTGAATCCTAAACAGTTGGTACCTATGATAAAAAGCGTCTGATTGTGAACGGGTTTACAGACAAATCAAGATATGCTTAGAAACCAAACAGTGGCAACAGCTCAAGCAAAACAAAAGACTTCAAATCTCTAGAAAGCATAATAAAAACCCAATCAAAAAACATCAGCAGCATAAAAGATGTAATATTACAACAGACGAACGTCACCAAAAGGGAAGAACAACAAACATTTACCAATTGACACCAGAATAGCGCAGTATTTGTAGTATCCGCATTGTGTTACCTGTGCCAAACATGGACATTAATAGCAACAACAACAATAACAACAACAATCCAAACAACAGAAATGAAATGTGAACGCCGAATATTTTCAGTCTTACAAGAAGGGACATGATCAGAAACTGCGATATCTGGAAAACAAGCTGAGTGAGAATTAGTCCTAACGACACCAAGAGACAACATCGATTGGTTCGGACATGTGTCAAGACCAGTGGGTTTTTGCGGTGCGCAGCAGTACGCAGTGCCGGCACATTCTTTCATATAATTTTTCAGCACTATTGTAACATACACTTTGTGTATGACAGGATCCTCGCCGGTGCTACGGAGTTCGAATGGATCACTTATAGGTTACCACCCTTGCGCTATGATGTTGATCCATTGTTTAAAAAGAATAAGAAACACTTTGTTATGAGTACCTGGCACTGTTGTTAGACCTTGTCATTTACACACAGAGGAAGCAAATTATAAGGCGGTGAATATCTACGTAACACATACACACAAAGACTGGCACCAGATGACTTTTTAACACCTCTGACGTTGGAAAGCAGAACAGGGTCTAAAGAAAAGAATGAAATGATAAATTAGAAGAAGAAGAGGAGGAGGAGGAAGAAGAAAAAGAAGAAGAAGAGAAGAAGAGGAAAAAAAGAAGAAGAAAGAGGAGGAGGAAGAGGAAAAGAAGAAGAAGAAGAAGTAGTAGTAGTAGTAGTAGTAGTAGTAGTAGTAGTAGTAGTAGTAGTAGTAGTAGTAGTAGTAGTAGTAGTAGTAGTAGTAGTAGTAGTAGTAGTAGTAGTAGGAAGAAGAAGGAGAATTAAGTGTGGTTCTCTTTTGTCTTCCCTGGTATGCGCATGGTGTGAATCACACTTTTCTAAATCACAAATTTGCCTTGCAGGATGTCAAGATAACAGGGTTTAACAAGCTGTTAACAATTCCTGGAACTGACGCTCGTAAACAAAACTATGACCCACATATTGACTGGGAGGTGTCGTTGAGGTAAGGTGACCTCACCGGGACTGTCCCGTTTTTTCTGTGTGCCCCGATTGTCCCGCCGGTGCTCTAAAATAACATCGAATGTTCTGTTTAATTTTTTTTTCATATCTGGGAGATATGGTCGACCCGGTACTGTATGAAATTATATGGTGCGACGGGGAATACCAGCCCCTGTATTACAACATAGAAGGTATCATCTTTAACAAAAGCCTTACTTATTTGGAACAATGGCGCGGGAATAGGCGACGTCTGGTTGTTATAAACGATTTGATGTCCGAGGCAGACGACAAAAACACCAAACTGTTTATTACTAAAGGCAGTCACCATTGCAGCATAAGCGTTATTTATGTTGCGCAAAACGTGTTTTCAAATAATAAAGAACAAGGAGCCATCAGTGTCAGCGCAAATACAACTTCCAGTCCTTTTTAGGATGAAATTTTTCGTTATTTGAAGCCATACTCTGGCTCTTACCAGGGGTTCGCTATATAGCCCGGCCATAAATATGGTCTAAAGGCTGAACACGGTTTCTGGGACCTCTCCCCGGTGATCTGGTTACAGGAGCTCATAGATGGTGGCCTTGAAGATATGAAGACCTGACGCGTCGCATCTAAGGGGACTTCCTTAACATTATAAATATAACCTTGACTTTGGCACCCTGCTTAAAATCAAAGGCGCTGGGAGCTGTTGGCTAAGCACTTTGAGCTCCCACCTTTCCACAACCTCCCCCCCCCCCCCACCCCGGAAAAAAATTTAGGCAGCCCCCTCCCTTTCCCCCACCTTACCATATAAAGACTCGCACTTTTAAATTATTTGCTTATATATTTAATAATATTTAATATATATATATATATATATATATATATATATATATATATATATATATATATATATATATATGATTTGTTACTGCCATTTAGCACAATATTATTACTATTATTATTATTATTATTACGTAATTACACAAAGCTCAAGCATCTTTGGCGTCAATAATTTTCTGCCCCCATCGTTGTTTAATTGCATAATAATAATTGTTATTATTATTGTGCGATTAAACAAGGCTTTAGTCGCTTCTTCCACCTCTAGAAAAATATGGGAGTCTTAGCCCTTCCCTTCAAATAGCTTCCCCCTCCATCCTCCTCTTTCCCGACTCCCAGTATGTTTTTTCTATCCTGGTGCCTGTCCTTCAAATCAATCCTCAGAAGATATTGCTTAGGATATACAATTAAAAAAAAAATAATAAATCAATCAATAGTAAAGTATTTTGTAGAGAAGTCGAGACACAAAAGGTGAAGCGTTGATCCTAGCTGTAACATTTATTGACATGTTTGATTAGTAGATACTTTGGCTATCCTCTGAATAACGGTCTCAAATTATCAAGGCCGAAAATATACCCTAACAGGGCCCCAGTCACATGTAAATTGCGAACTTCCGGCGACTTAAATTGCGCACTTCCGGCGACTACCGCCACCGCCGAGATTTCTCATACGCCGCTATGCGCGACGTGGATTAGGACTAAATTGGATGACTGGGACTCCGAGCAGCAGCTACCGCATCTCCTGCAGTTTCCTTCATTTTAATTGTTCGTGAGTCCCAGCCATCGAGTTTAGCCCCACTCCACGCCACGCGTAGCAGCGTCTGAGATGCTCTCGTCGGTGGCGGAAGTTCGCAATTTACTTGTGACTGAGGCCCTGTTAGGGTATATTTTCGGCCTCGATAATTTGGGACCGTTATTCGGAGGATAGACGATACTTTTTATCCGGCCAGTCGTATGAGACTTGGATTATTAGTGCCTTTACTTTACTGGGTTAAGAAAATATATTATCAGTTATGTGAATATCACATGAGGTTTATCGGCATTACAAGAATGCTAACAACATGAAACTGCAAATAGATCATTACTTTTTGGAGAGAATTATGCAGCGGAGAGAAACTACGCGATCCGGCCGACACTCTAAACTAGAGGAAATTCAAACAGGCATATTATGAAACTGCTTCTGGTACCCTCGACACTGGAACTCTGTGTTGGCTGTTGAAGATATGGGCTAAGCAATTATGGGATATCAGTGTTATCAGTTTTTAGTTCCGTTCAGGGTATACAGAATACTAGGTTAATATCACATAAACTATCTTCCTTGTAAGATCACACCGATACAGCATTTTTTTTTCAACTGCCATTATTGTCTGTGTTTACTATTTGTTTGGGCATTGTATTCGGGGTTTCTTGTGCTTGAAGATTTCAGGCCAAAAGGTCAGCGATTGTGAGAAAAAAAGGGAGGGGGGGGGGGGGGGGTCATCCAGCCTGAAGATTTAAGACCAAAAGGCCAGCGACCCTATCTGGGGTGGATGGGGGAGAAGGGGAGCGGAGTCTTGAGGTTAAAGATTTAAGACCAAAAGGCCAGCAACTCTATTTAGGTTGCCGGTTGGGGAAAAAAAAGGGGGGGGGGGGGGGGGGGGGGGTCTTAAGCCTGAAGATTTAAAGCCAAAAGGCCAGCACCTCTATCTTGGCAGAAAAGGCGACGATGGAAAGAACTGGCTACCTCATTTCTTACCAGGGCTGCAAATGATGCGCTCCCCCCCCCCCCCCCACCCCTCCAGATGTGGGTTTTTATTTGACGCCTTGGTTGCAAAATTCGAAAGCCGAGGGTTTTTTTTTTTTTTAAATTAAAATATATCCTAAAATAAAAGTTGGTAAATGTTTCGTTTATTAACTATAAAATTTGTACTTTTTAACAATCTGGGTTTTTTAATTTTTTTTTTTTGGGGGGGGGGGGGGGGGAGGGGTTCTTTGCCTGTGTATTGCTTGGGTTTTTGTTCAGCAGAGCTAGATTTTTAAACAAAACACCAATTGGCAGCCCTGTTTCTCACGGCTCGGCTAGAAAATGTTCAGGCTGAAAATTACTAGTCAATGACTTTAACTTCTATAGGACTGCCTCTGGCGTATGTGGTTTAGCTTGCTAACGCAATTTGGAATTCCGATGTCCTGTGTTCTGTCCCAACTGAAGGCGATGTGGCATCATACCTCCTGGCGTTGGTTTTGATAGAGGTATCGAGAGCCGACAGTTTAGTAAACAATGACAGACTACGGAATGTTAAATGACCTAGTGCAATCAGAAAACAGGACCCCAAAAAATGCTGAGGTTGGTTCTGCAACGTCCTGTACCGCATATACAGCTAATTTTAATATGAACAGAAGAGTAAAGAATAAAATAGCACGCATTAAGTATATGGTTCCCAAAGGTTGGACGCTCATACCCTGATGAAAATCAGCGCAAAGCAAAATGCAGCCAAATTGCCCACAGTTAACTTCGAACTCAGATGTGTCGGAATTATTAACCTACGGGAATAACATTGAGGTACATGTGTGTGTGCAAGGCTGTGAATGTGTATGCCTTATCTCAGTCTAATTTTCAAGGGATATAAAAAGAAATGTAATTTTTAAAAAATAATGTAAAATGGAATAAGACAGTGGCTTTCACCTTCCTGATGCCGCGACCCTTTTATACAGTTCCCTCAATTGTGGCGACCCCCAAACAATTATTTTCCTTTATAATTTCAATAAATACATGTTTTCCTATGGTCTTAGCAGATTCATGAGGAAGGGTCGTTCGACCCCAAAAAGGGTCGCCACCGACAGGTTGAAAACCCCTGGTAAGAGATAAACAAATATTTAAACGGATATAACTGCAGTAAAAGTTATCTTTTACTGATTGTTACATTGTGTGTAACATAAATTCAAAATGTAGCCAGCCTAGTGGTCAAGATTTTGGAGGAGTTAACAGCTGAATTGAAATGTACACATAAACTACAGACAGGCATTTGTGCTCCATAGTATAGATGTAATATCAGATGGATCTGACATTGGAGCAGTAAAAATCCAGTCATTATTGAACCTTAGCCATCCCCTTGTGGGGATGAAGACCCACTCTGGCTCTTGCCAGTGGCCGCAATATAGCCCGGCCATAAATATGGTCTAATGGCTGAACGCGGTTTCTGGGACCTCTCCACGTTTGATCTTCATCCACAAGGTGGCACTTAGTGTCATCAGGTGTTTATCACTGGTGGAATTTCCTGGTGGGGTAAGTGAAGATAGATAGATAGATTAAAGCAGCGTAAGTAACATGTCGTCTCCTTGTGGGATGTAATTATTGGTTAGTTCGACGTTAGTCTCCCCAAATAGAGTAGGTCACTTTTCATTCACAGGTTTTTTGGGGCTAGTCGACTTTCCTAAAGGTTACGGATGTGTCCCGCACTGTTGTTTGGTTTCTGCGATGTCTTGCATTTACGTTTTCATTCTAATAAAGAAAATGCCTGTGACATAAGTTGCAGCACTCTATACGGGGGTTGTGTTAGATCAAGAGTCTGCATATTTTTGGAGTGTTAAAACGCTAGCGCGCTGAAATATACAACACCCCTGTAGCCGTGTGCGAAAGACACACCCTCTCAGAATCAAAGAGTTAGCACTGCTATTTCTTTACTTTTGCTGAAACAACTTTTAGTTTATATCCAAACGTTATTGGTGTTTATGTTCATGTTGACTAGCAAAGGCATTTTTGTTTGTCTGTAAGAGCTTTTATTGTTATATTTTATTGGCACACTTATTTACCTTAGAAATGACGTATAGTTCTATAAAATATGTTGAAAATTAATGAAACTGTAGTTTAATTTGTGTATACATCTCCTGTGGTCGCAGAGGGACTCAATTCTTGCACAAGAACGGGAATCACCGTTGACCTGTTAGGGTTAAAAATAGAGAAGGCCGTGATCATCACCACCCTTTAGCCTGGAAGGGTAAAAACAGGTAAGGGGGAGGGGAGAGAGACTGTAGCAGAAAGATATTATGAAAGTCAATACAACAGTGTTTCACTTTAGATCCTTTATCTTACTTCCGGGTTGTTGCTTAAAAAAAAAATCCACATCTTAGCATTGGCAATAAACCCACTCAAACAGAAACAAACATTTACACACATTCACGGGCGCACGAGCGCGCGCGCGTGTGTGGTTTTGTGTGTGTGTGCGTTTGTACCTATGGGGTGGGGGTCTAAATTTATTCATGCATCACGTTCCATTAATGTCTTAGGGTAATTATAGTTTCTCAAGTTGAGAGATATCACCCCCCCCCCACACACACACACACACACACACACACACACACACACACACACACCACCCCATGCTCCCCTTTCGCCTACTCTCATCGTCTGTGATGCTGCATTCCAGTGAACAATCTTTCATTAACATGAATATTACTTCTATTTTCCCATTGTTCAGTTCAAGAGAAGAACTGAAAGGCGCTATGAGAAGTTAGTAGCGAATCTGGCCGACGCTCTACACTCAATAGAAAGGCGAGGCGGATGCACAATCAGACAGCTACTGGTACCATCGGAACTGGAACTCTTCGCCTACTGCTGAAGATGGGTACGGGGTGCGTATGGGAGTGTCCTGAGTGCTGTGATGTCGATTCTTAATTGAACGTTAAATATCCAAAAGAAGAACTTTTAAATTAAGTCTATGACAATTACAGTTCGACTACACAATATCTTTCTCGCCCCTCCAGCCAACGGCGCTGGAACCTGACGTTTGGGCTCTTGAGCGCACCCCCAACCTCCTCCCCCAATCCAACCATGCACTCCCGCAAAAGCCATATGGTATATTCAGGTGAAGTTCTGATTATAGAAGGGTCACTCATAAAACTTGACTCCATTTTTGACTTCACACAGTACAGTGTTTCCCCGAAAATAAGACAGAACATGATAAGATTTTCCTGGAGACTCATAACATAAGTCCTGCCTCATATACATATAAGCCCTATCATGATTTTCCAGGAGGTTCATAACATAAGCCCTGCCTCATATATAAGCCCTAGCGTGATTTTCCAGGAGGCCCATTACATAAGCCCTGTCTAATTTATAAGCCCTAGAATGATTTTCAAGGAGGCTCGTAACAAAAGCCCTGCCTCATATACATATAAGCCCTAGCATGATTTTCCAGGAGGCTCATAACATAAGCCCTGTCTAATTTATAAGCCCTAGAATGTTTTTCAAGGAGGCTAGTAACATAAGCCCTGCCTCATATACATATAAGCCCTAGCATGATGTTCCAGGAGGCTCATTACATAAGCCCTGTCTCATATACATATAAGCCCTAGCATGATGTTCCAGGAGGCTCATTATATAAGCCCTGTCTCATATACATATAGGCCCTAGCATGATTTTCCAGGAGACTCGTAGCTTGAGCCCTGCCTCATATATAAAAGCCCTAGCGCGATTTTCCAGGAGGCTCATAACATAAGCCCTGCCTTATATGTAAGCCCTAGTTAAGATCGTCAGCCAGACGGGTGGATCTCAGAGGACGTATTGGATTATAAAGCAGTAAATATGTGAATAAAAAATAACAAAACATTTTTTTTAAACTGTCACTACTGTCCGTAGTTACCAATTTTTAGAGCAGTGTAGACAGAAGAACAGAGATTCAAAAACTGAATATTGAAGAAATATTTTGGTCACTTGAAACGTCACGAAAGTATGGAGAGAACAATAATGGAGGGGTATATGCCTGGAAAGAGGGAAAGAGGAAGGCCAAAGAGAAGTTGGGTGCAGGATGTGGCGGATGATCTCCAGATGGATGTAAATAAGGTGGGGCATCTTGCCTGGGATCGAGAAGTTTTCCAGAGGGTTGTTATGGGAGCAGAGTTCTGCAAAGGACATGCTACTGACTGACTGACTGAGGCAGGGGAGGTCGTGAGCCTGAGGTTTTAGGGCTGCGTGGCTAGTGCTGTCGCCACGCACTGTGCAAATTAAGATGTTTAATTTTGCCCCTGACAGAAAAACTCAGTCACCTTACCGGGAGTCGAACCTGGGCCTCCGGCATGAAAGCGTGACGTTGTAACCACTCGTGCAGTCGGAACAAAACATATTGACATAAATATTATAAAGAAACGATAGTATACGTTCATGTTAAGTATTTTTTAACATATATAATATAGAAATAATACATCCCCAGAAATTAGGTTCTGTGCGTCTTAGAGCAAAAATTAATACAGTGGCTTTTAACTTTCCTAATGCCTCGACCCTTTAATACTGTTCCCTCATGTTGTGGCGACCCTCAGACAATCATTTTCCTTCATAACTTCAATGAATGTGTGTTTTCCGGTGGTCTTAGGCGACCCTTGTGAAAGGGTTAACCCAAAAAAAGGGTCGTTACCCACAGGTTGAGAACCCCTGCATTAATATATAGCCCAGTCTTAGTTTTGGGGGAACACAGTGCGATCAGACCACGACCATCTATAGAATTATGCCAAAGATGGCCGTTGATCCGACAGACACTATCATGGCGCTGTACTTGTCACCTACATTGGACAGTAGGTTGCTTAGTACCCGAGTGTGCCTCAATATATCTATTTTATATGGGGGTTTCTGGGAACTGCTCCGTTTGGATTCAAACCCAAACAATGCCCATTCCTCGAGTCACTTGTCAGTTGTTGTATTTTGCCCAGGTTATTTCTGCTTCTTCCATGTTCGCCCTTAAAGAATATACATGACTCCCCCAAATTAAGGCTGGTGTTTAAGATTTATCTTTTTCTTGTTGTGCTACTCATTGATAAAGACTTTGGCCAGAGTGTTCTAAAGTTTCTGTGTATGTGGCCTCTCCCCCCACACTCCCCCCCCCCCCTCTTTTTTTCTATTTGAGATCTATCTGTCTATTTGTGTAGCTTCGGCATTGCGAGCGCGCTTTATATATCTAAAGATACCCTGTTCAATCCCAGCTGTAAGCGATTTAACAGCAGACTGCAGATTTTGACAGTGGTGCTAAGCGCCGACCATTGTGGTTTAGCTGATAGTTTTCAGAACAACACATCCTTTTACTCGAAAATCCTTAATTACTTGCCTTTTACGGCATGCTTTTTTTAAAAGCTGTGAATCTTTTTCTTTCTTTTTTTTTCCTCTCTCCAAAAGCGAGGACGATATGTTTGTAATTGTTGTTATGGTTGTTATTCGACCCATTCTTGGGTAATACAAACTTCTGTATGGTGCCATTTCAGTGGTTTGAGATAAATTCTGTCTGTATTATATAGTTATAGATTTCAAGCTGTACGATAGACATGGCCAATGAAGACATCCTTTTTAGGGTACCTAGTTGGTCAGGTTCTTAGTACACTTGTTTTCATAGCGAGATGCATACGCCATTTGAAGGTGACAGGTTCAATTCCTGGCACGGTAACTAAAGCATTATATTTTTATGTTGTCTAATGTGTCCTTCCAGCTTTCTGTGAGTGCCAATCAATACATTGTCTGTTTGCTTATATATATTATAGATATTCGTTTATTTATTTCTAAGGCCTCACGGGCTCACCCTCTGTTTTAAGTATGTGAATTACGCATAACACAATGGAACCGACCAACCAAATCTTTTTCTCAAATGTTTGTTGTATTCAAGACACAGCGCTACAGTCAGATATGTTTGTAATTGTTGTTGTGTTTGTTATTCGAATTATGCTTGGTTAATATAAATTTCTTTAACCTATGGTGTCATTTATGGGTTTCAGATTAATGCTTTCTGTATTCCATAGTTTTACGATAGAAGGTTTCTAGTCAGTCATCAGTCATCTTCTTAGCACACCTGTTTCCATGGCGAGACGCACACGTCATTTATAGGTAACAGGTCGATTCCCAGTAACTACATATTTCTATTTTTTATGTTGTCTAAAGTGATTTTCTATCTTTCTACAGCTTTCTGCGAGTTCCGATCAATACATTGTCTGTACATTTATTATATATATATATATATATATATAATACGAAAAATATGTGTACTCTGTTTCCACGTCTTGAAAGGCGACAAAGTGGGAGTTTGCTAAAATATGTGTCATCCTAAAGAGGCCGATATCGCTGTCTAGCTGTACACTACAACACATCTTCAGCACCACCTTTTTAAGGGCGAACGCGAGAGAAAATCGAGAAAGGCGCTTCCGTGATCATAACATTTGTGTGATAGGTATTCTTGACACCGACAAGACGGATTTTATATCTCGTTTTGTAATGATCTGTAGAGTGTAAATTTTAGACAGCATTTGAAAACATTTAGGGAGGGACTAACAGAACGATAACTGCCTAAAATAGTCATGAGAAATGCATTGATTCGTGGCATCTGACTCGGCTGGTTGGAAACACGGCCCGTCTTAACATCAGTATGTTCCTCTGGCAAAGTAGTGAAAAGCAGTGCATGGCAGGTGCTACGAAATCTAGAGATGTGGGACCTTATGCCCACCACCCCTCCTTTTCAGGAAGCTGCCCCATGCCCCCTCTTTCCGATAACCCCACCCCCCCCCCCTTTTTTTTTTCGCCCCTCTCAGGCAAGTGCCCAGTTTATTGACGTGTCTATCTTATACTGGTTGTGAATCATAAGACATTAGTTATCCGGGTTAGTTACCCTGGGGTTAGCTTAACCTGTAGTAAAGGTGGCCAGGTGCACGTTTTGGAAAACGTTTTCTGTTTACAAATATCAGACTGAATATTCCAGATTGGTCCTTCTAACTAAGGACCAATGTTGTTCAGTTAGCCAGGGAGGGACCTTTAATTTTAGTCACTTGTATTATTTGAAAGTTTGAGGAGCGGCTGACCGAACGTTTAGAACGCTAGGCTCTTAAGCGGGAGACCCGGGCTCGAATCGTCGGTAAGGCTAGGCTTTTCTTTTTGTCGGGGACAAAATAAAAACCTTACCTGCACAGTCGTGGCGACAGCACTAGCCATGCGGCCTTAAACCCTCAGGCTCAAAGACACTGCAAATGTGGCATAACTAATTAGCAGTTTTTAATATTTAAAAGTTTCATTGATGTTCAAGTCGCAATGAATTTTGTCCGTATTCCAAAGTTGTGGATTTCAAGCTGTACGATAGACATGGCCAAAAATACACCTTTTTAGGGGGGGGGGGCGCCTTGTTGAGCATGCTCTTAGTGCACTTGTTTCCATAGTGAGGCGCACACGCCATCTGGAAGTTACAGGTTCGATTCCTGGTACGGTAACTATAGCTTTCGATTTTTATGTTGTCTAGTGTGTTCTTCTATCTTTATATGTATGTCTATGAGTTCCAACAATACATTTGCTGTTACTTTATTAATAGAGTCACAGAAAAAGCTTGCATCAAAATCCGAATATATGGAGCGGAGTTGAGTTGATTCAAGAACCGACATCACAACACGCTGGACATTCCTATAAGTTCTCAGTCCCCACCTTCAGCAGCCAGCGTAAAGTTCCAATACTAGTGGTACCAGTAGCAGTTTTGATCTATGTCAGTTTTACTTTTACCCTGAGCGTCGAGTATCGGTTAGCACCCCTTGTCACTCCTTGCTACATCACCCTCACCAGAATGCGTAAATGGAGAGCTATAGTTATCACTCGGGGAACTGTCGTCTGGAGGCGACAGGATATATACCATGAGTAATAATAATAGCTTTAGATTTTGGGATTGTCCAATGTTCTATCTCTGAGCTTTTCTTTGTTAGGGAGCGACAGCCCCCCCCCCCTGAACTACAGGTTGCTTCGTAACTATTTTGTTAATGCTCGAATATAACTGTGCTGTTTGGTTTTAGGGTTGAGTAGGCTTTCAATGATTTGTACCTGTTTGATTCTCATTCCTGAGGTGTTTATCCTTTAAACAGGCGGCCCTTGGTCCAAATTTGGCCCTCAAAGGCATAGCAAGTAGTCTGCGGATCATTGCTAATTGTATCGTATTAACTATCTTTCTACGCTGCGGCTTGTGTCTCTGGTCCGTGACGAACCCCATTTTCAACATTGTGTCCCCTGGGCGAACATACTTGAATAACCCTGCTGTATGGGGGAAATAGTAGGCTGGTGGTTTACGACATGAAGTAAGGGAGACAAAAAGCTGATTAATTTATTAAATCACATGATGGCTTCCCTTTTTCCCCGCGATTACTGTTTTTACCGTCAGCTGTCGATAAGGACCAATGACTAACTCGTTTGCCTGCCGATTTGGAGGTAATGTGCTCGTATTCCAATTCAGCCAGACCTCATTTTAATTTCATAGGTTTCCAAGGTTCACGGCCTAAAATGCATACCAGTAATTTTTCTGGGAAGTAAACAGGAGAGGCACCAAACGTTTTGGAGTTGCAACAACTGATTTTTTACCTCACTAGGACATCACACTGAGCGATAAACATCCGGTGACACAAAGTGCCACCATTTAGATGAGGAGCACCCATGGAGAGGTCCCAAAAACCCCGTTCAACAGTTAGGTTATATTAGGACCCTAGGCAACAACCAGGGTTGGACTTCAAAATAACTGACCGACTTTCTACCACACCAGGACATCACGCAAGCGATAAACACCCGATGACACAGTGTGCAACCATGTGGGTCAGGATCACCGTGAAGAGGTTCCAGAAACCGCGTTCAGCATTTAGGCCATATTTCTGGTCATCCTCCTGTTTCTGCGTCTTTCTTCTGCATCTATGAGATCCAATCACTGCATTACAATTTGTTCGTAATTTTATTTTAATAGTTCCATGGCGATTTCTGTCTATTACTGACCCCATCAGTATGCCCGCCAAATAATATATTAGAAACATGTACACAAAGAAGACACAAACAACAGATTGCACAATTAACTGCCTGGCATTTCTTTCTGTATCTCGTCAGGTGCATACTACAGTTACAACTTAGTAAAAATTAGTACATAAATTAACTAAAGTTCTGGAAAAGAATCAAAGTCTAGAAGTGGACCAACGAAAACACATTCACTGAAGTTCATATCCGGTGAAGGTTAAGAAGAAAAAAAGGTACTACGAATAAGAGATTATCTCCATACGATACAATATACTATACACGCATATCTATTTTATTGACTAAAATCAGCAGATTCATACCAACACTGTTTTAACAGTGCCAAACAGGTATAATAAAAAGCTAACCTACATAAAATTGACTCCTGTGAAATAAGATGCCCGGGGAAAAGGTGCCAACTTAACCGTCTGAGACAAAGTGAGAAATGATCAGAGACAGTGGGAACAACACAATGCAGCAAATTCTTTTAGAAACAGAAGATAGACAGTTTGGTCATCTCGTTAAAACGCAGCCCCTCTAACTACCAAGATAGGTGCTATACCTGAGAAGATCTTATATGAACTTAACTGATTATGGATTGATGATATTAAAGACCTTTTACATCGACACAAAATGACAACAACCATTGCTACTCATCAAGCAGTAGATCGTAGAATGTTCCTCCACACTACGCTTAACGACAAAAGTGGAAATCAGTGATGATGATGATGACTGACCCTATCACCCACCGAGTGTCGATTAGTCTATAACTAGATCTAACTGGTACCATATCTCGGTTCTTTATTAATATACTACCCCTAGATGATGTCACATAAGTCCAACATTTTAGAGGGTGGTAAGACTGGGTTTCCCGGCTTTCAGATGCGTTTAACGACCCAAAAACATCTAGAACTGGCCCCTAGCCCCAACCCACCTACGTCCCACGAGAGAGTGCAGCCTAGGTCCCACGAATGCATGCAGCCTAGGTCCCACGACTGAATGCAGCCTATCTACCATCCCCTGAAATATTAGACTGTCTCATGACCTCTGGATTTCCCAGGTTTGTGGTAGGATATTAATATAGCACCCATATGCCCAATGCGACTTAAAGTGTGACGAAGGTACCCTTACTGTTACACTTTAGCTGACTTTTTAAAGTGTGGTTTCGATGCTACTGTCTGATAGTGTGGTCGATGACTGCAGTGACCAATGAGCCACAATCTGGGTGTCAAACGTAATATATATCCTTCAGGTAGTCGTTTGGTCAGGCCGGCGTTTGGGGCACCGACTTGGCAACAACAACAACAACAACAAATGCCCCATGCGCCACCTTTTACCACAGTAAGACCTTAAGCCAGCGGCTCTCAGCCTGTCAGTCACGACCCCTTTGGCGGTCGAACGACCCTTTCACAGGGGTCGCCTAAGACCATCGAAAAACACATATTCAGTGTAGTTATGAAGTAGCCACGAAAATAATTGCATGGTTTGGGGTCACCACGACATGAGGAACTGTATTGAAGGGTCGCAGCATTAGGAAGGTTGAATCACTGACTTAGGCGCTTTTGCCTCAGTTCTGTCCCATTCGAATACCATTAACAGATTCACTATCCCTGTTTGAGCAGGATAAACAAAGTGCATGAATACAATGGCGTAGTATAGTGTAATCCAGAGCATTCCAAACTGTCGTATCACATCAATGAGACGCCTAGGGTGTGACAGTGTGTTGCGCAAACGTGTGTTTTTCAGTTTCTTTTATTATGTTGCACGAACTGGTTCTTTGTGGTGTAATACTAGTTATCCCTTTATGGGATGCAATTTTTCGTTATGTTGAAGCCCCATCCTGGCCCTTGCCAGGGGCCGCAATACAGCCCGGCCATAAATATGGTCTAATGGCTGAACGTGGTTTCTGGGACCTCTCCACGGGTGATCCTCATTAACATGGTGGCACTTTGTATCGTCGGGTATTTATCGCTTGTGTGATGTCTTTCCTAGTGGGGTAAAATGTATTACTACCATGACATGGTTATACAGTTAGTGTTAGTCAATTTATTTATTATTATTACACATGAGTCTCATAATACCAAGGAGAAAGAAGTGAAGAAATGCTAACATTCTACAAGTTTTGAACACAAAGGAAGATTTGCTAATAAACAGTATCTTGTCTCAGAAGCTGAATTATGTTGGTCATATCAAGCGACATGGCGGATTGGAAAACTAATAGCAGAATACATGGTGCAGAGGCAGGGGCAGGGGCCGATCAACAGGAAGATGGGCACAGAAAATAAGTGACTCCTTGAATATGAATCATCACAAGTTAGGAGAACTGGCGAGAGACTGAGTTTTTCTCAGGCAGACCGTGATAGGAACGACGTTCTGCAAAGGACCTTTTACATTTGGTGACATTATAATAATTTTAATAATCTTGAAAATAGTATGTATTTCTTATATAAATAAAAAGTCGTAATGCGGTAAGTTGTGACGCGAAACAATTCGTTACTGCAGCTTATGTAGGCGTCCATATCTCTTATAAAGGGTTAGGTGAATCTCTGGTTTGCTAGTAGAATGGACTGCTCTTTTTTTTTTCCTACTCAATTGTGCCTCAGCATGAACAGTTTAGAAAGCTCTGACTCTGAAAGCGCGCACACGCACAAACACAGACACGCATCAATGTAACATTTACAGATTCAAATACCTGTTTAACCTAGCCCGGTAAAGCAAATAAGTGTTGCAATTACGGTAAATAACGCAAATGGAAAGTTAAGTCAAACAACAAAGAAACTAGCCTACTATACAACTCTGCTTCACCCCGCTTCGCTAACAGACTGCAAATCAATAGTTTTGTAAATAATGTCGTTGTTTACATTTAGCAGACGACAAGACTTATAAATGTCAAACATGCTAGGCTCAGCGTTCTGAAATTACAAACCAAAGTTAAAACATGAAATTAAATACTACTAAAAGTGATGTAATGTAGGTCAGTAGAATTCCTAGTCCGCTGGACATAGGGTGGAATGGTGCTTGTTTGAAGCAAGTTGAAGAATTTAAATATCTAGGAAGTATATTCTCGGAGGACGGGAGAATAGATCGGGAAATAGAAACAAAATACCAGCGAGCCAGTGCACTTATATACCAACTGGCACAGTTATTAAGACATGCAAAAGTAAGTAAGAGCACCAGGAAACATAATAAACAGCATATTCATAAGAGAAGCTTACTTATCACCAGTGCCCCCCCCCCCTTTTTTTTTTCCAAAAGGAAAAAGAAGATCAAAAGTTGGAACTAGTGCACAAACGCTACTATAAAGGAAAACAAGAAAAGATTCACTGCCTACCCAAAGAATGAACAACCACAAACAACTGTCCGCCAGAGTTTACAGATTTTGAAAGCGAAAAAGACTAGAGGACAAAGACGATAATTAGACTCACGCGGAGGAGCCGCATCTAGTTAGTTGCGTATCCTTTACATGACGTTGCAGAACCAACCCCAGCCATCTTTGATTGTGATGTTTCTAGGCAATTTTATGTTCAGTAGTTTACTCTAAGACCATCCCTTTCCCCCCCCCCCCCACACACACACACAAACATACACGTGGTAGTACAAGCAGAAATGGCAATTTGACATTACTCCCTGACGGTCGACTCAGGACAACGCCGTCGAAAATCAAAGCAAAGGTCACATTGCTAGCAACTGGGATCGAACCGGGTATCTCGGCTTTACAGAGCGTGTTCGCAAAGCCTACGCCACAAACGCTGACCCCAAAAAAAAAAAAATCGCCCAACGTGGGGCTCGAACCCACGACCCTGAGATTAAGAGTCTCATGCTCTACCGACTGAGCTAGCCAGGCACACATTTCCAGAGCCATAATAATGACCCTCTGACAGCGTTGGGATCCTGGGCTCCATTAGTTGACCCACTTCTCCATGTTGTAAACAGCGAGGAATTGATAACTTTAATATGTTGTGCGGAAAGGCACTAAAATCACAGTCTTCTCCCTGCAGACTTACAAACTGAGCAAAGAATCATCACCTTCTGATCACAATAAAGATGAACTTAAGAGTGGACTCAATTTTTTTCTAACGTCTACATGGCAACAGTGGGATCAGATGACGCTCGGAGGGATGCACTCCGACTTCGAAGACAGCCTCCGAATTAGTCAACTTTTACGACACGTTTGATGGGGAGACAGTTGGTCTATTCTTGCTGTCCCCACAATGTGGCAACAAAGGAACCCACACGGGTAACTGGCTGTGGTATGAGAACAGCACCATGGAAGAGACTGGGAATTTACAGTATAATATTCTCAGGAATAACAGAATATGGTAAAAGTGAGATGAGAAGTTACAGTATGAAACAAGACATATCAGCATACCCATTGATAATGTATTGTGGAAATCTTAAAATTGGAGACCAGATTTTTCAACTCCAGGTGTTTCAAGTCCAGCTCTATTAATTTTTCATATTTGTTAAAACAGCCAGCCTACGGTTAAACATCTAGCACTGGGCTATGGATTTGTTGGCTTATACCAGAAAGATTACAGTTCATCACATTATGCTTTATGTCCACTTTTTCAACTATCTGATTTAGAGCCCCTTTCGTTCATTAGGATCATAGGGGGGCCTTCTACGTTTATCTTATTTAAAACTTACTTTTTTTATGTTCGCTGTACAAGTCATTTTCAGACCTTGAGTTTTGTTTCTTAATTACCCCACTTCTTGTAGCAAAGATTGGTTATCTCCAACTCTGCCAGTTTTTCATATTTGTTCAAGAAAGAGACAGGAAAATGTCTGAAATGTTCTGTCTTCTTATCTCATGTAATTGTTTGCATTTCGTCTTAACATTGGCTACGGATTTGTTCTTTTACCAAAAAAGATTATCGTTCATTACATGTTCAAATTTTATATGGTCTAATATAGAGCATGTTTTGTTCTTTGGTCATATTAACCTCAAGCTTCACTATAGTATTTTAATTATTCTCAGGTACAAAGGTTCGATTTCAGGGGTAGACTATGTTTTTTTTAAAAACACATTCTTGTGATTTTCCAATTATGGTATAAGAATCCCACCATTGAATAGATGCTGTGGCCAACCTTCATCGTGGAATAAGCACCAAAAAAAGAAACTTTTTTGTTGTGTTTACTTCACAGCATATTGTTTTTGGTACATAATCCTTCCATTACATAGTGAAGGGAGTCGCTGTGGGGTTGGCGGTAGACGCCGGCAGATTGGAAGATAGTGGGTTCGCGCCCTGATGGAGCCGGAATTTTTTTTCAGAAATGACCCTGAATCCCAAGTTGACCCAGACTTGAGTGGGTACCAGGTGCAGTCCTGGTTAGTAGTAAAGTAAAGTAAAGGCGGCCGGCGTAATGCTGACCACATCATACATCAAGTGCCAATTGGTCTATAAATATACAGGTTTAGCGCTTTATTCCTAATACGTCTAAAGACGTGGAAAAGGACGTTTATTCTCATTAAACAACGATCATTTGATTTCTGTTAAAGAAGGCACCCTGGATGTTATTTAAAAAAAAGGTTCAAAGCACACCTGATTGCTCCTTAAAACACATTCTACAGCTGCTCATGTCATCTCTCTATACAGTGCTTTCATTGTAAGGGGATGGTCAAGGTAAAATTATTCAGCTTTTGATTTGCTGTTTGTAAAATCCAACTTGTTTTCTGTTTTCCACCCCTGAGAGAGACACACATAGAGAGAGAGAGAGAGAGAGAGAGAGAGAGAGAGAGACCTGGAAGTGATTTGGAGATAAATTGCACTCAACCTTTAGCGATAAACATGACCCTGGCTCGCAGGTCAACCCAGCCTTAATAAACGGTTACCAGGTAAAGACCTGGGAAGTAAATGATGCCGGCGTGATGCTGATCACATCACCTGCTGAGTGCCAATTAGCCTGTAAAGAAATATGGGTCTAACCTCCCTTGTATACCCGATATATCGCTGATGTGTAATGATGGCACCTGACTGACTGATTACTAGCAAGACTAGATATTTGGCCAGAATCTAGCAGATCTGTTGAAAATAACAGTTCAGTATAGGCTATCTCTGCTATATCTTCATTTAAATATTCAAGGGAGCTGCATGGTCTCGAGGCACGATGTCCGCCTCAAGTGCTAAAGGTTCCGGGTTCTATGTCCTGTAAGGGCTGGGATTTTTTCACATGGACTTGGAATTCTAGTAATTCCCCTTGATCTCTGGGTAATAAGATCGGACGCCTGTGTGTATTGTTGCGCACGTAAAAATCCCTTGGCAGTTGGAAATCAATTGAAAAGAGTAGCCTAAAGGCTCTGCCCAGGCAAAATGTGGAGTTTAAAATCTTCCCAAAGTATTTCAGGATCCTCGCTGGTGCTACAGAGCCTGCGCACTGTGCTGAGCTTCTTCAGACTCTGAGTTAGAAGAAGAACGGAGCACTTATGGGTTACTACTTGTGTGCCATGATGTTGATCCGTTGTTCAAACCCTCAAACCTCAGTTAAATATTCTAGAAAATGCCAACAACAAGAAAAGAACAAAAAAGCCTTCTGACAAATGACAAAGTAATAATATAAAGATTAAATTCATAATTCTGATAACACGTGTGCAGCAGAAACAAGAAACAGTTTACAATATATAAAAAAAATGTATGTATAAAAAGTGGCATTTTTTCTATTCTATAAATCAAGTAATTCTTTAAAATGTTGCAAAAAACATTCAGGAAAAATTATCTGAAATAGCAGTCACTGACATTTGAAGCAAACCATTGTGCATTATTATTTGTAAGCATTTCTAATTCTTGTTCTTATTCACGTTCTTCTCAAAGTCCCTGCTGTGTGGCGTTGGTAGTCATGTCTATCCACAAACTTCTGTCTCGTGTACTTTCAATCAACTCTTACACAAAAGATCTTCCATGCCATGATCTCAGACCATACAGCATCTGTTCTCTCGGTCTCCCTCTGCCTCTCCTCCCCTCCAACTTTTCTAATGTCACGATGTACTCCAGTTTTCTCCTCCTCATCACATGACCAAAGAATGTAGATTGTCTCTTTCTGATGTGGGCAATCAGTTCTCTTTGTGAGTTTCGTGAGTAGGTTTCTTTTAAGACGTCTTCATTACTCTTTTTATCTGTCCAGTGTATTCCCATCATTTGTCTATAAAACCACATCTTTGCAGCACATTCAAGGCTATAAAATCCAGTGGAAAGTCTTGGATGTTCATCCATTTCTGGACTTTCGTCTTGTTCCAGGACTGGAGTGTTGCATGCACATCCATTAATTTTTAAGCAACATCTTGTGCTTTTTAGCCAACACATCCAACTTCAGAAATTTGTTTCCCCAGTTAGCGTTCTCGGGTAATGACACACACACACAAATAATGTGAAATCGCTATCAGAGTCACCACATAAACTGGACTACGTGTTACTCCAGAAGCAATGGGTGCCCTAATATAACTAGGTCACACAGCTAACAGAGTTATTAGTATTTGCTCATGCTGGATTCTTAGAAATGACAACATAATCTTCGTTGAGTGCACCAGCTGTGAACTCCAGCGGAAAGCTCTGGTTGTTCATCCATCTCTGTTCTTTAGACCTGTTCCAGAACCTGAGTGTTGGATGCACATCCATTTTACAGATCTGACCTTTTTGTATGCAGACTGTTCAGGCAGATGCACTCCGACTTCGAAGGAAGCCTCTAGTTAGTCTACTCCTACAACTTGCTTGTTGAGGAGGCCGTGAGTCTATTCTTGTTTTCCCCACAATGGGGCCTCGGAATCCACACAGGGAATAACGTAATAGTATAAATATAAACCTTAAATTCATAATTCTGATAACATTTGTGCAGTAGAAACAAGCAACGGTCTCAAATATACATTTATAATGTATTTATAAAAAGAGACAACTTTTTATGTTTGACATACTGTCATTCTTTAAAATGTTGCAAAAATATACTGGAAATTAATAACAATTAATAATTTTTAACAATCACAATTTAATAGCAGTCACCGGTTTTTGAAATTAAACATTTTGCACTGTTATTATTTTTAAGCTCTTCTTCTACTTCTTGCTCTTCTTTTTCACATTCACTGGCTCCAGTGGAAAGTCCTAGATGTTTGTCCACTTCTGGACTGTAGTTATGTTTCAGGACTTGGGTGTTGCATGCACATCCGTTAATTTTTAAACACTAACTTGATATTAGCACCGATGAATGTATAAAGATGTACCAAAAAAGACAAAAGACAAAAAAACGAAGACAAACAGTAATATAAGCAATGCTGAATACTATGTCACATCACTGAACTGCCTAAGAATGCTGAGCTGAAATAAATAAATAAAATATTAATCAAAGACGGCACTCAAATAAACAAAACTATCATGAGTATTCAGAATGTTTACGAGCAACATTTCATAAAACACATGAGATGATGCTATTTTATGCTTGGGTCAGTGTACGATTTTCAGCTTCTGCCTGGTTCCTCATCTGAATAGAATGTGTCATGCCTAGATACAGGACTTCACTAATTTATGCAAGTGCGGCTATGAAGGTTAATAATGCATGGGTTTACAAGAAAATAAATCCTCCATGCAAGAGGATTTAACTTTTAGAGCTACCAGTTTAGAAAAAGACTATTTTCATGGCTACTGACAGTGGTGGGAGGATCGTTACCATGGAAGAGATCAGAGCCACACAATATATACTCAGTATGACACTCTGTTTACTTTTACTTTCTTTAGGACAGTGGTTCTCAACCTTCCTAATGCTGTGACCCTTTAATACAATTCCTCATGCTGTGGCTACCCCCAACCATATGATTATTTTCATTGCTACTTCATAACTTCACTGAATATGTGTTTTCTGATGGTCTTAGGCGACCCCTGTAAAATAATCGTTCGACCCCCAAAGGGGTTGCGACCCACAGGCTGAGAACCGCTGCTTTAGGAGAAAGATTGTCTGACCACAAAGGAATAAAACATAATATTTATTTGGCACAAACATTTGTTTCATGTTACCCTTTTCCTCTCCTCACATTGAACTCTTTAGGTAGTAGACAAATATTATTTAAACCCACGCTGTCCCAGTGAGTTTTTTATTTCAATCATAAATGTCTGGCTCAGAATCAGTTTAAATAATAATACAATCAATGTCACTGCACACTGGGCAATCCCAGAGGCACTCAGTCCTGCAATGCAGCAGCCACTCCAAGGTACCTTTACTGACTGCTCCCATGAGAAGCTGGTTACAATGTATCCTATCTTGACCTTTGAAAGCACCCACATGCTTCACCACGCTTCATTTTTGGTTCATACAGTCACGGTACCGTATGAGATTTGTTACTATCTGCCAGCCTATTCCGTAAAATTTATTTAACAACTGTAATAATTAATGTAAACAATTCGAGCAAGTGGGTTAGTGTAACAACTGGGTGTAACAAAAGGAGTTAAGAAACATGCACCATGTGAGTTGAAACCAAAAAAGACTTGATGAACGGCTTGGTACTAAATAGGTTAATAATATAATAAATTTAGTTTTCTTTCTTGTTTCCTGTTATGCGTTTAACTCGTGAGTACGGTCCTATTTCTGGATCAAATATGAAGTCCCAGATAACTTTAATCCATGAATGATGAGATGGCAAACATTTATAGTACTCAGGGGCAATTTTTCGTACCTGAAAAAAAAAAAAATATATATATATATATAAATATTTCTGGAAACAAAAATACATCAAAACACTTAGTGAATAGTTAAAATAAAAAGAACAAAATGTTTAAAGTTAACTTGATTTACTTCACTGCCCTGGGTTTACCATGTATGGCTTTGTCTCTCTTCCCAAATAAGCAAACTGCTCGACGAGAGAATCAAACAAAGAATGAACAATTTAACACCAGTAGTGATCCCATGGATCTTTGTAAAAATTGCACTCGTTAACCGAATGACACAGTCTGTGAAATAAACCTATGATCTTCAAAGCACGAGGCTAATGTCTTAACTGCTTAGCCAGGGAGACCACAAAGAGGTCAACAGCTAACATTAAAGTCTTCCTTCTTATAGCATTCACTGGCTGTAAACTCTGGCAGAACGTTCCAGTTCTTCGTCCACGTCTGGACTTTGGTCTTGTTCCAGAATTTAAGTTTTGTGTGCAGATCCATTTTACAGATCTGGTCTACTTCCCCTTTCCTTTCCAAATGGAGCCCCATAACCTAGACAGGGAGGTTTCGATAAAATCTTCTTTTTCTTAACATTCACCAACTATAAACTCTGGCGGTAAGTTCTGATTGTTCATCCGCTTCTGAATGGAAGTCCTGTTGCAGAACCTGAGTTATGTATGCGTATCCATTTAACACATCTGACTTATTTGTATGCAGACTGCTCGTCCCTTGCCTCTCAGGCAGAGGCACTCTGACTTCGAAAGAAGCTCCCCATCAGTCGACTGTTATGACATGCTTTCAGGTAGGCAGCGGGTCTGTTTTTCCTTCCCCTATAATAGGGCCCCGGAACTCATTCATAAATTCATTAAATTGAAAGAAAATAAATGCAAAGTCTAAAAGGAGCTGGAAATTTAAAATAAAAAACATGATAAAAGAAATGGAGAAAAAAAACCGATTACTCTGGCTACATTAAAACACATTAATTCTACGAATACTAAGTAACTCATCAAATTTTCTCGACTACTCTGTACAAAGTAAGGAAGTGCAGTGGGAAGTAAAGATGGTCAGCGTGATACTACCCACGCCACCCACAAAATCCAGCATCATGTGCCCGATATGTCACTGGCACAAAAAGGTTCCTTTACTTACATTCTACTGTGCATGGATACATTTTGGAACTCTCCTGTTCTTCTGGTGAATGAAGCCACTCGATGCCAAATGTTCTTCTTCCTAAAGTCCATGTTGTGTGGCATTGGTAGTCATGTCTATCTATAACCTTCTGTTTTGTGTACTTTCAATAAACTCTGACACAGAAGATCCTCCATGCCATAATGTCAAATTGTCCTTTATCATTTCTCTTAGTCTCCCTCTGCCTCTCCTTCCCTCCAACTTTCCTACTGTCATGATGTACTCCAGTTTTCTCCTTTTCATCACATGACCAAAGAATGTAGATTGTCTCTTTCTGATGTGGGTAATCAGTTCTCTTCATGAGTAAGTTTCTTTCAAGACACCATCATTACTGTTTTATCTGTCCAGGGTATTCTCACCACTTGTCTATAAAACCACATCCCCACAGCTTCCAAATAATTTTTTGCTGACGCCAAATGTTACTGTCTTATAATTTATTTTGTTAACTTCTTAAAGATTCAAAATTTGTCTCTCTAAAGTACACATACCATACACAATATAGAAAGTGTTTTAGTGCTCGTGTCTGAAAGAGTTTAAAGGTGAGGAAAATAGTCAAATGCAGAAGGCAAGAGGTAGAGAAGGATGTAGAGAGAGATGCAGGTGAGAAGATGACACAAAGCAATGGCCAAATACAGTCAGTCAGAGTTTACAACCAAAGAAATATTATTTTGTAGTACTGGGAAAGCCACTGCAGCTACCATTAAGTGTAGAGTTGGCAGTGGGTTAGTGACGTTATAAATTTGCAAAACGGGTTTTAAACATGAACTTTTGCTTACTAATCATAATTTAACCTCTAGGGAGCTGCGTGGTCTTGAGGCATGGTGTCCGCCTCGAGTGCTTGAGGTTTCGGCTTCAATCTCGAGTAAGGGTTGAGATTTTTTTTTCCACATGGATTTGGTTGTCTAGTAATTTCCCCTGGTCTCTGGGTAGTGAGATCGGACGCTGGTGTGCAGTGCTGCGCACGTAAAAAATCCATTGGCAGTTGGAAATCGAAAAGAGTAGCCTAACGGGGCTGCCCGGGCAAAATTTTGAGTTAAAAATCTACCCAAAAGTATTTCAGGATCCTCGCCAGTGCTACAGAGCCTGAGCACTGTACTTAGCTTCTTCGGACTTGGACTTGAGTTAGAAGAAGAACGGAGCATTTATGGGTTAATACCCGTGTGCCATGATGTTGATCACTTGTTCAAACTTCAGTTTAACCCATACAAAGTTTTCATATATAAATTTCTATTTGCACTATAATAACAAAAGGATTCTTCAGGATTTTTCATTCTGACTATGAATAAACCATATTTTTAAGATAAGTCAGTATTTATGTAAGCAAAAAAAAAAAAAAAAAGAGATGTGCACGTAGTCACAAAGAAATTTACTGATTTCTATTTAAAGAAATAAAAAAGAGACAAATGAAATTTTTAGGCCACATTAAAAGACACAATTTGCTGTTAAAAGTCATAGTAAAGGGAAAGGTCAAGGGCAAGAGGTAGACAACATTACAAGTGGTGGGACAACATCAAGACATGCATGAACAGCAGTCTGAGAGAGTGTAAAACCAAGACAAGAGACAGAGCCTGTTAGAGATCCATTGCAGCCAACCTTCATTGTGCAGACGGCACCTGATTGCCGATTATTCATAAAAGTAATCTAACTAACTAAAAGAATGTGTTATTATTTTAGCTCATCAGACAATCACGATCATTAACATTCATAATATTTGTTATCAACAATATTTTAAACAACAAACAGAACAACTTTAGCAAAAATTTCTTTAGACACTAACAACACAAGGTATACTCTCACCTCTGGCAACCGAGAACCTGGGATATTCGGGAAATCGTGATGCTCATTGTGATATCCCACATTCCACGTTAACCAATTAAGTGGGCCATAGTAGGAGTAGGTCTCATAACCTTTGACATACATATAATGTTCAGAAATAAAATGTCCAGCCATTGGGTGAAGTCCTGTAGCCATGAAACTACCAATTACTAGATAGGCTAGAGCTTTGAATCCCAGAAAGTGATAAATGCCAAAATCGAAGACAAACTGAATAATAATATTCCAGATCTCCAAAACGGTCATCGTTTTTGGATTAACAAAGAAAGGCCGGAGACTGTAAAACCATGGTTGCAGGAGCACCCAGATGAATTTATAAAAAGTACGATTGAACAGCTTTGTCTCCAGTCCAGATGGAATGTCGACATCCTTCTCAGAATCCCCTTGATATCGGTGATGGTCCAGATGATATTTCTTGAAGGAAATGGACATTGGTACAGCTATCGGCAAGTTCGCAAAGAAGCCAAACAGTCTGTTTGCCAGGGGCTGGCTGTAACCAAATGCTAAGTTATGAGCAATTTCATGGACTGCTAGTGTGAGAGAGTGATTGATTGTCCCTCCACACACATATGCAAAGATGAAGATTGTGGGCCAGGTCTGGTCTTTTATGGCATAACAGATTAACAGCTGCAAAATTACTAAAACAGTCACAATGTACTTGAACTTTGCATCAGTTCCCATAAGCTTTTTCAGTTCTGGGTATTTTGCTGGAACAGAAAAAAGAAAAACATTTCACTGAGGTATTTAAATCCAATCACTGCAGACTAAATTCAGGCAGGCATGATCTAATAGCATCTTCATGTAATAGGTCCTTGGCAGAAGGTCACTCTCATCATAGTCTGCCTGAAAGAAACTTGGTCTCTCACCAGCTCTCCCACTTTTCTCCCCAAGTTGTCACTTATTTCCTGTACCCATCATCATGCTGGTAGGCACCTGCCCCTCTTTTCTGGTATCATGCCTTCTGCTACTATCTTTTTTTCAATCCGCCGTGGTGCATGATATGGCCAAAATATTTCAGTTCCTAAGACAAGTTGCTGTTTATTAGCCAGTCTTCCTTGATGTTCAGATCTTTTAGGATGTCAGTATTTCTTTCCTTCTATGTCCATTGTATCATGAAAATCTTTCTGTAGCACTTCAGCTCAAAAGTCCCTATTTTATTTCTTAAGGACTGCATTTCACATCCATACGTTGCTACAGGGAAGATGCATGCTCTCAAAATTGTGACTGACTGATTTTCTAGCACTTATGAAATTGTTCTTACTATGGTTGCCATACATCCACCATTATGCGGAGCTCAGATATACTCTGAAATGAGGATGCATCCACAGAATGGTGGAATTATAACAACCCTAATTCTTAAAAATTAAAACATTTATTCTAGATGCATCAACTGAATGAATGAATTATGAACTGACATAAATGCACTCAGAAGCCATGGTAGTATAGCGGTCAGATGCACGCTGGCTAGAAGGTCTAGGGTTCAAATCTGAACTGAGGCAGGTATTTTGTTTTTCATAAACTTTCCTTGGCTCCCAGGTTGACCCAGGGTAAAACAGATACCAGGTAATGTCCTGGGAGAGTAAAGGTGGCTGGCACTGGATGCGCCACTGGCACAATGAAGGTCCTTCTCTTTACTTACTTATAACTGCACTCAGAAAATTTCCAGATGTGCTCGCTCTCCTTTCCCAGTAGTCAACAAAGAGTTATGATGCTTAACATGCCAGAGACAACCTGATTAACTCTTTGAGTCCCAAGGAACACAGCATACGTTCATAGGTTCCTACCTAGAAGCCCAATGCACGCAAGATGTGCCGACTTTATTACTTTCTTTAATACCCACTGGTCCTGTGATGCTAAACCCCCTGGGACTCAAAGAGTTAAAAGACATAAGTTTTTATCCCATACCGACACTCCTCATTAAATTGTGATCTCAATTTACATGCTTTCACTACAATACGATTTAGGAAGGAAATATGTTGGATCAGGCTAATGTGGACGAATTGCTCCAATAACATTTATCAGAGCTCATCACTGAAGATCTTCTTGTAATGGAAAATGACAGGGAAAATGATAAATAGGGTAAGCTAGTGGTGAACCCATCAAACGTCTTTCTACAGCACTGCTGATCAAATTCTTTCAGCACACTGACAGTGCAAGTGAGATCACTGAGTAGAGTGATCCAAACACAAACAGAAGTGCCAAAAGTTCTCCAGGACCTGCTTTAAAGAAGCATACAGGGAGAGGTAGAATGCTGTCCCACAGAGAAGCCTACATAATGGACACTGTCTCTAGAAGGAAAATAGTCATGACAGAAATGAAATGTTCAAATGTTACATAGTATTCCAGGAACGAAGAAATCAAGGAGGACAGTCATCACAGGATGAATACTAGACTTTATTAGTAGACAAAAGATCAAATGGTCTGGCCATATATCAAGACAGCAGCAGCAGACAAGCCACTACAGAGAGCAATGTTATACAGATACAACGGTAATAGATCCTGAGGTCGACCAGAATATGGACTGCATAAATAGTAAAGACACTGAAAAAGTACTATATCTGAAATGAACAGAAAGAAGAGGGCCCATTCCAGAGATTTTTTCCTGACCAGACACTGCGTGGCATTCCAGTAGTAGAGAAAAGAAGAAGAGGAGAAGCAGGCAAAAGTAAAGACCTTATCTTCACATTACATGAAATGAGACATATTTGCCTGTCTTCTTCTTCTTCTTTTTCTTTGATCCTTCTATCATAAACTTATATCAGGAGGCTGGTAGCCTCTATGAAAGCTATTGTGCAGTCCATATCCTCTCCTGTACCATACAATTTTGTCTTAATTGTGGTTGAAACAGGCCAGTTTGCGTCTGTTGTCGCTTGGAGCAAATCCTCAGCATTTTCGGGTGCCAAGTTGCAGGGGCACGTCTACATGTTTCCTACACCAAAAAGTTTGAACATATGTTGATGAAGTATGTTGTGCTCTGTCCTTAATCTGAATACACTGTGTATCTCTAGAGAGGGGATAAAGCAAATCTTGAGGAGAGAATTTGGTGTGTGTATCCAGCTACCTTTCTTGGATACTAGATAGTATTAATGTCTTAGTCTCTATGTGGGTTAAGTCACTATTTGGTTAGTACCATGTCACTGCCGCTTCTAGCCAATCAATCCGTTATTTCATTGCCTGGAATCCACTGCATTACAGATTGTTCTACTGAAGAACCTAGGTGAATCAGCTGTTGCATCAAGTCTACAAACTGAGTGTCTTTTGGGTTAACAATTGCTTGTAGAACTGACAAAGCAACAGTCAAAAAGACTATATTTGCTGTGCTGTTGTCCATTCAGGAAAAAACATGCCACCAGAAGTGCATCTGCCTCTGCTCTGTAATTGGAGGAATATGAACCTGTTGGTACAGCTTGGTTGATTTGTAAACCATTTGGGCATTCTATGTATGTTCGTCCTTCGCTGTCTCTTACTGCTCTCTTGGCTGAAGGTAACACATTTTAAACACTACTGTAATAATTACTTAGTGGTGTGTCGCTTAAATCTTTCTTCTTCTACATAAAATCCCTGTCCAAAGTTCTTAAAGTACTTGAGCTAATCTCAGATGTTTTTTAATCAATATGTGTCATGAACAGGGACTGGATTGAGCATTACTGATAAGACTGTCTGTTGTCTTCTATGTTAACTTCTTAGCTAAATTATTTTATTTTAAGTTCTGTGCCATCTCCACAATGAAGGCTGACTAAAGACTGTCTGTCATCTTCTATGTTAACTTCTTAGCTAAATTATTTTATTTTAAGTTCTGTGCCTCTCCACAATGAAGGCTGACTAAAGACTGTCTGTCATCTTCTATGTTAACTTCTTAGCTAAATTATTTTATTTTAAGTTCTGTGCCTCTCCACAATGAAGGCTGACTAAGACTGTCTGTCATCTTCTATGTTAACTTCTTAGCTAAATTATTTTATTTAAAGTTCTGTGCCATCTCCACACTGAAGGTTGACTACTTTGTACCAATGCTGTCTTTGGGAATATTATGATGTGAGGCCCTAATCTCTTCCATGTTGTACCACTGTTCGAAAAAAACATGAGAATGGCTTTTCCGTCCACTGCAGAAAATCAGCCCCAGCACTCGAGGATCATGAAATTGTTAACCGTATTTGCCACAGAGCCGTACATTACATTTAGTGTTAATCTAATCTTTATGACTGCTATGAATGAACAATGGCTACTTATGATTCTGAACCAGAGATAAGTCATCTCCAGTACTGAGTATGCAGTGTCCATCATGACATGGCATCACACAAATAAAAAGAGTGGGAAAAACAGATTTTAAATGAGGCAATGTGTGTTATTCTGGGGTACTTTAGGGACACCTCCTGCCAACTGATGTGATAACTTGTGGCTTTTCCCTCACTATAAACAACATAATTAAACTTTCCAGGGACATTAATTTCCTCAAAGTGGAATCAGATCCAGGACACCTGTGACACAAAGAGGTGTTCAAGCTTAAAAAAAGAACAGACTTAAAAGAAGCACATCTTGGATGAATTGTGGAAAGGATGCCTTCCAGCAGATTTGTCAACTGCCAGACATTAATCCTGGAAATGAATCGGTGCATTTGTCTTCTGCTTTAAACATCAGCATCATAGTTCATATCACCCTTAACAGAAGCTGCAGAGAATAGATTCTTGGACACACTTCCGAATACCGGTCCCAAATTATTCACTGCCATTCAGGGCCTCAAGAGGCCATATAGTTAAAAATATGGAACAGAACACTACGAACTATACTTCACGTTATTATATAATTTCATTTGAGCCAAACTCTTAAGTCCCTCGGCAGTAAAGTTGTAAGAATTCCGCCTGTCATGCAGGTGACCGGTGTTCGATTCCTCGCTGGGAGGTAATTTTTTTCAAGCCCTCGTCTTTCACAATGTTTTTAGGCGGCAGTGGATCTATTCTTTTTTTTTCTCTCAAATATGTGGCCCTGGAACCCACAAGGCGAGTAACGGGTAATGTGAACAATGGATAAAAAAACTACTCCTCCCGACGACACTTTAATGGATTGTAAACAACTCCTCCCCATGTCACATAAATTATGGATAAGAATCTATTCTTGCCCATGATGCTTCAATGGATTACATGCTTAGCTTAACGTCTTCATATTGTCATTCATCGAGCAATAATGGCAAACTGGAAACTGATGATGACGGCCTAAATATTTTTACTACATAACCTCTTGAGGCTCTCAAAGGGATGTTTTTTGCAGTGAATAATTTGGGACCGGTATTCGGAAGCAATTCTTGGCATAGTAGACACTTTAGTCAAAACGCTGATTGAAGAGAACACAGATGTAGACGATATTGTGGTTTACACAGACTGATCAGTCACTTGCGGCAAGCAAACTGCATGGCCACTCACTGTAAGCACAAAGGGAAAAACTATTAAGGAGATAAGTGGTGTCCTTGCTGTTACAACAAGCAGCCTCACAATGGAGACCATGGCTGGGTAAGCAAGAATTCACATAACCGTGCACGCTGAGTGACTCAATGAATATGCTCAAGCAAATCCAGGTCAGGTTCATAGAACAAGAACTGACTCTCTCACCAGATGCATCTTGAATAACTCGCCTAACCTTTATCTTTATGCCCGGTTATGCTACAGAGCTCAAGGCAGTCAGCATGCAGGGTATCTGACAGACAATGAAGTTAGTGTGACTGGCCCAGCACTGGACACATGAAAGATGTATTTTGCAAACAAGATCACTACAAGCGGCAGGAATTGGTATTCCTCTCCAGGTTGGTGGATATGGGAGTGCAACCTAAAGCAGCCACTCATGAATATTCCACTAAGGGTAAATAAACGTCTGATTAATTAAGATAGAACGGGTGTGATGGTGGAGCTACTGGAGAGGAGATCGGAGCACTCATGGATATGTCAGGAGTGCTGTGATAAAAGTCCTCACTAATCAAACTTATTCTAAAAAAAAATTATGACACCGCTGCTTAATTGCTGCCTTCCGTGCTCACTGTTTAATATTACTTAGTTTACTGTTCTGTAGTTAATCATATATTATTATGAATCAGCTTGTCTTGACCCCTGACAGTTCGTTTTGAATGAATTTTTCACCGTGTGGATTCCGGGGCCCCATTGGGAAAAAATGGGGTTCTGTAACAAGACAAGTCCAGAAGAGGACGAACAACGTTAGACAGGAGAATGAATGAATGTTAAATAAATAGGGGCGGTATCTTGACAAACTGCTACAAAACTTACCGAGCATTTGCTTCCTCCTTGTTGCGTGGGGTTCCTCTGTATACACCCATTCAAAATCGGATCTGGAGACCCTAGCTCCCATGTTGCAGTGGCTGCTAGAGCCGCCTAGAGCACAGAGCTACTGACAGACTACTCCTTTAAAAAAAATACTGACAGACTGGCATCGCCGACAGTCCTGGGTCCTTGTCCTGTGACTGCTACCGGTATGACAATGCTTCCTGTCTTGTGATTGACCGGACAGTGACACTGACAGTCCAGGGTTGCCAGATAAAAAACTTCATTTTATGCCAAACCATTACCCAAAATATGCCAGGAAAATGCCAGATAAAGTATAAAATTGTACCCACTTCACATTAAAAGCTCTAGATTGAATTCTTTACTGTCATCCTCACTGGAACCAACAGAAGATACAGCGTAAACCTTTTGAGATGTAAAATTTAAGCATTTTCTCAGTTGTGATGAAATCTTTGCAACTTATCTACAATGATGTCATATTTTTTGTTTCGGAAAAATTATCAGCAAAATCATCCTTAAGTGCAGGGGATATAATATTTTTTATTGGGCATGAACATTTTGTTCTATGCAACTGTATGTGATCCAATGTACCCCCCCCCCCCCCCGATGATGCGCCCTCAAGATTTTACTTAGATGATCAACTGTGCAGATTGCACAATGGCAGGTCATGCTTACAGCAAGTTGCAACTCTGCTGCTTTAACTTTATCATTACTTTGCCTAGGAGTCATTGTTGTAATAAGCTGTGACTGCCTTTTTTTGGGAGTTTTCGTCCTGTGTTTTTGGGGGATTTTTTATGATCTGATATGCTACCAATTCTTGGTGCAACAGTACACTGACACAGTTTGCAATATGCTGCCTCTGATCCGTCTGAAGATATTTTGAGCCGTGGGTATGTTTTCTTCGCGTTACTATTATACTTGAAATGTCATAAGATGCTTTCCATTTATTTGGTGACGTGGCCATTGGTAAAAGTAATAAAATCTATTACAGATAGAACTAGGTATATATCCTATCTATTTTTTGTCCTCAGGTAGTTTCTGAACAGTCTGAATCACTTGGTATCAGTGGAGGGTTTTCGTTTTATATCTGACATTTATTCTAGTAAATTAACATAAATTACAGAGGTTTATAGCAGTCACGATCCGTTTAGGGAGACAACAAAACAATAAGAAATGGCGCGAATCTCCGTTAGTCCGTACCAGGACATCACAACAAAGTCAAACTGAAATGAAGATTTTTAACTGTAGGTCTACATTGCGTTTAGTAAATTTGCGTGTTATAACAGAGTAACCATAAAGAAAATGTGAGCACATCTTGATAAGAAATGCCAGGAAAAACCCAAATATGCCAGAATATACCAGTTCATTATCTTATGCCAGTTCAATTTCAAATATGCCAGATTTGTGGGATCTGGCATATAAAATGCCAATATGGCAACCCTGACTGACACCGTGTATGGTGTATGTCTCCCCAAGGTGAAAGGTTAAACCTGCGATGACCTCGTGCCAGCGTTTTTGCACAAGTGTGATCAAACTAACAGTGGTGCTTTATAAATCTATCTATCTATCTATCTATCTATCTATCTATCTATCTATCTATCTATCTATCTATCTATCTATCTATCTATCTATCTATCTATCTATCTATCTATCTATCTATCTATCTATCTATCTATCTATCTATCTATCTATCTATCTATCTATCTATCTATCTATCTATCTATCTATCTATCTATCTATCTATCTATCTATCTATCTATCTATCTATCTATCTATCTATCTATCTATCTATCTATCTATCTATCTATCTATCTATCTATCTATCTATCTATCTATCTATCTATCTATCTATCTATCTATCTATCTATCTATCTATCTATCTATCTATCTATCTATCTATCTATCTATCTATCTATCTATCTATCTATCTATCTATCTATCTATCTATCTATCTATCTATCTATCTATCTATCTATCTATCTATCTATCTATCTATCTATCTATCTATCCATCTATCTATCATCATCCATCCATCTATCTATCTATCTATCTATCCATCCATCCATCCATCCATCTATCTCCATCCATCTATCTATCCTCCATCTATCTATCTATCTATCTATCCATCTATCCTATCTATCTATCTATCTATCTATCTATCTATCTATATCTATCTATCTATCTATCTATCTATCTAGCTATCTATCTATCTATCTATCTATCTATCTATCTATCTATCTATCTATCTATCTATCTATCTATCTATCTATCTATCCATCTACCTACCTATATTTGATAAGAACTCCACTTTAACTTTAACTTTAACCTTTGACTAAAACAGAAATTATTAGTGCATTAAATGAAAGCTGTACCTTTTTTTTCCGCTCAGTTTATTACAAATCTGTTGTGGCGAATTCGAATTGGTGCAATTAATGTCCTGTAGCATAACGTTGATCTGCGTAATGCATTTATTATTGAAGTCTTCAAAGAAGAGCGATTTGTTTTTCTTCCGACACAGAAAGAAGACTTTCTGCAGCAGCTAAGAAATAAGGTTCATTTCAAGCATATCTCCAATCACTTTTTAAAAGTCTGAACATGACGCAAACATTTAAAATATTGAGGTAAAAATTCCAAAACGTATCAAACCATCATGTGCGGTACAGTTTTGCTCAACAAGAATAAAATAGTAGCAAATTTATACGAAAGTACCAACTCGGCAGAAGTGAAACAGAAGTCAAGAAAAGAATAGGGATGGCCAAAAACATTTTCAACAACATGCAAAAGAGAAATAAGCAATACATTAAAAATGAGAATTGTCAAATGTTATGTATTCTCAACCTTACTGTATGACACAGAGACATGGACAATGAACAAACAACTGGAAAATCGTATCAATTCTTTTGAGATGTGGATATACAGAAGATTAGGTCGTATTTCATGGAAACAAAAGCTATCAAATACAGATGTACTGAGGAAATTGGGAATGAAAAGAGAGTTGCTAGGTGAAATAAAAAAAGAGACAAGAAAAATATTTTGGCCACATTAAAAGACATAACAGTATTGTAAAGATCATCCTAGAGGGAAAGGTTCAAGGTAGGCGAGCAAGAGGCAGACAGCGTTACAAGTGGTAGGATAACATCAGGAGATGGACGAACAGCAGTATGAGTGAGTGTACATCAAGGGCAAGAGACAGGGCTTGTTGGAGATCCATTGCAGCCAACCTTCATTGTGGAGACGGTACCTGATTGATTGACCAACTTCGACAGCCCTGTATGGGAGCCAGGGAATGCGTGGTGACGTAGTACGCAAATTGACTATGGTGGAGGACAACTCCCCCAACCTTCCCCCCTCCTCATTCGCTGAGCCAAAATGGCGTCGGTCATAGGTTCAGAAGTGGAGATTCAAGAAGTGGAAGTGGAAACTATTCCTGTAGAAATACCAATAGAGACAGTGGAAACTTTAGACGAAGTTTCAGTACAACCGATGATAGCGCTTCAGCCTTTACACGATTCAGTAGGAGAAGAACTTATTTTACAGACTCGGGAAGAAGTGGTTGGTGATTCAAATCTTGTCTATGCGGATACAATTCCAGTGCCAGCCCCAGAAATTGAAATTTCCACGGAGGAAGTTATTCCTATGCGAAGAGGGAAAGGTGGTAAACGGAAGGGAAAATCAAGAAATGCTCAGTCAGGTGGTATCACTGTGAACGATTTAGGACTCGGTGATTCTTCTGTGAAAAAATGGGAGCAGAAACAAGTTCAGATAAAAACACTGGAAGGGGAATTTTCTGTAACTATGTGGGCATCGGGTAAGTAGGAGTATTGAGCTTGTATCCTGATATTTACGTCAGATAATTGGGTGAAAAATTTGTATTAAAATGTATAGAAGTTGTGAAATAATTCCAGTGATTGAGATTGATTAAGTAAGTAGTTATTTCCAGTTTACTTTACTAAATAATTAATCGTGGACTATGGGCGAACAAGAGACCACCGTGACCTAAATGATTTAAGCGCGTTATTTTGCAAGCCAGTTTTGTCTATTTGTGGTTCGTTGATTACTTTGTTCATTTACCTAACGTAAAGTCAAAATATACACGTACTTCAAGGTTTGTTTTGATTCTAAGTCGGCCATTTCTATTCTATGGGCGCCGCCATATTCTTCTTGAAAATGGCGGAGGGAATTGTGAACATGGCGACCGGCCGCCATTTTGGCTGATCTTTGAGTTTCTTCCTAATCTTGTCAGGAGAAGGTTGCAGGGCTATTGATGACTTGTTTTACATTATAAGGTGATCTTACTAGAACAGAAAAATTATTTGTAATAGTATTATCGTAATTTGCAATCTCTGTTTTGAAATTAATGCGTAATTACAGAATTTCATTACGAAATGACCTTCGGTAACCTTGAGCGACTACAGTAACGGAACTTATAGCGGAAGTGGAATTCCCTTGGTTATTTATAGATGCCACGTGATGTAATGTGGTGGTATATCCATGTAAACAAATCGAAATCGTCATCACCTACCAAAATGGGTTCTATTGTAAACGATTATCATAATCATGTGCCCTGCCAATTGACGTAGGCGCTCATGCGTCTCCACAGATCACGATCCCTGGTTGACTGGAACAGCTCTCTTGATATATCCCTCCATGCCATCGTTTTAGCCCATCCAGCATCGTCTCCCTTGGTCTGCCTCCTCCCCTTTTTCATTCCACTCTCTAGTTGTCACGAGTCACGATGTTCTGCAATGTTTCTCTGAGATATCACAACCTAAAAATAATTATCCTCTTCTGTAATATAACCATTACTTCCGTTCTCTTAATATTCAATGACAGTCCTTTCTTAGCACTCTCCATCCCCACAATATGCAGTAGTTGTAAATCTGTTGCATTTTCAGCTATTATATTAAAACTCTATAATCTGCATAACGCAAATTGTTTATTTGTATCCTCCAGCTCTTACTCCTGCATTCTCTTTAATTTCCCTCAAAATTATTTCACTATATATAGAGAGAAAGGGTCTGGGGAATTTGACACATCTCTGTCTTACTCCTTGCTTTATCTATTCAAAAGTTTGCTAATAAGTGTATCTTGAAACAGTGGGTTATGTTTAAGCTTCATCCACTCAAATTTTTTTTTTTTTTTAAGTTGGAATTCTCTGACTAAGATGGTAATGCATTTGTTGATAATATTCTGATCAAAATCAGTAATACTGTTACTTGTTCATAATGATAAATTTCAAATCTGCAGAGTACTATTATTAACTTAAACTAGTTCCAATAGTAATCAAAAGGAGTGACTACGTTCAAAATTGCTTCTTTTTTTTAAAGTCCAGCCCAAATAGAGCGTAATTGGGCTTTCTTTCATGCTTTCTCACCTGTGACACGGGCTAGTCTATTTTAAAGGGTGTCACGCCCTTTTGTCTCATATTTCAGATGCTATCAGCGACGATGTTGCATGTTCTATACTACACAATGACACCGCTTTTAACAACCGCAGAACATATAGAACGGCCCTAACCAAACCCCACCCCTCAACCTAGGTCCCACGAGAGAGTCCAGAGAACATTCCATGGTTTCAGAATTGTTAACATTTTCTGTTAAAAACCCATCTTGCTGCAGAAAGGCAACGCTTTCCTCCTTGTAACTAGTCAGTGCTGGCAGCTGACCTAAATTCCTGTCGTACCTGAACTCTGTGATATACGCAGTATCGCCGCCCACTTTCAACAGTGACTAACACACACTGTAGCTAGCTGCCTATATATGCACATTGTACAAAGCTCTTAACTTACACAAGACAACATGACACCCCTCTAACATAAATTAACTGGCTCACATCTATCGAGGCCTGTAAATTAAAGTGTGTGCTTACTTGACCCATTTGCCAAGTTACCACTAGCCAGTCAGAAAAATTTGATGTAGGAATTTCCGTAGTATAATCTGGTAGTCTTAGTTTCAGCTTCATAGCAAACGGATCACCCCATCGTTGCTCCACTCCTGTGCCAATGAAAAACACACAGAATGTTTATCACCGCCCCTTGTGGAAAGATTGACAGACTACTGTCTAAGCATATCTAGCATACACATGCATTGAAAGCATACGGTAGCCATCCGAAGTGCTAACACGAAACAGTCCGACATTAGAAATGCAGTTCATCATTGATGGTAGTAGAAGTCACCAACAGATCAGCAGTTGCACATGCGATCAATTTTAATCACATAAGGGCACCACCAATATTGCGACAGCAGGCGGCGCACCATTTTCTGAATCTACAATTCACGCCACCACGTTGGTCACAGCCGAAAAAACATTCCAAATGAAATCTGCAGCTCACAGTGTCACGCCATGCATTCAGCTCAAAAGCTAGGCGACAAAACTATATCCTTTCAGTCTACAAATGAAGCAAAAATGCAATGGTCACTGTCTGGCAGAAGCAAAAAGTTTAGCTCAGCTTCAAACAGTGCCCGTGTCTAGCGCCCATTTTGACAGGAAGACCACTAATTTCCATAAATAAAACCGTTCAAAAAAAAAAGAATTAACCACACACACACACACCCCCTTCCCATTTTCTAATGCCTTTTTTAAAGTAAATTTTGTCATCACATGTCATACTGAAGATTTGTGCAGATGCAGTGAATTCTGTTAGTTAGACATCTCATAAACATGTCTCAATAACGACGGGAAATCTACTTTTTTTTACAAGTTAATGGTACCAACCTGAAGTGTAGGTTTTGTGGCTTTTCAGGATCAGAAGGTTAAAACCTTTGCATTTTTATGTCAGCTGACCAGTGTGACAATGATTAATGCTATTCTTACAAACATTTCTAGAAGAGCAGTTAAGCTGAACAATGAGACATTGATTAATGCTGTTCTTACAAACATTTCCAGAAGATCAGTCGAGCTGAACAATGAGACAATGATTAATGCTGTTCTTACAAACATTTCCAGAAGATCAGTCGAAGTTAGATGAAGACTCTGTGGCTGGAGACTCCGATGCAGATTTTGCTGAATACATGACAGGGAAGAAAATGCCTCCTGGGGGAATTCCTGGCCTTGACCTTAGTGATCCAAAACAGTTGGCAGAGTTTGCCAGGTACCTATTAATTTTGAGATGCAATTGTTGGTACCACTCACGATTCTGCCTGCACGAGCCTGCGTCTCGCCTGGACACAAAATTGCCTGTAGGCTCCATTCATGGCTATGACCTTTCCCATGGGCTGCTGTATGTTCTAGGGTGTCACATTGTGGTTTTTTTTTTTAGTGCTCAAAGTGCTCTTTGTTCCAATCATGAGCGGCCAATAGCGCATTCTATTTTCCGTGTCGTTGTCCACACTTTGTGTGTTACATCTTCTTTGCGTTGGCTGTTCATCGCTGTCCACTGCGGTCTTACTTGGAGAGTTGCCAGATGGCCCTTTTTAGGACTCACCCCAAAATGTCACAAATTCTCAAACCACTGACGGTCAGAGAAGACACGCAGCTCACACAGACACGAGAAGTTTGTCGAACACTCGCCCCCACACAGAAAGAAACAAAACAGCAAGAAAGACAAAAAAGCATCCTGTCGCTCAGTGTCACATGGTAGGAAAGAGACACGTGCAGGAAATGACGCATATGCTGACACCCATAGAACAGACAACAGCCCATGAAAAAGGCCACGGCCATGAATAAAAGCGACGGGAAATCTCATGCCCTCGGAAGGCGCTGGCTCTTGCGGCCAGAATCGTGAGAAGTACCCAGTTTTTTCTGTGTTAGATTACAAGAGATTTCAGACCCATGTTTCTTCCTGGTGATCAGTGAAGCGCAGAAGACTCAACAATTCTGCATTTCCGGGAGTTTAGGATCCAGATGTCTCTTCCATATGTTAGATCTCAATATTTCTGCATTATTTATACATAATTCATTGTATTGCAATGTAACCTTTATTCTTATGATAATTTCTGTTCAGTAGGATTCATAATAGTTAGTATGTTAGGATTTAGCTTATTGGGTGCAGACTGTTGGTTCCTCACATGTGGGGCAGGTACACTTTGAAAACGCTGATAAGCCAGGTCTTCGTTAGCCGTTTCTAGGATGACAGTGAAGCGGAGTAGATAGATCCCAACCAGTTGAAGCCCTTGGGAGTGAGTCACACCATGCACCAGCTCAGTAGTTTGCTGAGGGAACTGTATCCTTTCATACTGAGGAAAATGCAACAGCTAACTTTTGCTAAAAGCAAAAATTTACCATTGCTAAATAGAGTAAACCTGCCTGCCTGCCAAAAAGCAACAATTTACTATTGTTAAATAAACCTGCCCGTTTTCCATATTGCCCAGAAGCCACAGTGTGTGATGATAAACCTCTACATTCTCAAATATAATTATTGTATTATAATATTAGATAATGATTTTCTTGTTTGCAAACATGACATGTTTTGTGGACAGGCTGTTTGTTGTGGGTTTTCTGATTTTTGTTGGGACAGGATAAAGCCTAGGAAACCAACAGATGATGTGCCTCGCACAGTGCCCTGTCCACATAAGGTACTGCACAATTTCTTTATGCATATTTTTTTAAATTCCTTTTTGTTCAAAGTGTGTGTGTGTGGGGGGGGGGGGGGGGGGGGGGGGAGGAAGCATTTTTGGAAAAATATTATTTTGTTTCTTGTCTCTTATGGTGGCATCAGTTTTATTTGACATATCAGTGATCTGTTAAATATGCCTTTTCTCAGACTTAATCATAATGATTAAATCTGTCATGCCTTTGTGTCACATAGGGCTCACATCTTGTCCTCCATTCTGTTCTGTTAATCCTTTCAATGTCGCAGATGGAACCCAGCCCACCACTTTTGAACTTTCTCAACATTTGTAGCAGGGTTTCTCTAGTACACCCTTGTTTCTTTTATCCTGTTGTTTCACATTTCGGTGCCTGTTTGGCAATTCTCTATCCACATCTGCTCATGGTACGCTCTTTATAATGCCTTTTAAAAAAAAAACAGATAACTTGGTACAAGTATTTAACCAGTTTATTCTCTTGCTTCTTAGGCTTTCTTTACTGCAATTCTTAGGCATTTATTTTTTCATACATTGAATCAAGATGAAATTGCCAATATAGACAACTTGTTTTAGGTGAACAAAAGAGGAAGAATACATTTAATTTTTGTTCTGTATCTGTAGTGCAACAGTCCTCAAACTATGGGTCGCTGCCCTATTTTGGGTCGAATGACCCTTTCACAGGGGTCGTCGAATGACCATCGCAGAACACATATCATTAAAGTTTTGAAGTAGCGATGAAAATAATGATATGATTGGGGTTCGCCATAACATAAGAAGCTGTTTTAAATGGTCGTGGCATTAGGACGGTTGAGAACCCTTGCTCTAGTAGTTCTCCTCCTCGGGCTTAGAGGAGAATAAAACAAATAAAAGGTCCTGTTTTCACATTTTCGGTGTATGTTGCTCTGGTATCAGGAAATTGATTGGCATGGGACCAGAATACTAGTCTACATCAGGAGACAACAGATCAGATGGTTCAAACGTATGTGAAGACTACCACTAGATAGTTCTCCAGAGAGAGCTTTGTCATTTTGATACAGTGGAAGCAGAGCCAGAGGCTGATCATGCTAGCAGTGAAAAGATGAAATATATGAGTCCACATATACCAGGGTCTCTTCAAAACCTGATGCTGAAAGGCAGAACAGGACTAGAGAAGAATATATATATATAGGCCAGTCAGCACTGGCAGGGGATGTTGGTCAGTATAACTCTTGCTGCTTTTACTTTCAGGGAAATTTCCGTGTACCTATTTAAGACTAGGTCGGCCTGGTAACCAAAATGAGTTTTGAGTGTCCCTACCTCACTCAGTACTAGGCTCTTCATTTGGATTAGCCGGGGAAAGGGGTGGGGATACCTACTGCCCACATAACAAGCTGTAGTTAATTGGTTCAGATAGAGATTGTTTATTTTGTATTCTTCTATTTAGACACCCCCACCCCAGTTGCCTATTATTTGTATTGTGTCCAGCTCACCCCATATCCCCTTGTATTGTTCACCCACCCATTCTCCAGTTCTCTTCCCCATGTTTTTTTCTTCTTCAGCCTTTATTATTTTTCGCTTTGTTCATAGTTGGTGGTTTTTTGGGGCTGTAGTTTTTCACTCGAAAGAGTAGCCAAACCCACCCTTACCCTAAATATTCTCTTTCTATAGTAAAATAAAGCAAAGTCCCCTTTCACATCCTTGACATACAGTGCTAGATCTATATTTGCATAGACCAATAGATGAATGATGTGGTAAGAATCTCTAGCTGACGGCCTTTATTTCCCAGGACATAACCTGGTATCAGTTTTAGGCTGGGTCGACCGGGGAAGCCAAGATTAGTTTTGAAAAAAAAAAAATAATCTGCCTCAATGCAGATTTGAACTTTTTGCCTTTGGGCTGGCAGGCAAGTGTCTGGCCACTATGTTGCCACAGCTTGCTGCCTGGTATGGTGCAGTATTTCATTCCTTGCTTTCCCTAAGAGCCCTGGTAATACTTAAGTTATCATCATCATCATTATAAACCACTGATGCAGTTAAGCATTGTGGGAAGGAATAATCTTTGATCACTGCAGGTTGGCTGTTATTATGTCATGATGGCGTAAAGTATATCTTTAATGTTATCATCATCCTTTTGCTCTTGAAGCTGATCTTCTGAGATGCAGTGCCTGTGATGGTCTTTGATGTTGCTGCATTCTAATGAGACGGCCAAACCACTTGAGTGATAGCTTTATTTTATGTGTTGATCATTGTCTGCCTAGGGCTGCAACTTTGTCTGAAATGAAATTTATTATTGTCCATCAAGGACCTGCAACTTTGTGTGACATAAAATTCATTATTGTCTGCCAAGGGCTGCAACAAGATGTTCAGGGACAATTCCGCAATGCGCAAACACCTTCATACACATGGGCCTAGGGTCCACGTTTGTGCTGAGTGTGGCAAGGCATTTGTTGAAAGCTCCAAGTTAAAAAGGCATCAGCTTGTTCATACTGGGGAAAAACCATTTCAGGTGAGTTCTAATTGCAGTTACTAAAGTGTTCAGAGTCAGATGTCAATTTAAACTCTTTCTTATTTGTTCACCCTTTCGGGGAGGGGGGGGGGGGCATGGTATTGTGGTTAACAGTAAAGCTGTGGCATTGGCCTTTCAGTCAGACACCTTCATTTTTCAGCAAACCTCTAATTAGTCATCTTTTGTGACACCTGATTCACTGGCAGTTGGTCCCTGCAACCCGCACAGGGATAACTCTTTCTGTACCATAAAGTTGGTCTATTAACCCACAATATAGTCCGCTATTCTGACCGGCTAGTCATATAGTTAACTGCTTAAACAGGCTAGTCATATACTCCGACAGGCTAGTCATAAAGTCAACTACTCTGACAGGATCATTGAAAGTGATCATATTTCTGCCCTGGTCAGTTATTGTATTATGAACTGCTGTGAAATGACGACTTGCTGGGGGGGGGGGGGGGGGGGTGTTAACTATCACACCCACCCACACAGGACTCAAGGTCAGTTCATAACTGTTTTATAGAGCCCTAATATAACTGGGCTTCACGACTGTATGGTTGAACAAGGTTTCTAGGATTTGTAGCTGTTTGATTCTCTCTCTCAGCCTTGAGAAGTTATTCCTACAGTCTGCAATCTTGAAGGGCAAAAATACAAATGTAAACAAATGAAGGTAGGGTGTTTTTGCTTGGTATTCATTGAGTCAAGGATTATAAAGAGACGAACAAACTTTGATTTTAAAGGGCATGCAGTCATGTCTAAGAAAGAACAAGCTTATAGAATTTGTTGGTATTATTATAAAAGTAGGTGATTATGAATGCTTGGTTTTCATTTAGGAGAACTAGGATAGAATCCTCTTGCATCCCTGCATAGATTCCAGAGCCTCGTTTGTGTGGGGGGGGGGGGGGGATAGACTCGCTGCCCTCTAACAAGCATAGTGTAAAAGTCAAATAAATAAGGGTGTTTTCTTCACTTGCATGCTTGTTGTACCCCACCAGGACATCACACAACCAATAAACACCCGCCGGTGTCACAAAGTGCCACCATGCGGATGAGGATCACCCATGCAGAGGTCCTAGAAACCCCTTTCAGCCGCTTTGGCCACATTCATGGCCCGGCTATATTCAGGGCCGCCCGGCTATATTCAGGGCCCCCCGGCAAAAGCTGGGGTGGGGCTTCAAATAACAAAAAAATTGCATCCCACATGGGGAGGACGACATTATTTAATGTCTCCTTCAAAGTGGGAGTGCATCTGATCTGAGAGGCGAGGAATCAACAGTGTGCTTACAAATAAACCATATCTGTAAAACGGATGTGCATGCAGAACTCAAGTTCGGAAAGAAGACTGAAATCCAGAAGTGGATGAACAACCAGAGCTTTCTGTCGGAGTTACAGATGGTGAACACCAAGAAGAAGTAAAGAATTGAAAGTGTTTTAGTCAAATAGAAGAGAGTAAGTTACATCATCTTGGTAATTCTTTTGGCAACGAATGAGTTTAATGCTCAGGAAACTGTGTGTGTGTCTTTGCAGTGTACTTTTGAAGGATGTGGTAAACGGTTTTCCTTGGACTTCAACCTCCGAACACATGTCAGAATTCACACCGGTGACCGGCCTTATGTTTGTCCATTTGATGGTTGCAACAAAAAGTTTGCACAGTCTACAAATCTCAAATCACACATTCTCACTCATGCAAAAGCAAAGTATGTTATGATTTTTTATTGTGTAATCTATCCATTTGTGTGAATGCTTTAAAGCTTTTATTCCAATCACTTGTTGCTTGTCCAAGGAGGGAACTTTCCTAGACTTAAATAAGCAGGCCTTTGGGGGGGGGGGGGGGGAGAGGGGGGGGTGTTCAGTACTAACGACAGAGTATCTAAAAAACTTGTGTTAGCATATGAGAGGTTTGGTTATCCACCTTTAGTGCAGAAGTTATTGGGTTCAATCCCTGTCTAGCACTGGGAATTTTTACAAACATCTGTAGTTATCTAATTATATCAAACATGTTTGGGGTCGTTAGCTTGGATATCTAGCCTTCCTTAGCAATGAAAGGTTGGTCTTGTTTGCATAAAAAAAAGCCACAGCATTTGGAAATTCTATCTTCTTATTAGCATTCACCGGTTGTAAATGGAAAATTTTGGTTTTTGTCCACGTCTGCATTTCAGCCTTGTTCCACAACTCAAATTTTGCATGCACATTCATTTTACAGATCAGAATAAGTGTATGATAACTTAGTCCTCTCCATTTCTTGATGTTGTCATTCCAGAAACTTCTTTGCCCTCCTCTTCTTCGACTACCCCCAAATGTTCCTTGAAGTACAGTCTTTGCAACTGAATTATGTCTCACCATGTGCTCAAACCAAGCTTTTTGTGGGGTTTCACCACTACCAAGAGAGGCTCCTGGTGTCCAGCAAATTTTAATGACATACAGGCAAATGAAAGATGTATGAAAGTGAATTGGGGACATTTGGCAGATTGGTGGGGTGAGGAATCTGTGGAAGCTGGCAAGATATGGTTTTATAGATTGATAAGAATGCCACAGACAAATCAAATGCATTATGAAGATGTCTTGAAAGAAATGAACCCACAAAGAGAGCTGGTGGATTCCTTCAGGAAGGCCATCCACACTTTTTGAGCACCATAAAAAATGGAAAACTTCTCACTTATGGCAGAGTCGTAAGCAGGAGAGAAGTTTAGCTTTGTGTTGTGAAATGTGACAGACAACTGGATTGATAAACTGGATTTGATAGGTGATCACACCATCCACCCTTACTTTCCAAAATCGTTCCTGGTATCCATTTTATACTTTGTTGACATGATAGCATAGATCAGTTTAAAAAAATTGTTTCGCATATACCTAGGTATTTGTCCTTAATCCGTTTCACATCTTTAGACATACCAAGCTAAATTTACCATAAGAGGTTATGGGAGAATGATTAATTTGTCCCCTTGAAAAAAATTCCTGTTTATTTTAGCATTTTATACATTGATGGGGTTGTATAAAGTAATTTAACACTGCTATGAAATTAAATTAAATGAAAAGTTAACTTGACTTTACCTTGTTGAGTGCGGTGTTTTGGCTCATTTTGACTCTTGCAAGTTCTAACAAGCGAGTCAAATTCCAAACAAAGGTCATACCAAACAACATTTTTGCGTCTAAACAAGATGTATACCAGGTTACTTATTTGAAAACGGACGTATACCGAAGTAACACTGCAGTTTGCTTCCATCTGCAAGCAGTTTGGCATCAGACCACTTTATTTTGATTTTGATAGTAGTATGGAGTACCAACTATTCTTAAAATGGCAAACTACTGAACCTAACATTATCTATAACCCCCCCCCCCCCCCCACCCTTTCCCGGCGGTACATGGTACCGGCACCTTTTTTTAAGCATCCTCTTTCAGCACTACTGTAATAGTCACTTTATGGTGCATACCGGCACCTGTTATTAGACACCTTGTGTGAGTACCAGCACCTTTTTTTTCTAGGAATAAGCATGCTGATGTATACTATTAATGAATTAACCTATATTTTTATTGTTTCATTCAGAGTTGACAGGTCTTCAAAAACCATGCTCGTGTTCTCAGATCAAGGGTCGGTAGATGGGGATCAGTGGTAAGTTGTTCCTTAACAATTATGATAATTTATATTTTGTTTGTTTAGTGTCTTATGTTTTTGTTCTAGTTGTTTCTATGCAGATGTTTCTCTGTAGGGTGCACAGAAGTGCAGAGTACACTGTCTTATATTAGTGTAATGTTTAAAAGTAATAAGACACCCATCCACATTGGACTTCAGGTTACTTCAAACTGTTTTGTGGTGCTCTAGATTAAACTGTGCTGTACGATTGAGTGGAGTGTCCAGGATTTGTAGCTGTTTGATTCTCATTCTGGAGATCTTAATCCTACATTCTACCTGCCTGTTCGGGGAAACTTTAAAAGAAGAAAAGTAATATGGGAAAGGAGGAATTTTAAGGTGAAAAGACCCATGTGTTAACAGGGCCCTTAGCGGAAGCAGAGATGTCCATGGCTTGAGCATTGCAAGTCCGACTCGTAATTCCACCGTACGGCATTCGAAACCCACTGCTGGCTGCGTGGATTCTTATCATGGTATGGGGTGTTGCAGGTCAGCCCAGCCTAAAATGGGTAACAGGATATATGTCCTGGGAAAGTAAAGACGGCTGATGTAATGCTGACCACATTATCCACCTAGTGCCGATTGGTCTGTAAAAATATGGGTGCTCTTCCCATATGCCCGATGTGCCTAAAGGCATGAAAAGGGATCTTTACTTTACCTAGTGGAAGCAAGTGACACTTAACACCTCATCACTGTATCCTACCAAGAGGAGCCATGGTTGTGTAGTGGTTGGGGCAGCTGCCTCCCAAAACTATGGTCCATGTTCAGTCCCCAGAAAAGGCAGTGTTTTTGCCAACCAGAAAATGATTAGTAGATAATGTCCTCGGAAGAAAGGACACTAAGGGAAGGAACTGGTCTGACAAATAATGAGACTGATAGTGTTATGGCCAAAACAAAAATGCCATCCGTGTGCACAATATGCCATCCAGACAGGCACCATTCGTCAATGATCTGGCAAAGTTGGAATGTCGTCCGGTCAGCAGATGACAAGTAACCCACCATTTTATTTATCTAGTGAAAGTTGCATCATTATGTATTCCGCATGAAGCCAAGGCTAACATTAATTATGTTTCAAACTCAGAATAGTTGCCCTTGAGACAGTTGAATTATATTTTTTTTTTCAAATTATTATTTTATTAAAGATTTTCAAATTCTCTTTTTCAGTTTATCAGATGATGGTTTGTTGGTATTTGACTCCAGGAGTCAGTCAGCCTACCAGATCGCTGGTACACAGTAAGTGTGATTCATCCAAATGTATCCATGTCTGATGAATGTGTTCTTCCCCCGTGAGGGTTCCTGGACCTCATTGACAGAGAAAGAGACCCACTGCTTCCCCAACAAGCATGTCATAAGAGTTGACTAACGGGGGGGCTTTCATTGAAGTTGGAGTGCATCTGCCTGAGAGGCAGGACCCAACAATCTGCATACAAATAAGTCAGATCTGGAAAACGGATTTGCACGCTACACTTAGGTTCTGGAGAAAGGCTAAAGTCCAGAGGTGGGTAAACACCCAGAACTTTAGGATGACATGATGATACTTCTTGTAATCAGTCTTTGTCTTTTTCATGTTTCACCAGTAGAAATTGATGGTTTTTCGTCCACTTCTGGGATTTGGTCTCATTCCAGAACTTGAGTCATGTGTGCACATCTATTTTACACTTCTGGCTTATATGCAGACTGTTGGTTCCTTGCCTCTCAGGCAGATACATGCAAACTTTGAATGCAACATTCCCAGTTAGTCACCTTTTACAACATTCCTGCTGTTGGGAGGGGGGGGGACTATTTCCTTCACCCCACCAGTGGATCCTTTAAACTCGCATTAGAAGAAGAATGATTCAGTCAGTAATTGATATCACTGCATTAAAAAATGCCAGTATGGTGCAGTGATCTGTTGATGTGGTTTTTGTGTGTGAAGATTGTTTAACGTTGAAAATAAAAAGTGAATTAAAACACAGATTAACTAAATACACAAGGGGGATGATGTGTATACTGTTAGCAATGAGTGTCAACAATGATTTTTCTGCAATTGCTAGATAGTATCTGACCCCTTGTTCCAGATCTGTGATGACTGTTCATTGGTAACACACTGTGTTGAGATTGTTCAGTGATAACACACTGTGTTGAGATTGTCCAGTGAAAAGACACTGGGTTGAGATTGTTCAGTGCTAACACACATGTTAAGATTGTTCAGTGATAACACACTGTTTTTGATTGCTATGATTAAGGAATGAGGATGTACTTCCGATAGTTGTTGGTTCCTCATGCTAAGAAAGGCCTGCTTTGTGCTGCAGAACGGCAACCATTGTCATCTGAGAGCAAAGGCTGTACAGCAGGAGTGATGAGAAATCGACAACTAGCGAGTAAGGCTAGATTGCAAGTGCAGAAGGGAGTAATTTTCCTGTATTGTTTTCACAATGTTTCAAAAACTGCTTACATAAAAGACTTGAATGTGAGTAGACTATGAAGCAGCCTTAATAGATGATAGATAATACACAGGCAGACCTTCAGATACTTAAAGTATTCCACTGGAAAGACCAGGCCAGTCACTCAGACGAACAGAGGTGGGTGATATCTGCAACAATGATCTCGAAGGACTAAGAATGCTGAAAAACAAGAAGTAATACATTCGTTGACGACCAGCCACTCTACAGAAAGAAAGAACAAGCCATGTGGCATAAAACCTAGCGCAATGAAGTTGATTCTCTTGCCATTAAACACCTTATAACTGTTTATTTTACACTTATCTCTTGCATGATTTGAAAATGCTTGAGGTGTGTTTCTGTATCTCTCCGTGCAGTGACTACTTTATTTGTTTGCGGCTTGTTTAGCTAATATGGCCATTTGCTTAACTAAATTGATATTGTTTCTGTTTTTACAGAGCAGGTCAAACGCTGGCTTATGTAACTATCCCTCCAGAATCACCAGGATGGGGTTGAACAAGCTCCTTATTGCTTACCCTAACTTGCAGCTCTTTTCTAAGGTAACATTATTTTTACCTTTCATTACCATGTCAGGTTTAATTTATTTTTAAAAATATTTTTAGGTGTCGTTTGTATATTGATGCAACTCTTTCTCTCCCTCACAGCCAGCCTCTATTATTTCTAAAGTGTCTTAGATTACTTAATTAACTGTTAAACAGATAACTTCAAGAAAGGCAAAGAAACAAGAGAAATGTCTGGACAACCACTGGGATCAACAGAGAAGATGGTGATATCTTGGGCATATACTAAGGAGATGTGAGTGGAGAAGCATAAACAGGTGCTTAAATGGGAAAGAAACGGACTGAGGAGACCAAGACATCCAAAAGAAAACTTAAGATGGACATTGAAGAGATAGAAGAGCAAGACATGATTCCATCTCTGGCTTTAAAAACAATTTCCCAGGCTAAAATGGAATGAGAGAGTAAACTGCAAGCCTTATGCAACATATAATGGTACAGCAGAATGAGTGGGTGGGTATTGTTTGACAGCATGCCAAGTATTTTCCTTGGCCCCAGTTTGCATGGAAAAAGAAGACCCACTGTGTCGTAACAAGCATGTCATAAATAGTGAATTTCCCATGTGGGTTCTGGGGCCCCATTGTGGAGAAGACAAGAAGAGACTCACTGCCTCCCCAACCAGCATGTCCTAAGAGTCAACTGACTGGGGACTTCCTTGGAAGTCGGAGTACATCTGCCTGAGAGGCGAGAACCACAAGTCTGCATACAAATAAGCCAGGTCTGTGAAACGGATGTAGACGCAGCACTCAGGTTCTGGAACAAGACTACAATCTGGAGGTGGATGAACACCCAGAGTTTACAGCCGGTGAACGAGAATAAGAAGATAAAAAGCGACTAATTATAAGTTTTCTGAATTCCTATGCGTTGGGTCAAAAAGTGCAGTTGTAAACAAAATACAGTGTTCAACTGCTCTTTTAAGAATGACTGAGAAGAAAAGTTGACGTAAAAACTGGTAAACACAAAACTTCTTCTAAGTGTTCACCTGCAGAAACTCCAGTGGAAAGTTCTGGTAGTTTGTCCACTTCTGGACTTGGTTCTTGTTCCAGATTTTGAGTATAGATCTGGCTTATTTGTGTGCAGACTGTTGGTTTGGTGCCTCTCAGGCAGATGTGCTCCGACTTCAAAGGAAGTCCCCAGTTAGTCGACTCCTACAATATACTTTTTGGGGAGGCAGTGAGTCTGTTCTTGTCTTTCCTACAATAAGGCCCTGGAAACTGCACAGGAAACTCATTGTTAGTATCTCAGGCAGATGCACTCTGACTTCGAAGGAAACTCCCCTAATAAGTCGTCTCCTACAGCATGCTTGTCAGGGTCCAGGAGGGTCTATTCTTTTCTTCTTCCAAAATAGGCCCCAGGAATAGACACAAATTAAAGGTATGTGAGTGATGAAAAATGCTAATGCGAAAATTTTTAGGAACCTGTCATGCTACTGTTGCTTACATACAGACGCAGTTTTTGTAAGCTTGAATCTCCATTGCTGAAGAGTTCACGTAGTCTCAGTCTCCCAGCCTAAAATATGTACTAGGAAGTCATTCTTCTCGTTCACCAGCTGTAAACTCCGGCGGAAAGTTCTGGCTGTTTGTCCACTTCTGAACTCTAGTCCTGTTCCAGAAACTGAGTGTTGCGTGCACATCAATTTCACAGGTCTGACTCATTTGCATGCAGACTTTTGGTTGCTTGTTTCTCAGGCAAATATACTCCGACTTCAGACGAAACTCCCAATTAGTCGACTATAGCGACATGCTTTTGTGCAGGCAGTGGGTCTATTCTTGTTTTTCCCACAATGGAATCTCGGAAACCACACAGGGATGTACTAGGAAGTGCCTTGGGAAATAAAGTCATACAGACGTTATTTTGACGCATCACCAATTGAGTATTGTATTGGGCTCTAAGAATCTGGGACCAACACTGTAGGCCCAATCTAGCTCAGGGCATGGAAATGGGAATTGGCTTTTTACTTGTGTGTTGATAATTATTATGTTTAATTGTCACTGCCTGCCTTCTGTCTGGCTATATTTTCTAATTTGATCATTTTATGTGTCCACAGTTTTGGTCATGCACTCGGGCTGACACAGGAAGCATTCCGTCTGCCGGATTACGTCAGCTAAACTTGGGGCCCTGACAGTGCTGTGTTAAGTAAATTTACGGCAGTTTTTGTAAATATTTCCTTGAGTTTAAAGCTTGTTGTTACAGAGAGAATGTAAGTCAGTTTACAGTGATATTCTACTGATTGACATTTCTCGGTTGGCAACATGCATTATGCTTAGTTCACTTAAGTGCTTCATGTAGTTGATTAAGTGGGTATGTCCTTCTTTGTTGATGTGGTCAGTTAAACAGAGTTTGTATTGTTCCATTTATCTCTCCCCCACCCCCCCCCCTTTTCTGCCTCTTATCCTCTCCAGCAGAAAATTGACCATTAACCAGCTCATGTCGGGGCGTTCTATCCAGGGGCACTGACACAAAGAAAACATTGAGGGGAGTAGCCTCCGCCCTCTTTGTTTAAGTGTATAATAATGATGTTAAAAATGGCAAATAAATATATTTATTATAAATTTTGTGTTTGTGGGATCACGGGACCTAAGTTGTGACCCCCCCTGTCACAATGTACCTGACTTATCCATTGCTGTTCTCATACGGCTTACCCAATGTCCCTTCCCTTACAGCTTTAAGTTGGCGTTTCTATAGAGCCCATTAGTTTATAATTTCATGCTGTTGATTCAAATCTTGGGTAGCTCAGTCAGGTGCTTAGTAAGGGTATTAAAATTATTAGGTAAGAAAATTGCAACAAACAGGCGAGAGGAAAACTGCTCAAAGACAAGATCTCAGCAACACAGCTCTGCATTGATAATAAAATGTACGAAAGGAAATGATTTAAATAAGCATAGGAGAGAACCCAACAGCAGAAACTTCAAGCTGTACTGCTCAGTCCTTTGTGCCAGTTGGTGTTGTCATTCAGTGGTCATATGTGACCAAAGTAAGCTTCTTTTTCGGCATTCCCAGCCCTTGAGGTTTAGTGCTGCAGATATGACCCATCTCTATTCATCTCCATGACTGGCTTTCTATTTCCAGTTTGGTTATTCCAAGTGCTTTTATATTATCTCTCCACAGTCTTCTTGGTCTGGTTCATGGTGAGGTTAATGTTAGCCATATTTATATTCATAGTGAGATTATCTTGAGGTTTATAACTGTTTTGTACATAAATATTTTGGTCATAATAAGCGCCACGACGGATTGGAAAAAATTATAGCAGAAGGCATGGTACCAGGAAGGAGGGGGAGAGGCCGACCGACACGAAGATGGGCACAGGATATAAGTGACTCCTTGAGTGTGAAAGTTCATGAGGCGGGAGAACTGACAAGAGACCGAGTTTCTTACAGGCAGACTGTGATGAGAGCGACGTTCTGCAAAGGACCTGCTACATGATGATGTTGACACAACTGTTTAATATGAGATAATGTTTTAAAAACACGATTTGCCATTTACTGCAAAAATATCAGTATATTGCATGAAAGCGTTTAATTTCAGTACCACACATTTGTTGAAATCTCTGTTATAGATTGCCACAAAGTTTTCCTTTCTGTCCTGTAAAATATCTTCACCGTCCCTGATTTCTTGAATTAGTTTTTGGATTTGATATTTCAAGGGCTGCCACGTTTGTTTTTCTGTTACTTCATTTTCTTTGCATTTTTTTTCTTAGAAACCACAGATTGGCTGAGATGAGATGTTTTCAGCATGTCTGTTTGTTGTTCATGTTTCACAAGCACGTGATAGTGCAGGTTCTGCATAGCACAGTCCGTTCCTATATAGCACACGTTTTCTCACTGTCATTGTCATTCTTTTATTGGAGACGCTACTTTTGCCAGCTCGGTGTCTGTGGCTTTGCAGATGCGTTTTGTTCAATTCTGAGATACTAGCCATGGGTGATTTTGCAGCAAAGCTCTTTACGTTGATTTTGGCAGTACTGTCGAGACAGCCGTGGCAAACTAGTGACCATAAAACCTATCTGGTAAAAAAACAACAAGCAGCCAACAATTGCTGGGGTTGGTTTGTAATAGTCTTCAACCCTACCAGACCTGAGGCCTTAAACCTAACTGTCCCTATAATCTGAGCTCCTGGGCATAACCGTGAAAAAAAACCAACATGATATACACAAATATTAGTTATATGCAAACAAGTGGCTAGAATATGATGAAACTTGGAGACATTGTAGAAAATAGGCTTACCTTTTATCTAGCGCCAATATTCCATCTTTGTATGCGAATTCATTCATCAGGATCAACTTTGTTTCACAAAGTGAACACCAGATGTTGCCGTTTGATGGACACACCGCCTTTTCCTCCTATCGACGTATTTCGAGATTTATAATTTTCAAGATTTTCCTCATCATTCGCGCTCTCACTGACAGTGTCACTTCAAGAACGTATTCTTTATGAAATTATCACAGATAATGAATATATATATCACAGAGTCTGAATAAACTAAAGTAACGATCACCTGTTGGACTGTGAAAAGCCTAGAACTTGGCTCATCAGCCGCTCGTTTCATTGTGAATTTTCAGAACTTTTCCACGTAAAACGACACAAATATAATTCAAACATGTGCGGGCAGACATTTGCAATGTCTAACAAAGAGGATTGATAACGATTGGGTGGTTATTTTTAGTCTGTGACGTATCGTTTTCCCGTACTACGCAAAAAGCCGAAAATTAAGGCCAGCGGTATATATACAGGTTAAAAAATTCCCGGTAAACTGGGCCAGTGGTCTGGTAGGGTTAAAGCGGGCAGGTCAAAATGCGCCTTTGCAAGCACACCTGCGACCTGCAGCACAAATATTCCCCAATAGTTGTTATTGAATGACTCCTATTGGTCTGTTGTGTGTAGCCCTTATGACAACATAAATGTGACCCAAATAGCCCTCGGCGGACCATCATTTTGACATGCCTGCTCTAAAGCTGCTCTATTCTCTCCCTCCCCCCAGAGCCTAACTGGGAACCTAGTTTCCTAATTTGTTCATTTTAAATGTCCTTGTTAGTTGACATCTGTCTCCTAGGGCGTCTTCTTTGTTCACCGGCTGAAGGCTCTGGAGGTAGGTCCTGGTTGTTTGGACTCTAGCTTTCTGCCAGGGCTTGATTGTACATCCATTTTACAGGCTTGTTTGTGTGCAGTTGTTCCTTGCACTCCGACTTTGAAGGAAGCTTCCAATTAGTCGACTCTTACGACACTTTTTGGGGAATCAGTGGATCTCTTCTTGTTTTCCCCACAATGTAGCTCTGGAACCCGCAGGGGGATCCTAAGACATCGTATCTCTGTTGTGATTTTCTATTCATTATTAGCCCAGTACACCTGCAATACACCTGGAGGTGTGGAAAAGTGTCCTTTACTTATTTACATTTTTAATTGTAGAGACCATGCCATGTTTGACTCCGTTAGCAACATGTCAACGAATAGTTCTTAGATTTGCCTTGGTAGTCATAGGTATCTTTCACCTGTTGAATGGGATTAGTTGTCCTAGCACCTGATTTGCCTTTGCACATTGTGTATGTTGATTTTTCTATCCATTCTTGCTAACAGTTTATAAATAAGCAGTTATGGTCGTGTCATTGGTGTCCGCATATATACTCACCTCGTCACTGAGTGTTTTTTTGCGGTAATGAGAAGGTATGAATATATTTTCCCCTCAGAAGGGTTAAAAAATGTGATGCGATGCCCTTGCAACTGCTAGCCTTTCACACAATATTTATGTTTAATGTCAGTTAAACAGCAAACATGTCGATGTGATTGAGTTAAGTGTTGTGTGATGTATTAGAAGGTGCTCTGCTTAGTTGCTGTTTTAGCATATTAATTTTTTTTTACTGTACTTCATTAAGAAGGGTGCTGTCATTGTCTACAGCTAGACGCTTGCCAAGGGATCAGAAAGTCGTGGGTGGGTTTGGCTCCTGATGAGGGCTGGATTTTTTTCAAAAATGATCTTGGCGCCCAGGTCAACCCAGCCTTGAGTGGGTACCATGTACAGTCCTGGGAGATAAAGGCGGTCGATGTGATGCTGACATCATCACCCACCAAGTGCCGTTTGGTCTTTAAAATATAGGTCTAGCCTTATATACCTAATATGCCTAAAAGGCTGGGAAAAGGGTCCTTTACTTCTTAACTTCATTGAGAATGTACTTTTGTTAATGTTACAGTGTGAAAGAACTTATAACGGGACACACTGTAATCATATGTTCCTGGGGAAAGCACTGGATTTCTTTTTATTGAAGGAACACCGTGTGTAGTTCTGTTACTGTAGGATTGCACTATGTAATCTTATGTTAGAATAGGATTGCACTATGTAATCTTACATATAAGAGCACTATGTTACAAATAAGAACACACACTGTAATCTTATGTTGCAAAGTATTAACTTGTTATTTCAGTTTATGTTATGCTAAATATGGTGTTTTTGTTTTTTTAAAGCAGTATTGTACAGACTTGTAAATATTCTATATTTTTCATGAGGTCATCAATTTATCTAATTACAGTGTCATGGATTGACAACTGCCATATCGTGTAAATAAATATGAGTTGTTAATTGACTCCGCATTTTTGTTTTGTTATATTTGTTGTTTGAGATTCTTGCAATCTTCAAGAATATAGCTTTTGTTGGCATCTGTGGCTTAGGGATTGCAAATGCACTTCAGAATGCAGGGTTCGATCTCAACTTCAGGCAATTTGGCAACAGACCACCTTGCACTGGTTTTGACAGTGGCATCGAGAGTCAACCGTTCAGAAAGCAATGGCAGACTACTGAGTGTAAATTTGCCTAGAAAAACCACAACAGCCAAAAAAATTGCTGGGGTTGGTTCTGTAAAGGATACGCAACTAACTTTTTTGGGGGCGATGTTGTTGGAGATTGTTGTAAATTACCAGAATAAAGTTGTTGCACTATCCATCATCATCATGTAGCAGATCCTTTGTTGGTCTGAAATTAAAACAGCCCTAAAGCGGTCAGTGAAGACTACAGACAATGGAGAGTGACAGCATAGACAAACTCAACTCAAAAGACTAAACAACCGTTTTTAGGCTTTGGCTTTTTAGGATTGTGGAGCAGATCAAAAGACTGAACAAATAACGAAGTCCCACTGATGACTCATTGTAACGCAGGCTGTTCTATATTGCAGGGGTGTCAGGTATGCCTTATTTCATTGCTTTAAAACCTCTCTCTTCTCGTCTTGTCACCGCTGACTTGCGTGATTATTTCCATGTTTTGCTACCTGCGTGGCGCTTCGGGAGTACGGAAACTTATGTTTTTCTATGCCTACGTGTCCTGTCAGTGCGTTCCATTTCTGTTATGAGGAGGCTCATGTCACTGCAAAAACGCGCCATTCGCTTAATAATCATAGGACAGTGAGTTCCGAAACGTATAAAGGTCTTATGTTGCTACCGCTTCGTGAACGTCTACTTTTCAATAAGGCGAAATTTATGCACAAAATATTATCCCAAAAAGCTCCATGTTACTTATAGCCGTTGTTTAAATATAATGGAAGGCACAGTAAACGCCTAAACATATTACACATCCCTAAACCTAGGATAGACCTTTATAAATCAAGTTTAGCGTACTCCGCAGCTCAGCTGTGGAATTGTCTTCCACAACAGATCAAAAATACCAGTAGTCCCTATAGGTACAATAGAAAACTGTTTGAATATTATTTGAGCACAGATTACATGCCCCCATAGAGGACGAAGAGAAAAATATTTTAGAAATAGCGCCTTTTATCATAGATTTATAACAACCACTACGGTTGTTGTAGTTAGAAATGTAGACATTTCAGTGCTTGTACTTAATGTTTTGATGCTTTTTTTAATGTTTTATTACTTGATGTGTGAATGAAATGATGTAAGAATGGAGGGAGACCTCGAAGGGCAGAATGTAAGACGGGCCTGCGTGCCCAATTCTTAACCCTTTAAAAATAAAGTTTGTTCGTTCGTTCGTTCGTTCGTTCTGTCTCGGGGGCAAGCCATCACCAACAAACGCAGAAATACAAAAACATCCAAGTTTCCATAATCACAAATCATCGCGCCTGCGGCGCTTCCTTCTGCAGTACTTCTCTTACTTGTACACATGTGCCTTAAATAGACTCATGATAACACAACTCCCAAAAACATAAACGCTGACCGAACGCCGAAGCAAACACACCTGTAACAGAAGACGTCCTGTGTCACAACAAGGCACCAATGGGAAGGGAAGCCACTCTGTTTGTGGGCCTGACTTCGTTACTTGTAATCAAAAGACTCCTGAGCATGTACTGCAGGACTGCATTAACTACTCTTGGCCAGCAAAGGTTGTGAATCTAGCCCAATGGAGCAACGAAAAAGACAAGCTTTTGGGAACTGGCAGAGACCTTAGATACACCACCATGTACTGCAGGATTGCATTAACTACTCTCGGTCAGTAAAGGTTGTGGATCTAGCCCAATGGAGCCACATAAAAAGACAAGCCGTTGGGAACTGGCAGTGACCTTAGACACACCACCCTGTTTGTGGTCCAGGCAGGACTGTAAGTGTAGCACAGCTGATGTCAAACGTAGAATAAGAAGGTGAAGGTCATTCTCATCATAGCATGTGAAATGTTACTAATTTTACCAACTATAAACGTCTTTTTTTTTTTTTTTAAATAAAGGACCCCTATCTACACCTTCAGGCCTATAGGACTAGACCTATATGACTAACAGGACTAGACCTATTTGACTAACAGGACTAGACCTATATGACTAACAGGACTAGACCTATATGACTAACTGGACTAGACCTATATGACTAACAGGACTAGACCTATTTGACTAACAGGACTAGACCTATATTACTAACTGGACTAGACCTATATGACTAACTGGACTAGACCTATTTGACTAACAGGACTAGACTTATATGATTAACAACTATCCAGCTCATTAATTGTCATGCCATGGTATCCTAGATACCCTGCATCCATCGTCACCTTCTGCCTCTTCCAGGAACATTATGTGTTGTCTCTTAACAACTGTAGTGTTTAACCTTTTGCTCTAACTCTAAAACCCAAACTTCCAGTAGGTACCAATTCCCCATAAAAGCTGCCTTTCCAGACTCACTGTAGTTTCGTCACCTCCTTGTGGGATGCAATTTTTTTGTTATTTTTGAAGCTCCACACTGGCTTTTTCTGAGGGCCATAAATATGGCTCCACGGCTGAACAGGGTTTCTGGGACCTCTCCACAGGTGATGCTCATCCGCATGGTGGCACTTTATGCCACTGGGTGTTTATCGCTTGTGTGATATCCTGGTGGGGTACAACTTAATGTAGAGACGTGTTTATCTAGCTTACAAAATTCATTGCATCCGCAACTGTTTATTGGGGCAGGAAATGACTAAATTTACTGAAAACAGCGCTGCTTCTTTTTTTAAAAATGGCATTATATAGAAATTTCTAATTGTATCTTCCCCGCTGGCTACAGTGGTTCTCGGCAGTGGTTATCGGGTCACAGGGTCAAGTGTCACGCTATAATTAGTTTACAAAACCCATAAGATATAAGCCAGCTGATGCTATGCTTGCTGCATTCATTTTTTAAGGATTACTCTCAAAGTATTTGTTCGTTTTCGGATGATAAATGATCTTGTGTGATCTTTTTTGTGACATGCAAGTTGGTTTTTTTTTTTCTGAGGGTGTGTTTCTTTAGAATATCCTAAAATTGGGGAAAGTACAAGAGCTTGGATTTTTGTTCCCAACTAGGTGACCATGGCAAAAGGCTTTCAGTTTACAAGACACCACGCCCGTGAGGGTTCCGGGGCCCTATTATAGGAGAAACAAGAATAGACCCACTGCCTACCCAAAAGCATGGCGTAAGAGTCGACTAATTGGGAGCTTCCTTTGAAGTCAGAGTGCCTGTGCCTGAGAGGCAAGAAACCAGCAGTCTGCATTTAAATGAGTTAAGATCTGTCAAACGGATGCACACGCAACACTTAGGTTATGGAACAGGGCTGCAGTCCAGAAGTGGACAAACAACCAGAACCTTCCGCCAGAGTTTACAGCTGGTGAACGTAAAGAAGAAGAAGAAGACAAGACACCATACCACTTATGAGCCAGTTACTCCTTGACATTCAAATTGTAAAGAGGATCACACAATACACTGATTCAATATTGGCACAGACTCAAGATGAAGACACTGAAGTAATCTGATTACTTGCACACACAAATAAACTCCTGTTTCTCTCTCCCACCCTTGCCGTCTGCACATCTTTCACTTTATAAGAAAAACCCATGGACTCCACTATGAACCAACCATCCCCTGGTTGGATGCAATTTTTTGTTATTTTGAAGCCCCACCCTGGCTCTTGCCAGGGGCCGCAATATAGCCCAGCCAAAAATATGGCCTAATGGCTGAACGCAGTTTCTGGAACCTCTCCACAGGTGATCCTCATTCACAAGGTGGCACTTTGTGTCATCGGGTATTTATCACTTGTGTGATGTCCTAGTGGGGTCAAATGTACTACTTCAAACTCTTTTTAATGATTTATTAAAATCACATAGGCATGAAAAATGAGCAGCATAAAAAGCAAATTAACAACTTCAGGAAGATACATCACATAGGTATTGTCCAAATGCATGAATTCGAAAATAAGTGTGGATCAGACAAGACAGGATCTATGAGAGGAAAATTATGTTCTTTCATGATATCCTAAACCAGATGACGTCACAGGACAGTCCAACATTTTAGAGGGTGGTACGACTGGGTTTCCCGGCTTTCTGATGCTTTTAACAACCCCAAAACACCTAGAACTGGCCCTAACCCGACCCACCTATGTCCCACGAGAGAGTGCAGCCTAAGTCTCACGACTGCATGCAGCCTAGGCCCCAAGACTACATGCAGCCAATTTACCACCCCCTGAAATATTAGACTGTCCCATGGATTTTCCCTGTCTGGGGTAAGATATTAATAAAGCACCAACAATTATGATGTATACAACCTGTGGCCACTAAAACAGTCAGAATCTACACGCTAAAGTATGACATCTATGGGTATTTTAAGATGTCAATGTTTAAATCAGTTAACTAACACACTGTACATAAAGTAGTTTAACACTGTGCCTAAAGTATTTTAACACTTCCCAATGATGACACATCTCTAATTTCCAATTAAATTTTTTTTTTAAAGTCTGCATCTGCACCAATGACAACTACACTAAAAACCTAATGCTGTCCTACATGAAAAGTTGAACACTATAGTCTTGGCAAAGGCAACAGCAAGCACACACATTAGGTGCAAAAGACAGCTGCCAAAGGTGCCAACACCAAAAGTCCACCACTCAAATTCAGTTCATCGTCACTGGAAGCATCAGTCACAATAAACAAGTGGCTGTACATGCACTGCTGCATAAGGCTATGCCAGTTCTGTAGTAGTCAGCCACCAACCATTTTCTGAATTTGCAATTTACAATACAAACAACCGAGTGCAGACAGAGAGCATTCCATATAAAATCTACAGCTCACAGTGTTGCACCATGCTCTCAATTAAGTAGCTGGGTGACAGAACGATGTACTTGAAGTCCAACACGAGGAAAATGCAGCAGCAAACTGTGTAAAGAAAAACACTCCAACGGACAGCCAGGATATTGGACCAGGACAATCGTGTATGGAAATGACCTATGCAAGCATAGTTTCAGGATTTAGCTTCTTTTCCCTAGATCCTTTTCTGCATCTGGTGTGAGCCTTGGTGTGTGCTATATTAGATGCCGGTATTTACTGCCTCAGATATTCTATCCATCCATCAGCTGCATGGGCAACCTCTAGATATGCTTCTGTTGGTCAAAGTGACAGGGCTCTCTGAGACACACTATCCATTAGTTGTCTTGACACATGTTTGAACCATTTGATCTACTGTTTCTCGACGTAGTTCAGCACCGATTAGGTCTCCATGTATTCCACATTTTGTTATTTCAGGTTCCTATCTCTTATCGTTTCATTTTAAGTTCGTCATAGACATTTCATTTTTTTTTTTTTAAATTTCAATGTAGCTCACTAACTCAAAACACAAACAGTATTGTCTGGATTTTTTCACCGGGAGACACCGGTGTATTGGGAAATGAACAGGTGGATAAACTGGCTGGCTCTGCACAACTTGGTGGAAATACTGATGCATTATAAGGCAGACGTGGTTAGTGCCTTGTGGAAGAAGCGTGTACAGTTTGGAGGAGCAGATGGATCACAACAGTCTGGTGAGATTGATGCAGCGCGGAATGATGAGAGTTATCGGAACTCTTCACTGGCTGCTGAAGATGGGGACGGAGCGTTTATGGAAATGCCCCAAGTGCTGTGATGATGGTTCTTGAATCAACTCAACTCAACACATAAAGAAGCAGCATCTAAATTTTACTCTTTGACTTCTGCTGAAAAACTGTCCCAAGGAAAAAACATCAATTTTTTCAATGATAAATCATGAATAATAGCTTCCTTTTAAATCAGAGTCTATCTGCCTTGAGGGGCTGGAACCAAGAGTCTGCATACAAATAAGTCAGATCAGGTTCTGGAACAAAACTAAAGAAAGTTTGAAGTGGATGAACAACCAGAACTTTATGCAGGAGCTTACAGCCGGTGAATGCAAATGAGATAAATAACAGCTGAAAATATGCAGGCTAACATCTCAAACCTGCCAAAATGAAGGCATATGAGGTGTATTTCAGAACTATCAACCTGAGATCTTATTCTCCTTTGTTCATGAGATCAACAAAGTAGCACATCCAAGTCATGTACGGACTACTGCAATTTCTCTGGAGAGGTTTCTATTTTTGATGTTTCTTTCAATTTCTCTGGAGAGGTTTCTATTTTTGATGTTTCTTTCAATTTCTCTGGAGAGGTTTCTGCTTTTGATGTTTCTTTCAATTTCTCTGGAGAGGTTTCTGCTTTTGATGTTTCATTCAATTTCTCTGGAGAGGTTTCTGTTTTTGATGTTTCTTTCAATTTCTCTGGAGAGGTTTCTGCTTTTGATGTTTCATTTAATTTCTCTGGAGAGGTTTCTGCTTTTGATGTTTCATTCAATTTCTCTGGAGAGGTTTCTATTTCTGATGTTTCTTTCACCTTTTTTGACCTTTTCTTCGTGGGGATTATAACAACATAGGGAGCCATTTCTTCCTGAATATACTGGGATATGAATGTCACAGTGTCGGAGACGTGGTGACCTTGTGACAAAGCATCTATGACAGTATCTTCTAGTTTGGGTATATATGTATCACTCTTGATTCCAACTTTTGCAGACGCAGGACACAAAGGTAAGCTGAAAATTAAATATAAAAAAGAGACTACACAGATGATTAACCACTACATCCCATTAAAAGATTACTTTCGTATTCAGATAATTGGATGAAAACATGATGTGGTGATTAAAAAAGATGAAGGGTTTGATAAAGTTTTCTTCTTCTTATAATCCATGCTGTGTGGTATTGGTAATCCTGCCATGTCCAGCCTTCTGTCTTGTGTACTGTCAATTGATTTCTGATACGATGTTCTTCCATGCCTCACAATCTCCAACCATCTGACACCTTTTCTTGGTCTCTTTCTGCCTCCCTTCCCCACCAACTTACTCTTGTACACTTTCGGGTGTCGATGGATATATAAGGTTCTACTTCTTGCTCCCTCGTCCACAAACACATTGTGCTGTTGTAGATGTTATCTTTCCATATTTTCTTGGTCTATCTTACGCTTTACATCCATCTCCTCTTTTGGTGTATGCCTTGGTGTCACAAGGCATTCACTCTAAGTTGACAAACTATCTGATCTGCTATCTTTGTATGTAATTTAAATTGGATCAGTACCGACTGTTTCTCTAATGACCTCATTTCTGACTTTATCTCTTCTGGTCACTCCTGCAGTGCTTCTTAGACAACAACTTTCCCGCTGACATGATACAATCCAGTCTGAGTATCAAGAAAAAGCTTTCGATCGAGTTAACAGGAATGAATTATGGAAAGTATTACAGGATTACGGAGTAAACGAGCATCTTATTAAACTGTGCAAGAGTTTGTACGTGAACAGTCAATGTGCAGTTAGAACAAATACAGGAATGTCAAAAAGGTTCTACATTACATCTGGAGTGAAACAGTGGATTCATCACATATGTCGACCAAATTTGCAAATCAGCTAACATTAGCGAGGGGGACAACATTGGAGAATTATTAAATGAATTATTTTTTGCCGATGACGAGGCAATCATAGCACCAACAGTAGCACAGCTACAAGAATATATTAATAGACTCCACTCAGAATGTGACAACTATGATATGAAGATCAATGTAGATCAATATCAAAATTGATGAATACCAATGAAACCAAGCGAAGGGTTTTACATATCTTGGCAGAATTTGTTTCAGAAGAAGGAAGAATAAATAAAGAAATCCAACAAAGGTGCAATAAAGCCAATCAAGTTTTAGGCCAAACGGCACCAATTCTGAAATGCAAGCATGTGAATATGAACACTAAAAGAACATTGTTTAACACAATATTCTTACCAGCGCTCTGCTATCATTATCAGGGTCAAACATGGACACTGTCTTCAGAAGACAGAAGGTAAATAGTCACGACAGAAATTAAATATTCACATACTATGCTAGGTGTAATGAGAAAAGATCGACTTAGGAATGATGATATCAGGAGAAAAACAGAACAAAACCAATACTGAACTTTATAGGTAGGCAACAAATCAAATGGTTTGGCCATGTAACAAGATTGGCAGCAAACAGGGCCCCACAGAGAGCAATGTTATACAGATACAGTGGTAACAGACCCAGAGGTCAACCACGCAGAAATATCAGAGACACTGAAAAGTACTATATACGAAGCGAACAGAAGCGCCTATTCTAGAGATCTATTCCTTCCCTGATGCCTCAAGGCATTCCAGGAGTAGAGAAAAGAAGAAAGAAGGGAAGAGTGCAGATACCTGAGAGGCAAGAAACCAACAGTTTGCATAAAAATAAACCAATATGAAAAAAAAAGGGATGTGCTCGCAAAAGTCAAGTTCTGGATAAAAGGCTAAGTCCAGAAGTGGACCAACATGCGCCAGAGTTAACAGCCACTGAACGCCAAGAAGTCTCTTGCATGACAGCCCAACATTTGGCCAGACATAGAATCATGACCTGCCTATATGGTAATATGCATATTCCAGAGAAATGAAGTTCGACAGCAGTCTTGCACACCCCATAGAGAAAAAAGGAGAAAGTCTACAACAAGAAAAAGAAGGAGTCTACAACACAAACCTTTTGGATATATTTTGATACCAGCTCGGGATAAAAGTTCCAGCATGAACCAAGTCCATTCAATTTTTGAAAAATCATGTTCACTCACTTTATTGATTTTAAATGTGATAAATCTTGCTGTTATTTCATTGGGCAATTCTTTCGTTACTAGTATTGTGTCAAGTCCATTCAATTTTTGAAAAATCATGTTCACTCACTTTATTCATTTTAAATGTGAAAAATCTTGCTGTTATTTCATTGGGCAATTCTTTCGTTACTAGTATTGTGTGTGTGTGTGTGTGTGTGTGTGCGCGCGCGTGTGCATGTGTGTGCGCGCGTGTATGTGTGTGTGTGTGCCTGCCTTCCACGTCTGTCTGGTATTGTACTGGCTGGATCTCCTCCGTCCTGGAGTGCTGGTTTGAATGCAATCGTGTTGGTGCTGACTGGTTTGTGGAGGACAGTCTTGGGAACCAAGTCGAGATATGCAGTCCTTTCCAGATCTCAAATGACCTGAGCAAAGCATCAGGCTTCAGGGTAAAAACTCAGTCTTCAAGAGGATTCACTAGCCAACAGATCTTCTTCAGCCTTCAAAGCCCCTGAGGTTCATTCCTGCAGACATCACCAACCTCCATTTATCTCTATGACTGGCCAATTGATGACTTCTTTGTAGAGCTGTCGGAATATTATCTCTTCACCATCTTTTTGGTCGGCCTCATGGCCAGTTTTTTTGTCTGTAACAGTTTCTATCTGTTATCTGTCATTCTTTAAATATTTCCAGTCTGATGAAGACTGGTCTTAAATCACACACACACACACACAAAATACCTTGACATATCAGGTTTTGATTTCCACAGCAGATAGTTTAAAATAAAAACAAATTTCTATTAATACAAAAAGATAGTTCTCCTAGCTCTCTGACAGCAGTAATAGTTTCATTGTAAAAATGATCAGAACATCACCACATACTTTCTCCTAAGGAACAGTGGATGCACCTAACCATGACCGGCTCAAGCTGACAGGCCCTGCTGCTGACATCACCGGGTCAGGCTAACGATACCTTAATGCAGAGGTTCTCAAACTGGGTGCCGATGTACCCTGGGGTGCCGTGAGTGTATGCCAGGGGTGCCACGGCAATAATCAAGAAAAGTCGGCTAAAAATTGTGAAATTATTAAAGAAGGCATGTGGATACTCAGAAGTTACAATTTAAGTTGTCTTTCCTTGACGCTGCGTTAGCCCGACCCAGAAACACCAGTAGCACAGCCCATCAGCTGGAGCCGGTCGTGACCTAACCATGCAGCCGAACTCAGTTGTGGAGATGGAGATTTTGTTTTTAATTCCTGAAAAAGACCAATAAATAAACAACTGGCTAGCTTGTGGGAAAACTTACTGTATATTTGTGCACATTGTCTCAGACTTAATCTGCAGCCTGAGGTGAACTCCCTGGCACAAGACAGTGAAAGCTAAGTTCTCCCTGAGAAGCTCCTGATCGACTTCGGCATGATAGCTGATATTGGTAACAAGGGACGCAGAAGCTGTCACTTCTTCCACACCATAACTCCCAGCTGTGTAGAATATTAAATAAGAAACAAATAGAATTGTACTTTATCATCATAGCGTAGCTTCCAGTGGCATTTTGAGAAAAAAAAGATCAGAATAGACCCAGTGTCACGTAACAAGCTTATCATAAAAGGTGACAATTTAGGGTTGTTTTCTTTGAGGTCAGAGTGCATCTGTCTGAAAGGCAAGGAACTAACAGTCTGCATACAAATAAGCCAGCTCTGTAGAATAGATGTGCACACAAAGCTCAGGTTCTGGAACAAGGATAAAGTCCAGAATTGGACAAACAATCAGAATAAAGAAGAACAAGAACAAGAACAAGAACAAGAGGATCATTAAAATCAAGCCCACAGATTCCCCGTGTGGTTTCCAGGGCTGGATTGTGGATAAAACAAGAACAGATCTACTGCATCCCCAACATGCATCTTGTAGGAGCCGACTAATTGGGGATTTCCTTCAAACTCTGAGTGCATCTGCCCAAGCAGCAAGGAACAACCAACTGCACACATATAAGCCAGCAAAACTCAGGCCCTGGCACAAAGCCAAAGTCCAAATGGACAAACAACCAGAACTTTCTGTAGCAGCTTACAGCCAGTGAACAAAGAAGAAGCCCACAGATGATTCTTGTATCTTCCTTTTTGAAAAAGAGAAGATCACAACATCAAGTGCCCTGATAACTGGGGTCAGTGATCATGCTTCTTCACAACTTGCGACCTCCAATAGCACGTGTCAGTGTGCAGACACCATTCCGTGCAGTGATAAAAGGCTGTGGAGCGGCTGGCCGAATGGTTCAGAAGCTTTCCTCTCATGTAGCAGACCTGGATTTTGATCCCCAACAAGGTTTAGGATTTTTTCTTTTTTGTGTGGGGAATAATAAAATCCTAACTTGCACAGTCCGTGGCAACAACATAGCATGCGGCCCTAAAATCCTCAGGCTCAAAGACATCCACCTCCCCCCTTCCCCCACAGCAAAAAGTGGTATATACAGTCATTATCTGCATTAGTAGATAAAAGACTATCAAGAGCCTGCCATGGTGTCACAAGGTACGCTGTACCAGCACCTTCTTGGGCTTTTTTTTTATGCAACTGTAATAGACACTTTGTGGTAAGTACCGGCACCTTTTAAAAACCCTTTATGGTGAGTTCCGGCACCCTTTTTTTCTATAAAAGAAAACAAAACCTGATTTAGATGGTTAAGCATACTGAACAACAAATGAAGTGGTTTGGACACCTAACAAAAATGCCCTGGTACTATCTGCCACAGCCAGCCACACTAAAACATTACAACGGGTATAGATCGAGTGGAAGACCTCGGAAAATATGGAGTGATGGCATTGAGAACAGCCTTACAGAAATGAACATCAGTCTTAATAGTGCTCTTGACAGAGCTCATCAACAATTGTTACATCTTCGCCCGACACTTCGATGAGGTACAAGGTGGAAGAGAAGAAGAAGAAGAAGAAGAAGAAGACTCATATTGGCTATCCAAGAAATTGTAGGCATGCATTTTCTGTAATTATTTTATTCATTAATTGTTTTTTTAATGATTAAAAAATGTCGTTCTGGCTATTGTTTCACCCATGGAGAAAAATGTTAATGGCATGACTAGAAAGTACCCTATCTGGAGTTTATAAGGTAAAAGAGATGTATGGAGACATTCATAACAGAAAGAAAGAAAAAATGTGAAAAACAGGATAAGAGGGAAAGATATGTGAGGTTCTTGGTTTGAGTTCCAGCCATCAGGCAAATGAAGAAGAAATTGATAATATAAAAATGAATTAAGACTATGCCTAAGACTACTTGTACAGGAACAATTGACAGTTTTGTATATGTTTACCAAAACATACGTGTATCTGTCCGTGATATTCTTTATCCTCCAATTCAACTTGTTTCTTCCTGACCATTTTTAGTTTGTCTATATTCTGCCGCAACAAGAGAAGATTCTTGACAGTCTTGTTGCATGGCATGGAGGTGTGTCGGCATACGAACTGATACATGCTGCAGGAGATTGTGGATTATGGAGAGGCATGATCGCCCACGCCAGTCAGCAAGGCACCTGATGATGATGATAATATTCTGCCGGTCCCGCACACTGCACCCCCCCCCCCCCCCCACATTTTTTTTAAAAGATGGATTGTGATCCATGTGCATTATTAAGCAGAAGGATTAGTAAACACTTTAAGAAAGAAAAAAAAACATGTTTTCACCAATCTACTAATTAAAACTACACTAACTAACCTTTGCTGGAAAGTTCACCTAGTTCTTTTGACCATCGCTTCAAGACACACTCATTTTCTCTGAAAGAATCTATTGATGTACAAAACATTCGTTATCAACATGTTTACTTATCTCAGTTCTCGGATGGTTCCTTCACATTACACTCAATTTACTGGAGCAAGCAGTTCCACGGAAATCAGAAACTGGAAGATTACAAATTTAAGTAAAAAAAGTAAAGTAAAGGACCCTTTTCCACGCCTTTAGAGGTATAGGGTATATAGGGCTAGACCTATATTTGTATAGACCAATCAGCACAAGATAGGTGATGTGGTCAGCATCACGTCGGCCGCCCCTACTTCCCGGGACTGCACCCGATACCCACTCAAGGCTGGGTCGACCTGGGAGCCAAGGTCATTTTTTGAAAAAGTCCGGCTCCGCCAGGGAGCGAACCCACGACCTTCCAATCCGCGGCGAGCGTCTAGCCGCCCGGCCACGGCGACCCTCGATTACAAATTTGCTGGAAAGATAATATTTAGAAATATGTCTTCTTCTTCTCAAGGTTCACTGGCTGTAAACTCTGGCAGAAAGTTTTGGTTGTTTATCCACTTCTGAACTTTGGTCTTGCTGCAGAACTTGAGTTTTGCATGCACATCCATTTTACAGATCTGGCATATTTGAATGTAGACTGCGGGTTCCTCACCTCTCAGAAAGGTATAATTTGGATATACTTATCATCGTTCAGTTTTATATCTTTTCCTCTCAGAAAGATGCACTCTGACTGCAAAAGGAAACATCTCTAATTGGTTGACTTGTATGACACTCTTGTTTGGGAAGGGGGGGGGGGCAGTCAATCCATTATTTCCCCCCCCCCCCCCCCCACCCTCTTTTCCATGTGGGGAATTCATAAATGAACTGGGAAACCTGGTGAAAACTTTTTTTTTTAAATCAGCAACAGAGAGACCAGTGGAAACTAGTCATACAGCGAGTACCAATAAGGTATCTTTGTTGGTTCCATGGCAGGGAGGGTGGGGGGAGAGGAAGGGGAGAGAACCATAATAAGCAAAAGGGTGTTTTGATGAACCTGGATGTTGGACTAAAAGGTGCAGATATCATAGACTAGCTGTAAATCATCACTCAGCATGATAAGTGGTAGTCAAGTCATCTCTGGCCAGATTTTGTTCACTTCTGATAGACTGGATGGCCTTTTTTCTTCTGAAAGTGTGTTACTGCTTTCTCTTCCTGTTCACATTCTGTCCCTTTCCTAGCTAGTTTATCTGTGGTTTCATTTCCTGGTATGTGGCGCGGTGATTTATGTCACAGGCGTGAGGGGAAGTTAAGTCCAACATGATGTGTATAAGGAGATACTCCGTACGTCACTCGGGCGCCAGTCCTTCACTATCCTGGTTGTACGGAACCTCACGCAAGACCCCTACAGCACGTCCTCGTCGTGCGCCACGGATAATGTCTCAAATGAGCATTAACAGAGCTGTCAGGGGATCTCGGAGTTTGGCGGCCCCCAGAGGTGATGTGTCCTTGTGGCTCTCATCAGCCCGCCCCCAAATGCTTGGGTGAAAAATGTTATCAAAACTCATTAGGAACATGAGTAGGGTTGACAAACATACAGCTAAAATTACAACCCTTGGTTAAAAGACTGCTGAGTAAAGAGATCATTGCTCACTGCACATCCTCTGTTAATTCTCAGTGTCGTCGTCACCGCGCTGAGGTACAACCACAACAGCAACCATCCATAGGCTGGCCATCCTTGTACATCCTCGGTTGGCCCTCAGTGTCGTCGTCACCGCGCTGAGGTGCACCACAACAACAACCATCCATAGGCTGGCCATTCACGTACATCCTCGGTTAACCCTCAGCGTCGTCGTCACCGAGCTGGGGTACACAACAAAAGCAACCATCCATCGGATGGCTAAGCCTAAATGTCCGACAAAACTAGATCATACGGATCAAAATCTGACCATCAAAATTTGCACTGAACTGAAAAAGACCGAATATCCACACCCAAAGACCCCACTCGCCCGAGTGTTGGGACAAAACTGATAACGATACGCCTGATTCAGGATGTGAAATTCTGTCAGGCTAATGTACCTATCTGTGTGGTCACAAAAGTCCAGAACCCACGGGCTGCTCCCCGCTGACTTCCAGAGGGCGCAGCCCCTGTCGAGTGGGAGGCCTGATACGGTTGTGAGGTTAAGCAGGCATGTGCAGGACGTGACGATTCCTTGGGTGAGCCCAGAATCAGAGCAATATGTGCCGGCTCTGCATGCATGGAAGCCTCCTTGGATGGCGGGGAATGCTCATGATCTGCCCCTGCCTTCCCTTGAGGGCCAACTGTTCCACAGGGGGCTGCCCCAAAGGAGTACTCTGGGGGCAATACCTGCGGCGAAGGAGACAAAATGGACACCACACAAATTAGGCAACGTCTCGACCCACACAAAACAATGGCCACAGTCACCCTAGAAATAGGCCTGACGTCTTCCTTCGAAGTCGGCGTACATCTGCCCAAGAGGCAAGGAAATTAAAAACGGTTGTACACGCAAAAATCAGGTCCAGGTGAAAGCCAAAAGTCCAAGCGGACGATTAACCGGGACCTTCCACTGGAATTCACAGCCGGTGTTCGATAATAATAATAATAATTTCCTGGTATACCACAGAGGGATGGCACCCAACTGAAGAATGTAGGCTTTTTGGCAGCCACCTTGCCAAGTTCAGATCTCAGGTGAGGGAGTTAACCACGCTTGAGGAGTTTGCTTCAACATGATGTGATGAGCCAAAAGGCACAAATATCACAGCCCAGCTGCAAACCACAACACAATGTGCCAACCATCCTTGTAAGAGCAAAAAGAGAAGAAGATACAAATACAAAGAGACAAAAATAAAAAAAATTTAACTTTAATACAGACTTACCAATCAGAAGTGCATGTCCTAGTCTAGCAGCTTCACACTGAAGTTTCCTGCTTTCATATTCTCTCTGTTTTTCCTTGACCTTCAACTCCAAAATGTGAATTTCCTTCACAAGTGGCAAGATGTACTTGTAACTAAGAGACAGAACAATAACTGTGGAATTACATTTCCAGTAAATGTATTAACTATTTTGGTTCCTATATTTCCAGTAAATTTATTAACTATTTTGGCTCCAGTCTATAATCAGCTCTTTCTATCTGATGACTTCTATATTAAAGCAACTAATGTTTTGTCTAAAGGACTTAAAATAACACTGAAGAAACCTATGTATTGAGTTCACGTAACAATTGCTTATGGTGCAAAGAAAAAGGTAAGAAAAGAAATTTAATGGCCCAACCAATTAATACAATGCAGACCTGATAAGGGGAACTGACCCGGGAGCTAAGAAATGGTTCTTCTTATCAGAAATTTCTCTTATCAGCATAAAATTTCAAAAAGCAAGAAAAATTGCCAGGAATAAACAAATTGTTCTTCACAACAGAAATTCACCAAGTCCGAGATTGCCTTAAGCTCTCTGCACTGGGCATAATGACGTTTAAACAAGATGTGCTTCTTTTTCACCATTCGTCTAAGTGATCTAGTTGCATTGTGCTTGTTCAAAGCTTAGCTACGATATTTATGCCTCTCAGCTGACACACACAGCTTCATTGGACATTTGTTGTATGAGTTAGCCTTCCCGGTTAGTTTCATGTGTCACTGCACCACATCACTGTTGTGTTGTCATCTGGTCTACAGATAGTCTTCTAGTGGATCCATCTAGAGCAACTGTATGCATCATAGCTGGCCCTCAAGGAAAGGCAGAGGCAGAACATGGCCATTTCTTGCCAACCAAGGAGGCTTCCATAAAGGCACAGCTTATAGATGGCGCTCTGGTACTGGGCTCACTTAACTCCTTAAGTCCCAAGGAAGGCGTCATGCATTCACTGGAAGGCCAATAAACACAAGGTGCGCCAATTTTACACCTCTCTTGGCTATCCCTTGGACCTCTGATGCTAAACTCTGGGACTGAAAGGGTTAAGGAATCATAATTTCCTGCACATGCTTGCTTAACTACACTTCTATATACTGAGTCTCCAGCTCATCATGGGATCGGTAGAAAGCAGCATGCAGACTAGATACTTTTACAATCTTCACAAAACAAGCCTTTTGCTTTCTCATGACAATATAGACTTTTCTCAAAGAGAAGGGCCAGACAAGATCTTTTTGATCATTTTGAAAGCACATGTCAGGCTTGGCTTTTTTTTCTTATCTTGGTCACAAACAGCACTCTGTCGAGTATAGGCATTGGTAGCAGATACTTTAACCTGTGTTGTCATTCAGTAGAATCTTCCCCTGATGGATATTCAAACCTTATTTGTCATTTAATAGAAGACTCTAGTACAGATTTTTGAACTCAAATTAGTCATTCAGTAGGCGATAGAGCTGGTGGGTGCCAGTATTCATTTTCCTAATGAGTCTTTCAATTAGGGCTGTACCGAATAGTGATTTTCACTATTCGACCGAATACGAATAGTGGGACCAACTATTCGACCAAATACGAATACGAATAGTGTATCATCATTATCAGGTGACTTGCCGACTGGCGTGTGCGATGCCTCTCCACAATCTGCTTTCTCCTGCAGCATGTATTAGTTCGTGTGCTGACGCACCTCCATGCCTTGCAACAAGACTGTCAAGAATCTTCTATTGTTGTCTTCCTCTATCCCTCCTTCCACAGATCTTTCCAGTGGTCACCAAATGTTCCATTTTCTCTCTTCTCATAACATGGCTGAAAATGACGACTGTCTCCTTCTGATGTCTGTGATTAGTTGTCTTCGGGCTCCCGCCTCTTTCAAAACCATCGTTTGTTCGTTCGATGTAATTTAAATGCACCTTCATATTCTCATTAGCAATATCTACAAATTTGATTTGGGCGAAGACCCTGAAAAAAACAAAAAATGCATGATCTCTCTCTTTCTCCACCTCTCTCTCTCACACACACAGACACATACTCACACACACACGCACTGCGGTTGGCATTTTATGCAGTTTGTACCACGCAACCGGGTCGCAGTTTCCCCCGCTGCGAAAGACTAAGGCAACAGAAACTATTGTGAGAGAGTTATTTCAGTCCATCACAGTGTATGCAGAAACGGGAGTAGGGTAACCACTATTCGTATTCGGCCTGACCGCAACTATTCAGTCGAATACCGAAGAGTTATTAGGTCCACTATTCGGCTCCGAAGCGAATACGAAGCGAATATTCGGTACAGCCCTACTTTCAATAGACGTTTTTCTTGTCTGGCACCACCCCTATTGACTTGTTGTTTTTGTAGTCTGGTCATAAGTGCAACCTGGTCAAATACTCATATGCCCACCATAGTAGCCCTGTCTGCAAGCATATCAGCTCATTCACCTCCTCTTACATTAGCAGAACCTGACACAAAAATTAACCTAATCTCGACCAGTTTGACACTACTATGTCTTTAAATCTACCTTAACTAACTCTTCCTGATCCGGCACAGTCACAGAGTTCAGAAGGGTATCTGGTTCTTACAAAACCCAGAACGACATATACAGTGAAACAATCTCTAGAGTGCTGAACCTGGAGGTTTCTTACAGCAGTGGAGATGTTATCTGGTAGAGTGTGGATGTTTTTTCATAAGGTTGCCAGCTGTCATCTTACTATTTAATATATACACAGGAGAAGTAGGTTGAGACTAAACTTACAGGACACGAATGGAAACAGACACAATGTGTGCAGGAAGATTCAGGGTTAATAATTAGCAATGTCATAGTATTGTGAGAACATTTATTTCCAAATTAATCATGAAAAGACCACACACAAAATGTGAATTTACCCCCCACACACACAAAATGTGAATTTACCCCCCACACACACAAAATGTGAATTTACCCCCCACACACACAAAATGGGAATTTACCCCCCACACACACAAAATGTGAATTTACCCCCCACACACACAAAATGTGAATTTACTCCCCACACACACAAAATGTGAATTTACCCCCCACACACACAAAAACAGATAAATAATGCTGTTGCTGAACCAGCTTTCTTTAATTTTTTTTTTAGTATCCAGAAGCCATGAGTTGTTAACCCTTAGGCTCGGTATTATGGATATTGCAACCCTTCGCCCTTTATTCCATGATAAATACCGTAAATCTGGGAGAAATGTGGCTTTTCTGCCTACCCCCGGGCACGAACCCGGACCACAAGGAGTTTGTCACCCAGTCACCGCGCAATCCGGTTTAGCCAACTAGCGAGCCGGGCTTCTTTAGTGTTAAACATTGTTTTTGATCCATAATATTATAATAATATTTCTGTAACATTTCAATTCAAAAGTCTGTATTTTCAATAACTGTGAAATAGTCTTTAGGTTAGCAATGTCAGACTTGGACACTGACAAAAGAACACGAAAGAAAACTAACCAGCTGTGAGATGAGAATGGCTGTGAATAAAACCAGAAGAGATCAAGTGAGAAATGACGTGATCACACGAACTGTTTGAACAACACCCATCGTCAAATTTATTGAGAAACAAAGAATGAAAAGGTTTGGCCATCTAATGAGAATGAAACCAGCGATGATAGCAGCAAGAGCATACAACCTGAAAATTGAAACATCGAGGCAGGGGAAGACAGAGAAGAAGATGGATTGAAGTAGTCACTGATACCTTGAGACTATATAACATTACGGCATATCAAGCAACTGAGCACGCCCTGGCTCGGCTGCCAATCGTCTGATGAACTGCAACGCCTAGCAGCATAAGCAGATATTGACAAAAGAAGAAGTGAAATGGTCCATGACTAATACTGGTATGTTGCCACCCTATGTACTCCCAATTTTTACTCTAGACTCTTTGTCAATGTCAATGCTGTTTAACTTCTGCACTGCTTTGGGCAGACTAATACAAACTTCTTTGCAGTCCCTCTTTTTTTAATAATGGCATCAAAATTTTCAATCATAATTTTTGGCTGACATGACGGTGTGTCTGTAAACATTATTTATATATCTAATTCAGTAAAAAAGCCATCCATGTCAGCTTCCATCTTGTTCTCACAAACAAAAAGGCTACACACAAATTACACTTATCATACTGTGGTAGTGTATCATCAGGCGAAAGCTGTCCAGTCTCCCGGGAAATGCCTTGCAACAGCATGTTTCTTTCTTCAATGAGCCGTGATAAGATTCTGTCTCTAGAATGTAATTCTTCATTGAGCTGTAATCAAATCAATGTAACATTAGTTTACATTTCTTTATGTTGTCTCTTTTTCTCAAGATTTATTTCTTAGCATCTATCACTTACTTCCCTCTATATAATTTCTATCTGCAAGTCAGTTAATTCAAATGCTAAATAATAAAAATTTTAACAAACTCTTAGCACCAGCAAAGTAAAGGACACCTTTCCACGCCTTTAGGCGTACTGGATATTTAGAACTAGACCTATATTTTCTAGCCCGATCAGCACTCTAAGGGTAAGGTGGTCAACATCACGTCGGCCACCTTTACTTCCCAGGACTTTTACCTTGGTACCCATTTTAGGCTGGGTCAACCTGGAAGCCAAAGTCTGGCTTCATCAGGACTTGAACCTATCACCTTCCTTTCTGCAGGTGAGCGTCTAGCCGCTACACCACGGCAGCTCCCTCTTGGTACTAGACAGTAGTTAAATTAACCCACTATATTCAAAGTAATTGTTAATTTTAAAAAGAAAGCCAACGTGCCGAACCACACATTGTGGCGCATCAGAACCAAGGCACAAACTGGTGAAAACCTATCTACACTTTCCTGCGGTCATTCTAAAAACAGGTTCTCTAGCAGTGGCTTGCCCATCGCAGATAGGATAAAGAGGACTAACATTTCTTTTGAAGTCAGAGCTCATCTGCTTAAGAGGTAAAGAACCAACAGTCTGCTTACAGATAAGCCAGATATGTAAAATGGAAGTGTACAAAAAAAACCAAGTCCTGGAATATATATATATATATATTTTGTGTGTGTGTGTCTGTAAACAGCCAGTTAATGATACAAAGAAAAAGTTACTTTAAACAAACAAGATGGTAACTCTAAAGAGACAAAATAATAATTCTACTTGATATAAAGAATGAAAGTAACAATGTGAACACCGAGTTAATTTACTGACTGTAACAACTGAATTCGGTGAAAGTAGTTAAGAAAAGATATCATCTAAGTCAGGGCTATTCAACTGGCAACCCACTGGCCAACGGAGGCCTAGCAAGTGGCTCACGGATCACTGCCAGTTGTACTGACTGACTTTATACCCCACCAGAACATCACACTGAGTGATCAACACCCGGTGACACAAAGTGCCACCATTCAGATGAGGATCACCAGTGGAGAGGTCCCAGAAACACAGTTCAACTGCTTGGTTACATTAGAGCCCCCGGCAACAGCCAGAGTGGGGCTTCAAAATGCCTTAAAATTTGTCCCATAGTGACGGAATAAATTTCGCCAGCTGTACTATATTATTGATCCTTATATGCTGGTTCTTGAGAATGACCGGCTCCAGCTGACAGGCCGTGCTGCTGACGTCATTGGGTCGGGCTAACGATGCGTTAATGCAGCAGTTCTCAAACTGGGTGCAGAGGCACCCTGGGGTGCCGTGAGCGTATGCTAGGGGTGCAGCAGATATAATCAAGAAAAACTGAAATTATTCATGAATGCAAGTAGATACTTAAAAGTAAAAATTCAAGTTGTCTTCCCTCGCCACTGTCGAAAATAGTTTACTTCTTATTTGAGAACTGCTGTGTTAATGCATTGTTAGCACAACCCAATTACGTCAGCAGCATGGCCCGTCAGAAGGAGCAGGTTGTGGCCTGGGCCTCTGATGAACCCTATACTGATACTTAAAATGTTGTCCCCTTACTGACCGTAGTTCAACAGCCCTGATCTAAGTACTGGCCATTAAATGCAGGGTGAGCTACTTGTTACTGAATAAATTAAAATATAATTATCAACTGGGGCTAGATGACAGAGATGTTTCAGTATCCACCTCTGGTTATAAGTATAATGGAGTTGAGTGTGCACGGTGACACAGGCAGACAGTTTCTTATGAGCTGTCCGTACTGGTGGCAGAGCATTTTACCTTTAGTTATATTATCAGCTTTGCTCTTAGCACAGGGTTGGGGGTATCACATAAATTATTCAAAAGTCCATATTATCTGCTAGCCTAGGGTTGGGGGTATCACATAAATTATTCAAAAGTCCATATTATCTGCTAGCCTAGGGTTGGGGGTATCACATAAATTATTCAAAAGTCCATATTATCTGCTAGCCTAGGTTGGGGGTATCACATCAATTATTCAAAAGTCCATATTATCTGCTAGCCTAGGGTTGGGGGTATCACATCAATTATTCAAAAGTCCATATTATCTGCTAGCCTAGGGTTGGGGGTATCACATCAATTATTCAAAAGTCCATATTATCTGCTAGCCTAGGGTTGGGGGTATCACATCAATTATTCAAAAGTCCATATTATCTGCTAGCCTAGGGTTGGGGGTATCACATCAATTATTCAAAAGTCCATATTATCTGCTAGCCTAGGGTTGGGGGTATCACATCAATTATTCAAAAGTCCATATTATCTGCTAGCCTAGGGTTGGGGGTATCACATCAATGATTCAAAAGTCCATATTATCTGCTAGCCTAGGGTTGGGGGTATCACATCAATTATTCAAAAGTCCATATTATCTGCTAGCCTAGGGTTGGGGGTATCACATCAATGATTCAAAAGTCCATATTATCTGCTAGCCTAGGGTTGGGGGTATCACATCAATGATTCAAAAGTCCATATTATCTGCTAGCCTAGGGTTGGGGGTATCACATCAATGATTCAAAAGTCCATATTATCTGCTAGCCTAGGGTTGGGGGTATCACATCAATGATTCAAAAGTCCATATTATCTGCTAGCCTAGGGTTGGGGGTATCACATCAATTATTCAAAAGTCCATATTATCTGCTAGCCTAGGGTTGGGGGTATCACATCAATTATTCAAAAGTCCATATTATCTGCTAGCCTAGGGTTGGGGGTATCACATCAATGATTCAAAAGTCCATATTATCTGCTAGCCTAGGGTTGGGGGTATCACATCAATTATTCAAAAGTCCATATTATCTGCTAGCCTAGGGTTGGGGGTATCACATCAATTATTCAAAAGTCCATATTATCTGCTAGCCTAGGGTTGGGGGTATCACATCAATTATTCAAAAGTCCATATTATCTGCTAGCCTAGGGACTAGAGTCTATAAACTAGGCTAAGCTGTATAAGTATAAGTAAACATGGTAAACAAAAGCACACTGGCAATGCACGATATAATACGCTAGAGCCCAGGCAGCACTAATCGGACGATGTGGGTGGTGGGTTCAGGAAATCTCATTCCATTGTGAATAAAAATAGATCCACTACCATTTTAACAAGCATGTCGAAAAAAGCCAAAAAGCGCTTAATAAAAAAATAATTGGAGCCAGCACTGAAGCCTGACTGTAAACTACAACACAGTGTGTTATTTCTGCAGAGAAAAACTGATTCTATCTCAATCTCTCTTCCTTCCCTCCAAACAACAGATAGTCAAATATTTTAGGGGGTGGTAGATAGGGTGCATGCAGTCGTGGGACCTAGGCAGCACTCTTTTGTGGGACGTAGTAGGTGGGTTGGGGTTAGGCCCAGTTCTAGATGTTCTGGGGTAGTTAAAAGCATCAAGAAAGCCGGGAAACCCCGCTTTTACCATCGTAGAAAATATTGGACTGTCCTGTGGCGTCATCCTGGGGGAGGGGGGGGATATTTTTGGAAAGCTCCGAAAATTGACATTAAAAATAATAAAATCATTCAATGATTCATTGCATTGCATCTTCAGTCAGAAGTCTGAGAAGTCGAAGCTTACAAACTGAAACAAACTCGACTCCGGGATACGAATTTTAGTCACTATATTATCGAGACTGTTTTAAGCATACAAGAATGAGTGAAAAAAATACTACTCAGTCCTTCGCTTACATGTGTTAACTTCTCTGTCAATTGTAAACTATGTTTGTTTGCGTTTTCAAAAGCCTCCATGGCGAGCAAACGACATGGACCACTCTTCCTCAAACGTTTGCTTTTCCAAAAACCATAGCTTGTATAGAGTGATCTCCCTTGTACGGAAAATGTGCATGCAGTTTGGATTTCTAACAACTTTATGTGGAATAAAGATAGCGTCTTTTTTTCTCTTTAACTTCTTCTTCAATCCTTTTGTTATAAAATGTTTACCAGTATGCTGGTAACTTTGATGAAATTGACCGTGCAGTCCATGCCTTCCCTTGTACCAAAACAGCGTTGTCTTCACCAATGTTGGAATGGGCCATATTGCTTCTCTGTCAGCAGCGTACAGTTTATAGTGCAATATTAAGCATCCAGTTTCGTCCTTTTTAGGATGAAATTTTTTTTTATTTGAAGCCCCACCCTGGCTTTTGCCAGGGGCCGCAATATAGGCAGGCCATAAATATGGACAATTGTCTGAACGCGGTTTCTGGGACCTCTCAACGGCGATCCTCATCCACATGGTGGCACTTTGTGTTATCGTGTGTTTATCGCTTGTGTGATGTCCTGGTGGGGTAGAAAGTCAGTCAGTCAGTTTATAGTGGGGGAAAGTAAATAACTATATTCTCAGAAGTTTGTGGTGCTGTTGCAAGGACACATGCCAGTGTTTCCTACAACTGAAATATTTAATTTCATAAATCAGAAAATCTATATCAGCAGGCCGGTGGCTTCTGTTAAGGATATCATGCCGTCCATATCTAACCGTGTACCATACAGCTATGCCTTCATTGAGGTCGAACGGGTGAGACTGTTTCTCTGTTACCAGCTTGAGGTGTACTGCATTGAAGTGTATGCTCAGCAGTTTTACGATGCCAAGCTGCAGACACCTCTCAATGTTTCCTACGCCGACAAATATGAATATATGTTAGCGAAGACTGTTGTTACTGTCCGTAGTCTGAACATGGCAGATTGTCACTAACTAGAGACGCGATGAAGCTAGTCTTGGGGAGAAAATGTAACGTGAGCATCCATCCATATTTCTTGGATACCAGTTTTTATTATTGTCTCAGTTTCTTAGTGTGATAACATAGTTTGATTGCATCATGTCACTGTCGCTTTTGGTCAGTTTGTCCGCATTTTTGTTGCCATCCAAGTCATGGAATCCACAGCAGTACAAATTGTTCTGCTGAACCTCTAAGTGTATAAGCTGCGCCAAGTCCATAAACTGCCTATTTTTAGGATTTACAACTGCTTATACATAATAGGCTATATTATTTTTACTCACACCCCCCCCCCCCCCAACAAAAGAAATCCCAAAGTTTCCGGTAAAGTCCAATATTCTATGGGTGTTATGGATTGGAGTTAGGGTAAGGATATGTGTCAGCCCCGACCGCCATAGATATACCGACTAACCCTACCCCTAACTCTAAGTCTGACTCTCATTCATTCTAACCCTAACTCCAACGCAATTCATCCCTAGAATACCCCACTCTCCGAAGAACTCCGGGATTTCCTTCGTTTTGGTGAATTAAAAATAAAATACCAATAGAAGTATCGAGATAATTGAATCCTTTGTACTAAATGTTATCCCATATGGCTCAGTTTCACGCAACGGAATGGATAGCTGAACGCCTAAAGCTTCACAAAAAATCACGTCTTCTGTAGCCCCAACGACTATCCCCGTAGATATCCGGGTAAAAACCGCACTAGCGAACTGAACGTGTTTGTGAAACGAACCCACGACCTTAAAAGCGCAAGGCAAACCGTTGGCAACTTCCTCATGGATGACGTGTAAACGGCACAACACAACTTACTTAAAAGCCGATAGTACAATATCAGAGAATGGTTGAGAATGAAAATTCTATACATATAATCATGGATTGTAAACTTTAATGTCACAGGAATATTTCTAGAGTGTCGTTGCCGAAAAAGATCAGAAAAGAACATTGTGATATGAATATTGTGTTATATTTAAGTGGAAAGGAATGACAATACATTCCTTTTTTCTTTAGGGTGCCTTCCGTTTTCTTTAGGGTACCCTTTTAAGGGCACTTTTAAAAGCAGCCTAACTTCAGACTTGCCAGTCATGATGTTCACATCAATAAGTTCTTCTGCGATGGCATGGGGCTTCTTACATCTCACGATTCCGTAAGCCACATTGTAAGATGCTAACAAAGCGTTGTTTGGTATTGATGCCGTTTTAAAAAATTACTCCTGTTCTTTTAACTTCCTGGCTAAAAAGTCACGAGGTTTGCCAACCATACTGCGGTGATCAGCTTCTAAATGGCGCTTCAATTTACTTGGAAGCATACACTCTGTTGCCAATACTTTCATACATAATACACATTGTAGTCTCTCTTCTCCATTATAACCCTGAACAGATGCTCCTCCGTGCCAATATCTCAAACTGCCCATCATCTTTTCTCTATTTAACCCTGACACAGATGCTCCTCCGTGCCAATATCTCAAACTGCCCATCATCTTTTCTCTCAGTGTATGTGTGATTGTTGGTGTGTGTGTGTGAATATAATGTATGCAAGTATGTATGTATGCAGGTATGTATGTAATATCTGTAGGGGTGATTGTATATGTGTGTATGCATGTATGTGTGTGTATGTATGTAATGTGTGGGCATGTATGTATGCATGTATGTATGTATGTATGTATCTATATGTGTATGTATGCATGTTGGTGGATGTATGTATGCATTTTTAGCTGTGTAAGTATGTGTGTGTATTTAGGTATGTATGTATGTATGTGTGTACAGATGTGAGTGTATGTATAAATGTGTGTATGTATGCATGAATGTGTGTGTACGTATGTATGCATGTATGTGAGTGTATGTATTTATGTGATTGTAAATGTGTGGTTGTGGGCGTATGTTGGTGTCTGTACATGTGATTGTATATGTGTGCATGTATAGGTGTGTATGTTTGGAATGTGTGTGTGCATGTATATCCGTAAATATATGTGTGTGTGTTTTCTGTTTGTGCATTTATGTCTATGTATGTGTATGTGTTTTATGTTTGTGTATGTATGTATGTAGTTGCATATGTGTATGTATTACGTATGTCTGTATATGAGTGTGCATTTATGAAAAGATAGGAGTATGTATACGTGTGTGTGAGTGTGTACGATTGTGTACACATGATGTGTGTATGCATTATTCTATAATTTATATTTCTTTATTAAATCCATAACATGCATTATTGATATCAGGCATTGGTACTTTGAAAAATGAGTGCTTAGAAGGGCCGAAAGTCAAACGGACCTGCATGCCCAATTTGTAACCCTTTGAAAATAAAGTTTGTTCGTTCGTTCTCACTCTCCCTCTCCTCCCCTTCAACTTTCCTACCGTCACGGTGTACTCTGGTTTTCTTCTTCCCATCACATGACCAAAGAATGCGTACTGTCTTTTTCTGATGTGGGCAATTAGTTCTCTTCGTGAATAAGTTTCTTTCATGACATCCTCATTACTATTTTTTATATGTTCAGGCTATCTCATCATTCGTCTATAAAACCACATCTCCGTAGCTCTCAATTTTGTGTTCACCAATCTACCAGCTGTCGATGATTCACTTCCATATATCAAGATGGGATTTAAGAATTCTGTTCTCGTCTCAACTGACAAAGAAAGATAACATAAAATATTAATCATTTTGTCAAATGCTGCCTTTGCTTGAGCTATTCTACATTTAAAAATTTTTATCACATCTTTCATCTGATGTTATCAGGGTACCATTTACACACAAAATATATATAGAACAGTAAAACACCCTATGAGAACATAGATGACAATGTTTAAGGCATAGTTTTATGTTAAGTATTCTTTATTATATCTTTGTTTACAGGCATCTTATTTTATGAAACCTGCGCATTACAAAAATAATTTTGTTTTAAGAAAGAAAGAAAGAAAAGATCGACTGTATAAAGAGTCACTGTATAAAGGTATTTTTAATGCTCGAATCAGCCAATTATTTAGCCAATGAGGGAAACCCAAAAACTAGCCCACCATCTGTGAGGACAAGCCAGTTCGCCAAACGGAGGAAACACAGACAGCGCCAGACCAGATAGCAGAAGCCAGAAACCAGGAGACCCCATCCATACCCGTTTCCGGCCAGCCCAGACAATCTGTTAGCCCTTTTCAGGACTAACAGACTCCCCTCCCAAACACCAGAAAACAGCTCTACCGAAAGCCGCCAAGCTAGATATTTTCCCACAAATAACCACTCAGGCGAAATTTATCGCCACACAGAATCAGAATTCAAGCTCAGTTAGCAAATGAACCACCACTTAATATAGCAGGACTTCAGGTGGTTAAAAGAGGGTCAAGCTTGTAATTTGTTTTTCTATTAATCCAAATCCTAAAAATATTATTTTTTTTTTTTAATGATACAACACCACTTGCCCCTGCTGCTGAAAGAGAAATGTATACGAAGGAAATCTAGAATATCTGATTGTTACCATAGATGTTGAGCTTCCGTAGTCCTGAAATGCCTGTTCCATTCACCATCAACAAGCATCCCTCGAATGGGGGAGCTTTAGGTGACTATTGTGACTAGGTTATGTGCGCCATATAAAATGGCTTAACATTGCACGCCAAAAAGAGCCCTGAAAAGGACGCCTACAATGTTGATTGATCAAAGGAGACAGACGCAAATTCTGTCCCGGCCGGCGACGAAGTTGTCGACCGGCGAACCAATAGGCAACCTGGTCGCCGATGATAAAATGCCTAGGAAAATTCTGAAACAATGTTGTAATTGTGGATATGGCCTTCAAAGGAAAAGCTTTTTTTTTTTTTTCGTTTGTATTATTTCTTTTTTTTTTTTTTTAAACACTTTTTCCGAAGATAAACCTGCCTCATGTGCCAACAGCATAGATACCTGTTCTTTAGAGTAGTTGAGCTGCATTGCGGAAAATATCTGAGGAGAATTTCAAACGGAAATTAGCTACATAAGAAGTGAATATTCTCGCGTTATTTGAATCGATTACAGTACCTATATCTTCTTCTTCTTCTTCACCAGCTGTACACTCTGGCGTAAAGTTATGGTTGTTCGTCCACTTCTGGACTGCAGTCCTGCTCCAGAACCTGAGCGTTGCGTGTGCATCAGTTTTACAGATCTGATTCAATTGAATGTAGACTGCTGGTTCCTTGCCTCTCAGGCAGATGCACTCCGACTTCAAAGGAAGCTCCCCAGTTAGTCGACTCTTACGACATGCTTTTGGGGAGGCAGTGGGTCTATTCTTGTTTTCCCCACAATAGGGCCCCGGAACCCACACGGGGCAGTACCTATATGAATCCTCGCTTCTTTTTATTGTCTTCTTCGTCATCATTTGTCCGACCAGTATCCTCGGTGGAGCATACGCCCACAACTAACTTACGCCAAGCCATTCTTTCTTTTGCTACCGTATAGTTTTTGTTTTTCTTCGCCTTCACCAACTGTAAACTTCGGCAGAAAGTTATAGTTGTTCGCCCACTTCTAGACTTTAGTCTTGTTAAATGACTAGAGTTTTGCGTACACATCCGTTTTACAGATCTCGCTTATTTGTGTGCAAACCTTTGCTTCCTCGCCTGTCAGGCAAATATGCATGCAAGGTCGCAGGGTTACCTCAGGGTAGCCGCCAACAGAAACCACATTCTTCAGGAAGGCCTGGATACTGCTAAGGGTAACGGATTGATTAGAGGGAAATCTTGGAAAGTACAAGCTTCCCATCCATGTGATGAGATTATTTATGCGGATCGCTCTGTGCTGAGAGACAGAAAAAAGTGCATTAAGGATTCATTGCGAAAGTGAATGGACGACGCTTGGGTGCAACATAGACTAGTGTACCATTCTTTCTGGACTATAATAATCAATGCCTGCCTCTGCTTTGTATACTTGCCCCCCAAAGGGTCTTTACCATCTCTAGCTTGTCATGCATAAATGCACCACCCAGTGGCGCCGAACCAGCAAACCATTGGTACTGCATCTAGTAGGAGAATGGAGGTGGAGGCAGTCAATCAGCTTTCAGCTGGCTTGAAAACCAGCTGCACCTACATATCGTGATTTTAACCAACTCACAAAGCAGGTTAGAGCAGGTAGAGACAGGCATATTCCGTGCAGAGTAGCAAGCATCTATTCAGAAGTCCCTGGTAGTTAGAGTTCATTTGGTATTTTCTTCTGGGAAAGAGTGTTGGGAAATGAACAGACAGATATAGAGGCTGGTTCGGCGCCAATGGGTGGAGGAATTTATGCATTACAAGCTAGAGGTGGTCAAGTCCTTTGGGAGCAAGTAAACAACGTCACGATCTGGAAAGAATGATACAACTAAGAGTTACCAGGAGATTTAGTCGACACTCTACACTCAGAGAAAAAGCAAGATGGACATAGCTGCTGAAAATGAGAACGGTGAGCTTATGGGAATATCCCGAGTGCTGTGATGTCAGTTCTTACCTCAACAATGACTTCTTAGGGAAACTCCTCATTAGTCGCTTTGTACGACATAATGTGTTGGGGTTGTAGTACTATTCCTTCTCCCCGGTTGGGCCTTTAACCCGACATGTGTGAGTGATTTCCAATGGTAGGCATACCTTCTAGTTTTTAAATGCTCCCTGTGTGGGTTCCGGGACCCCATTGGGGAAAAAAAGGGGCGGGGGGGGGGTAAACCCACTGCCCCTAAGAATCAAATCATAATAAGCGACTAATTAGGGGTGTTTCCTTCGAAGTGGGTGCATCAGTCTGAGAGACGAGGAACTAACAGTCTGCATACAAATACGAAAAACATAAAACGGATGTGCAGACAAACCTCAGGTTCTAGAACAGTGGTTATCAACCTTCCTAATGCCGTGACCCTTTAATTTAGTTCCTCATGTTGTAGTGACCCCCAACCATAAAATTACTTTCGTTGCTACTTAATAACTTTAGTGAATTTGTGTTTTCCGATGGTCTTAGGCGAGCCATGTGAAAGGGTAGTTCGACCCCCGGCTACAGGCGTGACCCACAGGCTGAACCGCTGTTCTATAACAAAGCCAATGACAACGAATAGAAGAACAAACTGAACTTTCAGCCGGAGTTTCCAGCCGGTGAAAGCAAACAGAAAACGTGAATTTAAACACTTCTTTATGTCATGATCATTTGTGTTTATGTTTCTTCAACGGAGCAACATCATGGCACACGGATGTAACCCATAAGTGCTCCGTTCTTCTTCTAACTCAAGTCTGAATCAAAGAATCACCAACTTTGTGGCACTAGTGAGGATCCTGAAATACTTGGGTAGATTTTTAAGACAAAATTTTGCCCGAGCAGCGCTGTTAGGCTAATCGTTTCGATTTCCAACTGCCAAGGATTTTTTTTCGCGCAACAATACACACGAGCGTCCGGTCTTACTACCCAGAGACCAGGGTGATATTACTAGAAATCCACGTAAAAAAAAAAAAAATCTCAGCCCTCACTGGTGCTTGATCACGGAACCTGTAGCATTCGAGGCGGACACCATGCCTCGAGACCAATATATCATGATCTAGCAAGTAATAAACTAAATGCCAAATGAGGCTACGGTGACTTAGAAATTTTAAAGGAAATTCTGAAGAGATTTTTTTCAGACGCAAGTAAGACCATCATTGAATTTTTCGGTAATAATTAGTAACAGTTATAGTTGGCTATCCTCCGAATAACGGTCCTAAATTATATATATATAATATACCATAACAGGGCCTCAGTCACGTGTCAATTGTGCACTTTCGGGGACTATAACGCCACCGCAGATTTGCGAACTTCCGCCACCGCCGAGTGTATCCCAAACGCCGCTCACGCGGCGTGGATTCGGGCTAAACTAGATGACTAGGACTCATGAGCAAATAAAATGAAGGAAGCTGCAGGAGATACTGTAGCTGATGCTCGTGAGTCCTAGCCATCTAGTTTAGCCTCAATCCATGCCTCGTGACAGCGTGGGTGATACTCTCGGCGGTGGCGAAAGTTGCCGAAAGCGCTCATTTTAAGACGACGGAAGTGCGCAATTGACACGTGACTGAGGCCCTGTTTGGGCATATTGTCCGCCTCGATAATTTAGGACCGTTGTTCGGAGGATAGCCGTTATAGTTTAAACACAATAGAGAATGTGTTTTCTTTACCCGTTCACATATACTTCATGTACACAAATCGACAGAGGTCGTAGGGTTATTTTGCTAGTTCAAAAGGAGGCCACAACTATAAAAATGATTGCGAAGACTAATTTAATTCAGTTTTAAATCATAACAGTATTTTGACTAACCTGACTGTATTCCCGAAGCCCTGAGTCCTCTCCCGGGTGATGATTGCTCCGCCAGTGCTGTTGTTATAGTTCTGGTATAAACAGCAGCACTTTTCAGCCTTGCTACGCCAGCAACGGCGTAGGCTTTTATTAGAGCTGCTGTTCTCTTCACTTCTACTGCTTTTCTGAGCGCTTTTGTCCTTATCAGTTCTGTCAACTTTGCAAGTGTATGAGCCCTTCTCAGTGCCGCCGCCCGTGTAATTACAGCTTTAGAAATGACCACAGCCCTTCTCACAGCCGCTGTTCGTTGAAGCGCTTCTACCAGTGTATTTGCTACTGCTCTTGTCAGTGCTACAGCTCTTTTACCCACCAACGACTTTGTGAGTGCTTCTGAACCGTCCTGTGCCGAAAGGTTTGCAAGTTCTGCTGCTCTTCTTAGAAATGCTGATTTACTCAGAGTTTTAGCCCCTGAAGTGGCTGCTGATTTTGCTAGAGCTGCCGCGCTTCTGAAGATGGTTGATTTAGTCAGTGCCTTTGACTTCGTTATTGCTGTTGCCTTTGTAAGTGCTAGCGCCTTTTGAAGAACTGCTGAACCAGCAAATATTTTTGTGGTCGTGAGTAGTCTTGCCTTTGTAAAGGCCTCTGCCCCTGTCCGTACTGTTATTTTGGTTAACGCTGCTGCCCTTCGTGCAGTCTCTGACCTGCTTATTGCTTGAACTTGTGTCATGACTTCTGCTCTAGTCAAAGCTACTGTCCTTCTGATTGTTGTTGGCCTGGTATGTGCGACTGCTACGTGGGCTACTGCTCTCACTATAGCTGCGACTGCTTCCATTCTTCTGTCCCTGGCACTCAACCATGCGTTTAAGGCTCTTAAAACACTAGCATCTGCATCATCAGTCCTCTTTTCATCAGCTGGAAATCAAGAACAAATTTGCTAAAGTAGGATACTAATTAAAATATACCATTTTAAATATACCACCATATGGCGGCCTCTTGTTTTCACTTGACATGCCATCCCCTCCCCTTTCATATAATTTTTTATTTTTGTAACTCTGTATAAGGAGTCATAGCACCATACGTAGCGATGACCCCTAAAACCACTCACATAACTAGCTGACATAACAACTGACCCCTTACTGCACCACCAGTACATAATACTGACACGGCATCCGCCATTTTACAACAACTTTTCATGTTTACTCCAAATAACGTTATAGCACCATATGCTCACAAGAGCCTGATGACCCCTAAAACCTTCATGCAGCTAGCTGACACACAACTTGACTCCCTTACTGAGCCGCTGGCACCTTACTCTGTGTTACGACACCTGCCATTTTGCCATAAATTTTACTCGAAACAAAGTCACAGCACCATATGCCTAGGCGATCCAGATGAACATGAAACCACTACGGCATGTTTGTAGAAAACTTTCTGTCGCCTTCTATAGTTATACTACCATAACCACAGCTCATCAGCTAACAGTTGACACCACAACAGACCCTGCAGGGACATGGTCGCCTCACCCGTCGGCATGGCACTTGATGCTGATGATTATGCTTTTTTACCACAAACCACCCCCGAGCCCCAGCTGAGAATAAAAAGAAGAAGGAAAAGGATGAGGGGGAGAAGGAGGAAGAAAAGGAGGAAGAGATGAAGGAGGAGAAGAAGAAAAAGAAGAAGAAGAAGACGACGAAGAAGAAGAAGACGAAGAAAAAGAAGAAGAAGAAGAAGAAGAAGAAGAAGAAGAAGAAGAAGAAGAAGAAGAAGAAGAAGAAGAAGAAGAAGAAGAAGAAGAAGACTAAAGGCTTCTAATGTAAAATATATACTTTCCTTTTCTCTGGTTTATTAACTCATGTCTGCGCCCTCTAAAATCATCACTGAACTGTTCTACCATTCTGTCAATGCATTTATCCAAAGCAGGAATTTTTGTCATGGAGGTGACAGGGGTTCGGCAGTTTGGGCACAGTTTTTTAATTTTCATCCATTCATTGATGCATAGATTGCAGAACACATGCGAACAGTTCAAACTGGTTGCCTGAAGGAGGGAAAACAACAAGTCTATCTATATTATTCTTGCTTTATTTTTTTTTGGCAAGTATTTAAACACCCACAGACAAACGGACCGTTAGACAGACAGACAGACAGACAGACAGACAGACAGACAGACAGACAGACAGACAGACAGACAGACAGACAGACAGACAGACAGACAGACAGACAGACAGACAGACAGACAGACAGACAGACAGACAGACAGACAGACAGACAAACGGACCGTTAGACAGACAGACAGACAGACAGACAGACAGACAGACAGACAGACAGACAGACAGACAGACAGACAGACAGACAGACAGACAGACAGACAGACAGACAGACAGACAGACAGACAGACAGACAGACAGACAGACAGACAGACAGACAGACAGACAGACAGACAGACAGACAGACAGATTTCAGGCTCATAGTATGATCAGTAAATTATCTTGACTCCCAGGTCGACCCAGCTTTGAGTGGGTACCGGGTGTAGTCCCGGGAAGTAATGGCGGCCGGCGTGATTCTGACCACATCACCCATCATGTGTCAATTGGTCTAAAAAATTTATGTCTAGCCCTTTATGCCCTATAGCCTAAAGGCGTGGAGAAGGGACCCAAAAAAAATCACGTAAGTAATTAAAGGACTATTTTCTTATGCCATACTTAAATATTCTAGCCTTTTCAAGGGAACCGGATACAAGCGACTCATTGAGTACAAAAGTGAACGAGGCAGGAGAACTGCAGACTTAGACCGAGTCTGTCACGCAGGCTGTGATGAGAGCGACGTTCCACAAACGACATGCTACTGATCAATTCCTATTGTGTGTATGGTGATTTACTTTTATCTTTATAAACCCGCTAGAATTCGATGAATTCTGGGATAAATATCACACTGACTACATACAGGAAGCCATATTATGCTGCTTTGATAAAAGTCAATTTACAAAAAACTGCCTCAGTGAGGAAAAGAAGAAAACGAACGATGAAGTGGAGAAGAAGGAGGAGGTTGAAGAGACTGAGGTAGAGGATCGAAAGGAGGAGGAGGAGAAGAAGAAGCAGGAACAAAAGAAAATAAAAAAGAAGAAGAAGAAGAAGAAGAAGAAGAAGAAGAAGAAGAAGAAGAAGAAGAAGAAGAAGAAGAAGAAGAAGAAGAAGAAGAAGAAGAAGAAGAAGAAGAAGAAGAAGAAGAAGAAGAAGAAGAAGAAGAAGACAAATGAAATGGAGAAGAAGGAGGAGGAGGAGGAGGAGGAGAAGAAGAAGAAGAAGAAGAAGAAGAAGAAGAAGAAGAAGAAGACAAATGAAATGGAGAAAGAGGAGGAGGAGAAGAAGAAGAAGAAGAAGAAGAAGAAGAAGAAGAAGAAGAAGAAGAAGAAGAAGAAGAAGAAGAAGAAGAAGAAGAAGAAGAAGAAGAAGAAGAAGAAGAAAAAGCAGCAGCAGAAGAAGAACAACAACAGCAACAACAACAACAACAACAACAAGGAGTCGGAGCAGGAGAAGAAGAAGAAGACAGAAAAAAAGAGATGAGAATGAAGCTAAATGACATGGCAGCGAGGATGAAGGAAACGACGGTATGAGGGTGGTGGTGGTGGTGACACTGTTGTTTCTCCACCCCTAAAGAAAACTGACCTTAATAAAATATTCGGTGCATATGGAACATTGCACAGTTACATCCATCAGTTCCGTAAAGTTGGAAAGAACATCATCCTTTACTTGAAGTGCTTGTCTTTTTGCCTCGGTACTCTCCTTGTGACTTTCGTTAATTTCTTCCAGCAATGACGCTCTTTCTCTCCGCCTGTCCTGTAAAATCTGTTAGTCAAACAGAGACATTTAGAAATAAATTTGGTAAAAGTCAAGAGTATCGACTTCATTGACCCGGCTGGATCCATCAAGGCTCGGTCTCTCTCTGCAGAATGGCTAGCCGCTTGCCAATAGCGTAGCATAAAGTACGAACTACTAGCTTCAGCTATGACCCCACGGGGATCTCCGTTAAAAACTGCACCCTTAAGCCGAAGGGGACGTCCGCTAAACGAACCCACGACTTTCAGGGCGCATGGTAAGCGGTCTGGCCACTTTCCGGGTAAACCTCTACATTTTTGTTAAAAACGGAACATTCGCGGTCCCGAAATATGATTACTACAAATATTGTCACGACCATATCGATCGGTCCTTTGTCACTCTCATCAAGGAACGTTGGTAATCTACTCGATTTCTTGCCGAGCTTTCCACCTCGTGAACTTTCGTACCTAGACTATTGCTCTTGATATTCTCTGTCCACAGTCAGGCTAGTTTACTTCTGTCGCTTTCCCCCAAAACTATACCTTCTATGGGGAGCCGCCATGGTGTAGTGGTTGGACATTCTCCCACGGATCTGAACGTCGTAGGTTCAAATTTTTAATAACATTAGCTCCGGGGTGGACCCAGGCTTAGATGGGTACCAGGTAAAGTCTTGGGAAGTAAAGGCGACCGGTTTGATGTTGAAATCACCTATCTAGTGTCGAATGCCCCGGGTCCCGGCGGTGTCCCGTACGTGTTATATAAACGTTGTTCGACAGTCCTCCGAATGCTTCACCTCTTGCTTAGGTTAGCGTGGAGCCGAAAGTACATATGTACAGAGTGGCAGAGAGCAAACGGCGTCTTCATTCCCAAGGAGCGAGACTCCTCTAATCTATCCCAAATCAGACCTGTCTCGCTGACGTTGAGGGTAAAATATACTTCTCATCATGACACGCAGGCTCACACAGAACTAAATGCTGAATAAATACGTAGATGCATCGGTGCAAAAAGGTGGCATCCCAGGTGTTCCGGGGTGTCTTAAGATTGCGACCATGATCGAGGAGTCTGTTCAGAGAGCTTAAGGCAGAAACAACACATCACGGGTCTGCACTCAGCAGAAAAACGCCAGTTTATCCTGATAGAGCTTCGCATGCCGTAGGAGTCGCGGATGGAAGAAAATCACCTTTGCAAGCTCGAAAAAAAAATACTGTTAATTGGGGGCTGGCCTCAGGAGAGATGAGGCTTAAACAGTTAAACTCTTTGCGTCGAGGCAGGCGCAAAAAAGCTAATCTCCGCCTTCACATACAATGTACTAATGCACCTGGGCATTCGGGGAAAGAAACGGAAACGGGCACTAAAACAACTGGGTGAAGCGGTCGAAAGGGCTACGAGCTGGCTGTGGACGCAACGGAACGTCGTAGGGGATAGAACTCGGTAGACTGGTCCGAGCTGTAGCAAAAAACGAACTTTTACATCCCTTTAAAGCCAAAGTGTCCGATTAAAGTCTGCCAGTTTATCTCTGCCAATCGCCAAAGCCTAACGTATGTCCGATGTACCAACCGTAAGCTTGTCACTCTGGTCGTTAAGGTAGGCGCTTAATTTGCTACCGCAGTGACAATATATATCACCAAACCTCACAATACCTGTTGCATAAGCACCACCTCGTCTTGTTCGAACGTCCGTGTAGCACAGCAGGAGATGTCCCCGTCCTGGAGTCATGAACCAGGCCGGCCCACCCTCCGAGATTGCCTAGGAGGATAATGAGCCGAAACAGTTGACGACGAGGGACCGGTCTACTTATGAGTGGAGTTCGTAACCTGTACAGTCTATGGCGACAGCATTAGCCGTACGGCCCTAAATGCTCAGGCTCACGACCTCCTGTCTACACGGCCCTTTAAAAGTGGTACATACAGACAGCAGTAACAGTTGAGAGTTTTACGGAGGAGCTGTTAGAACGCTGGCCTCTCATCTAGGAGACCCGGGTTAAAACCTCAGTAAGTCATAGGTTTTTTAATATTTGATTCTGCCGTATGGGACACAAATAACAATTATAATTTGCATAGTTGATGGCGACTGCACTAGCCATGCGGCCCTGAAACCTGGGGCTTACAGCCGTACACTGTTCATCCGTCAACAGTGGGTTCCTTACCTCTCGAAGAGAGGCACTCCGACCTCGAAGGAATCATCTATAATCAGTGGCTTTTTACAACATGTTTGTTAGTTAGCGTATGAGTTTCCCCCCCCCCCCCCCTTCCCCAAATGGGCCCAGAACTCACACGGGAAGGTTAGTTAACAAATGAAAGATGTTATTACCATTTCCATTGCCAGATTTTGATTTTGCAACTGCTGCTCAAGCTCTTTGTTCTTCAGCTCCAATTCTTTTATCTTGTTACTCTGCAGAATAGGTTTAACTTTAGATCTTAATAAAACTGCAAATATTATAAATGGTGCCAAATTCATAACTCTGATTTTAGCTATGTATAATTCAACAAACACAGCATAGCAACCAGTAAATCTCTGTGACTAAACAATTCATCTCACATCTGTCTCTAATTTTTCATTTCAATAGTTTGATTAACCAAAACAGCAGAGCCGCGGCAGTGGCTAAACGCTGGACCTTCAGTCCGAAAGTCTAGGGTTCGAATGTACGTCGACGTGCTTTTTCCCCTTTAAAACTGACCGGAACTTTCAGGTAGATCCAGCTTAAAATCTGTATCAAGTAACGTCCTTTCAGGCTGAGGCGGCCGGTGTGATGCTGACTACATCATCCATCAAGTGCTGATTGATCTATAAAAAAATATATAGCTAGCAATGTATACACAGTACGGTGTTGACTCACTGGGCCAGTATCCTCTTTGTAAAGGGCTGCACAAGGGACATTCTTGCAAGAAATGTTCTGTAGTTTTCACGCGCGCCTCACGTGGATTCAGTGGTGAACTGCTTATAATATAATTTATGTAAAGAGCTGCACAGAGCTATTTCAGAGGTGTGAAAGTGGATGTTTGGCTGTCATCGTATTAGTAAGAAATTAGATGTTCTGGGCAGACTGCAGTTCAGTAGTGGACGAGCAACCAGAACTTTCCGCTAGAGTGTACAGCTGGTGAACGCGAAGAAGAAGAAAACATTTTTATGGAAGAATCGGGGCATAAAGTGGCAAGACAAGATAACCACCAGCACTGGGGTATTTATTGCAAAGAGCAGGAACCACAACAGTTTTCGCTTGAAGACTCAGATGGCCAGATCACACTTAAAGGATAGGGGATGGGGAGGGGGTGGAGTGGGGGTAGCGTCCCTAAGGACATCTTCTATGGGAAATAACAGATAGGTCGACGGTGTTCAGGTCGGCCTCTACTACGATATAAAGATGTGTACAGACGAGACATGAATGATTCAGGTTTTGAGATAGATTCGTGGGGTGGGGGGGGGGGGAATCCTTGTGGTCGTGCTGCGTGGGGAAGGCAAATCAAGAAGATAATAGGAGTAAGGGAGACAGTGATCGAAGACAAATTAAGAGCTGCGCGTCTGAGAAGAAACATATAAAATACACGCTGTGGTAACACTGGTTCTGAAATTCCATGAACCAATTGAGGGAGATGTTTCCAAGCGGGCTGATGCCAGCCAGAAGATTTCTGGGCACTGCAATTCTAGGACTCACTAGCTCTGAGATCCCCTGCCGGCTGGGTTAATGCTCATGTGAGCCATTTTCGTGGCATACAAAGGGGACGTGTGGCAGGAGTCTTGCGTGAGGATCCGTAAAACAGCACAGAACAAGCTGGCACCCTGTGTGAGGTGCAGAGTATCTCCTTATACACATCACATTTCAGTCGCTTCCTGCAGGCGCCACCGTGCTTGCCTGTTCGCGTTCTCCTTGACCGTCTACGGGTTGTTCTGAATTGGTAAATAGTCGCCATCGGACGTTGAATACACCCTGAGGGAAGTCTGAACTCACGTTAAGACTTGTTAATCAACATAGAACTGGTACTATTAGCCATCGGACGTTGGGGTTTATACTGAGGGGAGGATCTGAGCACCTATGGACATGTCCGGAGTGCAATGATGAAAACCTAACTAACTAACACATCACATCAGACTTAACTTCCCCCTCACGCCAGTGACGGAAATCCCCGTGCCGTGGAACATTACATAATTCTTGGAAACATCAGCAAACGAATTATGATTTGTGTGGTCTACTGGAAGAGTTTTAAGGGTCTCGGCATTTAATGAGTGAACAGACATTATACAGTCAAATATTCATTAACTCTTTTAGAGCCAGGCATATATTTTTTTTTTTTATATCGATCACCGGCTGTGAATTCCAGTGGAAGGTCCCGGTTAATCGTCCGCTTGGACTTTTGGCTTTCACCTGGACCTGATTTTTGCGTGTACAACCGTTTTCCATTTCCCTGCCTCATGGGCAGCTGTACTCCGACTTCGAAGGAAGACGTCAGGCCTATTTCTAGGTTGACTGTGGCCATTGTTTTGTGTGGGTCGAGACGTTGCCTGATTTGTGTGGTGTCCACTTTGTCTCCTCCGCAGGTATTGCCCTCGGAGTACCCCTTTGGGGCAGCCCCCTGTGGAACAGTTAGCCCTTAAGGGAAGGCAGGGGCAGATCATGGGCATTCCCCGCCATCCAAGGAGGCTTCCATGCATGCAGAGCCTGCACATGGCGCTCTGGTTCTGGGCTCACCCAAGGAATCGTCACGTCCTGCACATGCCTGCTTAACCTCACAACCGTATCAGGCCTCCCGCTCGAGAGGGGCTGCGCCCTCTGGAAGTCAGCGGGGAGCAGCCCGTGGGTTTTGGACTTTTGTGACCACACAGATAGGTACATTCTTTTTTTTCCTTCGCACGTTAGATTTCTTTGACGAGCCGTTAGCCCGACAGAATTTTACATCCTGCATCAGGTATATCGTTATCAGTTTTGTCCCAACACTCGGGCGAGTGGGGTCTTTGGGTGTGGACATTCGGTCTTTTTCAGTTCAATACAAATTTTGATGGTCAGATTTTGATCCGTATGATCTAGTTTTGTCGGACAATTAGGATGGTTGCTGTTGTGGTGTACCTCAGCGCGGTGTCGACGACACTGAGGGTTAACCGAGGATGTACATGAATGGCCAGCCTATGGATGGTTGCTGTTGTGGTGTACCTCAGCGCGGTGACGACGACACTGGGGGTTAACCGAGGATGTACAAGGATGGCCAGCCTATGGATGGTTGCTGTTGTGGTGTACCTCAGCGCGGTGACGACGACACTGAGGGTTAACAGAGGATGTGCAGTGAACAATGTTCTCTTTACTCCGCAGTCTTTTAACCAAGGGTTGTAATTTTGGCTGTACGTTTGGCAAACCTACTCATGTTCCTAATGAGTTTTGATAACATTTTTCACCCAAGCGTTTGGGGGCGTGCTGATGAGAGCCACAAGGACACCTCTGGGGGCCGCCGAACTCCGAGATTCCCTGACAGCTCTGTTAATGCTCATTTGAGACATTATCCGTGGCGCACGACGAGGACGTGCTGTAGGGGTCTTGCGTGAGGTTCCGTACAACCAGGATAGTTAAGGACTGGCGCCCGAGTGACGTACGGAGTATCTCCTTATACACATCATGTTGGACTTAACTTCCCCTCACGCCTGTGACATAAATCACCGCGCCACTGCATATATTATTTCACTCATTTTCTTCTTTCACCGGCTGCAAACTCCGGCGGATAGTTTTTGTTGTTCGTCCACCTCTAGACTTTAGTCTTGTTCCAGAACCTGAGTGTTGCGTGCACATCCGTTCAACAGATATTGTTTATAAATATGTAGACTGCTGGTTCCTTGTATCTCAGGCAGACGCACTCCGACTTCAAAGGAAGCTCTCCTTTAGTCGACTCTTACGACATGCTTGTTGGGAAGGCAGGGGGTTTATTCTGGTTTTTCCCATAATGGGGTTCCACAACCCACATGGGGAGTTTCATTTATTTTATCACATAAAGTTTTTATTTCAATGACTAAATGTTTGGGTCAGAATGATTTAAATTGTCGACACTGTGAGAGAGAACTAAGTTAACGTATTAACGTAATTTTAGTTTCAACACGTGCCATTGAAAATTGAAGAACTATTAAAGACATGGAACGAAATTTATTCGAAAACAAACGCATGTGGAGACTGTTGAACATAAAATGGGAAGAATTTAAGAGTGGTGAAGAAATAAGAGAAATATCTAAGCAACCTCTAGTAGCAACAGTTAGAAGACAGAGAAGATGGCGCTATATTGGACACATTCTGAGAAAATACGAACAGAGAATCAACACACAAGTGCTGTTTTGGTAAATACAGGGATTGCAACACAAAAAAAAAAAAAAAAAAAAGGTGGGTGTGGGTATGACGTACAAGAGAAACTCTAAATTGAAAGTTATTAAGAGAAGCTAAAGTTGCTCGATGGATTCCATCCATGACATGGAATTGATTGTACAGGAAGGAACGGAATGGGGGAGTAGACTGCGAGCCCTATGTGACATATAATGGCACACCGGGACAATGAATGAGAGAGAGAGAGAGAGAGAGAGAGAGAGAGAGAGAGAGAGAGAGAGAGAGAGAGAGAGAGAGAGAGAGAGAGAGAGAGAGAAGGGAGAGAAAAAGAAGAAGATGAAGATGAAGAAGTGTGGCAAGAAGATTAAAAGAAGGAAATAGTTAAGGTACGCAGGCTCCAACAAACGCACGGGGAGTTGCATAGTACTGAATGGGTTAAACATTACGATCAACTTTGAACCTTTTCTATTGCCAGATTGTGCTTCTGCAGCTGTTGCTCAAGCTCTTTGTTCTTTTCTTCCAGTTCTCGCATCCTTTTGTTCTGTGAGATGTTTCCAGCCTAATATGAACAAAACATAATTAGTGCTCGAAAAATATGGATATTATCAGCAACAAATAATGGAAGTAATAATAACATAAATATATTATTATAATCCAGTAGAAAGTTTTTCCCCCATCTGCCATCATAAAGTTAATTTTGAGAGTATTGACTTCATCGCACCAGGTTTTATTCCCTATGGCTTGGTTTCTTTACAGTCGACTAGCTGCCGGCTAAGAGCTTTGCACTAAGCACGAACTTAGCTCCGGTGACATTCCCCTAGTACGTAAAAAATAAAAAAATAAAAATCGTGATTCGATCGATGCAGCTATGAAACAAACCAATGCCTTCAGAGCGCAAGACAAGCAGCTTGACCACATGGCCACATAGATAGCTGCCTCCACGATGTCTTTGTCAGAACTAATTTTCCCCCGTGTGCGTTCCGGGGCCCCATTGTGGGGAAAACAAGAATAGACCTACTGCCTACTCAAAAGCATGTCGTGAGAGTCGACTACTTAGGGAGCTTCCTTTGAAGTCGGAGTGCATCTGCCTGAGAGGCAAGGAACCAACAGTCTGCATTCAAGTGAATCATGATCTGTAAAACTGATGCACACGCAACACTCAGGTTCTGGAGCAGGACTGCAGTCCAGACGTGGACAAACAACCACAACTTTTCACCAGAGTGTACAGATGGTGAACGCAAAGAAGAAGAAGGAGAACTAGTTTTAACATTCTGGCTCCTTGGAAGTTTCCTCGAGATAGTCACTGCAGCATTAAAATATTGTTCGCTGTTTTTTTTTTTCATGCATGAGTCATTGAACTAGAACGCTAACAACCACCCATCCATATTGGAATCAACAACCCTAAAACAAAGGCAATGTCATAGAAAATTAGGTCGTAACACGCGTGAAAAATGTGCTGTCACTATCATAAATAGTATATCAAGAACTGGGCAACATATCAATGGTCCCGAAAAAAAAAACTTAATAGTTCACAGGTCGTCATTAACATCAGAATCAGTGAATGAATGAAGAAGATTTAACCCCAACAGGACATCCACCAAGCGATAAACATCCGGTGACTCCAAGTGCCACATTCGGATGAGCATCACCCGGGGAGAGGTCCCAGAAACCCCCGTTCAACCGTTAGGTTATATTAGGGCCCTGGACTACAGCCTGGGTAAAGCTTTAAAATAAAGAAAAATGGTGTCTCGTATCGGGACAACAGTAAGTGTATTTGTAATCAGTATCAACGATATCACAACATTGTTGTCATCATCACCGCCACCATTTCATCAAATTCGTCGTTTAGAATATTACTTGTGCGTAAAGTGTATATAATGTAATGAACGTGACTAGAGTCGAAATAAGACTGATGGGCCTATAGCGTGAAAAGGCTTTCTGTGTGAAGTTAGCACTACGGTAATGTATTAAATTTCCTACCGTGAAAGAGTAGCAAAACTTGTATTCAAACTTTCTTTGTCCGCGAGAGGAGGTAGGAGCGCCGAACTGTACCACATCCCCATCTTGAAGACTATACGATGAGAGTGGAACTAGATGATGGCCGTTCACACAAATGCCGTTTGAACTCTGATAAGAAGAGTAATACATATTTGTATTATGTACGCTTTCTTTCTTTCACACAACAAACACACACACACACAAACACACAATGTCACACCAGTCTCCCGTGAGTTCAGAATTTTTCTTTCAAAGGGAAATGAGCTGTCAAAATAATCACTGGAGCTACGGAGTTCGTGCTTAGTGGAACGTTCTCAGCTGGCGGCTAGACGTCTGTGAAGAGAGGCCAAACCATAAGGAATGAAACCTGGTGTGACATATATCACACAAACCACATATATATGTGTGTGTGTGTGTGTGTGTGTATGTATATATATATATAGGGCAGTATGTAAGCTATATGCAACATTTGCAGCTGCACAGGGCGACAAAAATATAAGAGTGGCAAAAAATAAAGCTATAGTGCGTTTCAACACTCATGCCGTCACACTTTGACAGATCTCTCGGAAACTCCTGTACGGATCAACATGCATTTTTGCATGTGGCCATAGATTATCCATCTCTTACAATTGCTCAGATGCTGCTGTTTTCTTAAGCGGCGAATTTCTTTGGTCTTTGACTAATAAATTATGTGTCCTGAAGAATAGAGTATACAGTAAATGACACACACATGTGGAGATAGTTTGGTAATCAGTTCACATGTGCAGCGATGGGTTGTGATTATTTTGATAGCCTATTCTCCATTCAAAGAGAAATTCTGAACTCAGGGGAGACTAACCTGAGAGTGAAATGAGTATGATACACCTGCAATTTGATGTTTTGAAATGTTTCCCTTAACTCTTTTTCTTCTTTCGTTCGCATGAAATAAATTATCTATATCTGCAATGCTGTCTTTAGTATGAATTTGACTGTCTTTTGTAATTCACTAAGCGGCCCATAAAGTTTGACTTCCACAAGTGTCTCTTTTGGCCAGAAGTTTTGCCTGGAAGCATTGAATCTGGGACAGTATTGGAGGATGTGATCTGTTGTCTCAGGTGCCATTCCAAAGGTACACATGGCTGATTGGCCAATCTTAAATTTGTTGTACATGTGGCAGCGAAGTCGATTGTGCCCTGTTCTAAGGCGAAGGATAATGACTTGCTCTGGTCTGTCCATAATATGGTAATCGTCTTGTGCCAGTTTCGGTGGCATTCTGATTGATTGATTTGATCATTCACTTCTTCTGTTGTTAACTCAATTAAAAGTAAAGGTAAAGGGTTCGAAATCGGAGTACATCTGCCTGTGAGGCAAAACAAAACCCAACAATTTGCAAACAAATAATCCAGATCTGCAAAACGAATGTACACGCAGCACGAAGGTCTGGGACAAGAATAAAGTCTAAAAGTGGACGAACAATCAGAATTTTCCACCAGAGTTTACAGTCGGTAACGCAAAGAAGAAGAATATAGAAAAGTCATGTATGCAGATAAGCATTTCTTAAAAATATATATAATAAGTAAGATACATAAACAAAAAATAATTACTATTTGTTTTGTTTAAAAATTTTTTTTAATTTATAATTTTAAAATACACGTACCACAATGTCAGTGACTGTCCAGGTGTCACCATGGCGACGGATTACAATGAGGCACTGGGACAGCTCTTGTGATGATATGGTATATGTGGCGTCTTCTGGACTGCCAATGCTCACCTGTGAGTAATATTTTGAACACGAATGACTATTAAAATTAAAAGATCCTAGCGTTTGAAGAGAGGCTCAGAGAAAACCGGATTTACAGCATAACTAGGTTGTTCTTATATTCTTCTTTGCATTCACCAGCTGTAAACTCTGGTGAAAAGTTCTGGTTGTTCGTCCACTTCTGGACCCCAGTCCTGTTCCAGAATCTGAGTGTTGTGTGTGCATCCATTTGACAGATCTGACACATTTGTGTGCAGACTGTTGGTTCCTTGCCTCTCAGGCAGATGCACTCCGACTTCGAAGGAAGCTCCTAATTAGTCAATTCTTACAACATGCTTTTGAGTATAGGCAGTGGGTCTATTCGTGCTTTCTCTATAATAGAGCCCAGCAACCCACATGGGGATGTTCTTATATTGAAACCCATAGAATCAAATAAATAATGGCAGACAAAACGCACGCACGTACACAACACACACGCACAGACACACACACATTCACATGGAGAAGGGAATTTGAGATGGGAAGTTAAAAAGCTGGGGAGGATACCTGTAATCGATGAGAAAGAGGAGGACTTGTCGGGAGTTGCTTGGGAATAGAGAACAGAAGACAAAGATCTTAGTTCTGATTTAGGAATCCAAATCATATAATACCGGGCACATCATCCGTAGACGTTTCACCATTACCAAAAGAGGCCCATGATGACCTAATCATTTTTTTAAAAAACATATTTGTTAGTTTTATGGGGTTTTTTTTTTAAATAGCTAGTTCGTAAAATTCGTCTTTTAAATATTTCTTTGAAACCCTGTATACTAACACCCCTAACTTCAAAACAATATCTTCGGCTCTAAACATAGTCGACGTTTAATGACTTTCGCTTGTGTAACCTGTATAATATTCATCGGATACCGTTTTACCTCATTTTTATCAAGCTTCAAAATCTTGTAGCTGTTTTCATCCCCAACTCTACAGAGGATCGGAGCGTCTTCAGTCATGCTGAAGATACTGTTGCTAAAAGCCGCTGCCAAAATGATGGATTTTTACAGCATGTTCTCAGCGGTTCTCACTTCAGCGACACGTCATGTACAATATGCGTAGCTACCATATGCGCATATTGTGTATACGTCACGAAGCACTCGACTTCACAGATGAGGAACACAAAGTCACAACTTATATCATCAAGGGCTTTGAACAGACTGCTACTGAAGCTGTCGGAGCTGGATCTATTCGCTGTCTGTTACAGACGTTGACGGAGCACTTACGGGGATGTTCTGAGTGCTGTGAGGTCGGTTTTTGAAACTCAAGTGCTTTGACGAACGACGTAGTCTATCAGGCTTCTTCCACACCTTGCGATCTCTAATGGTTTTTTCTTCTTCTTCTGCGTTCGACATCAGTCATGCTAAACATTGAGTCCCGTCAGGGTCACAAATAGGATTGTGCGTTTAAGGTCGCCACCGGTTCCCCCATAGCTTATCTTTCAGTGTGGCTCCCTTGGACCAGATCCACAGTCTTTGCTGGGAGAGGTAAGGGCAGTATTGTAGTATGTGCCCAGGGGTCTGTCTTTCTGCTCCACAATCACAGGCAGCAGATTCAAGTATGCCTATACTGTACAGGTGTGCTCGAAGACCACAGTGTCCAGTCCGAAGTCTAAAAATTGTTGTTTGTTCTTTCCTGTTGAGTATGTTTATGCTGTCACTCTCTGGTCTGTAATCTCCACTCTGCCTTCTCCACTCCCGCTTGAAAGACTGCTTTAGCGCTGTTTTGGTTTCCTTGTAGCTGTGTGGTGGATGAGGTTGTGGAAGATTACTCCCAGCTTTTGCCAACTCATCTGCTCTCTCATTTCCTTGAATACCACAGTGGGCTGGTATCCATTGCAAGACCAGTTCTGCTTCCTTGGAGAGTAAGCCAATGTTGGTCATTAGATCTGCAATTAGTTTGTCTTGTTTTTTGCTTGATAGTGCTTCGAGAACAGACAATGAGTCACTAAGTATAACAATTTTGTGCCCTCTGTGTTCTTGATTGATGAGATGTTGGACTGCAGAAAGGAGGGCAGTTGCCTCAGCTCTGAAGTTAGTGCAGATGTAGCCTGCTGGTTGAGAGAGAGTTTCTGCTCTACTGCTAGGGGGTTTAATGTTTATTCCACAACTCCCCTTTCTGACTGCTTCTGTAGAGTCCAAGTGGTGTTTGGATACTTCTCATCAAGCATAGCAAGAGCCAGGGTTTTCTGTTGTGTCTCCGTCTGGGCATGTTTTGAAGTGATCCCTGGTACCTTTAGGACTACATTTGCCTTCTCTGGCTTGCTTGTCCATGGTTCTGGCCTAAGTTTTTCGCACAGTGCTACATGTCTTTCAAGCAGATCTCGGTGCTGTCTGTACAGTTCTTTAGCAAGGTGGTTGTGGCTCTGACGCTTCGGTCTGTTTTTTGTTCTCTCTTGAAATTTAAAATGCAGTGGATGACTTTCAAGTCTTTTTAATTTCTCATACTGTAAAAGCGTTTTGTGTTGTCTTCTGAGTTCGAGTGGTTCAGTATCTGCTATCCTCTCTATCTCTCTGATGGGGGGTGGTTTTCATGGCTCCGAGAACAATCCTTAATCCCATATTCTGAACCTTGTCCAGTTTTCCCATTGTTGTCTTGGCTGCTGCAGCCCATGCAGTGGAGGTATATTCCATGACTGGCCTGACTGCTCCAGTATTTACTTGTTTTAGGATTCTGGAGTTGGCGCCTCATGTGGTACCCTCTAATTTTTTCATCACTGCAAGCTTCTTGAATGCTTTCCCCTGTACTGCTTCTACATGTAACTTCCAAGTTAGTCGCGAATCAAGTGTAACGCCAAGAAAGGTAGGAGTGTCAGTCTGTGGAATGAGCTGGTTTTTTATCCAAATTTTTCTTTTTGTGTGTGTGTGGGGGAGACAGAGAAAAGTGATGCTGTGCTTTTTGAATTATTTAACTTTAGACCCCACTTTTCGGTCCAGGCTACATTTTCCACAGTTTTCTGTAACAGATATGAGGCTGTGGTAGTGTATTCGGAGGCTGTCCAAACTGCATAGTCATCAGCATGTAGGGTATTATAAACGTGCTGGTGGCAGGCTGCTGTGATATCATTTATGTAAATCAGGAACAGAGTTGGTGCTATCGCACTACCCTGGGGAACTCCTTCTCTTAGTTTTGCCAGTTTGCCGATGTGTCCATTAATTCTGAATCTGGCTCTGCGTTGGAAAAGAAAGTCTTTGATTCACTTGTACATGTTGTGCACAACTTCTGCCTGTAGCAGTTTTAGTTGTAGGCCTTCTTTCCAAACTGTATCGAAAGCACGAGAGAGGTCAAAGAAGACAGCAAGAACTTTATTTTTTTCCTGGAAGGCATTCTGTATTTCCTGTGCCAGATATGTCAACTGGTCCTCTGTGTTTCTGTGTTGTCTGTATCTTGTCTGTGTGGTGGTGATTACAGAGTTTGTCTCCAAGAACCATATTAGTCTTTTATTTACTAATCTCTCCATCAATTTTCCTACACAACTAAGAAGGCTAATGGGTCTGTAGCTTTTTGGGCCTCTTCTGTCTCCACCCTTTTTAAGGAAAGGCTGGATGAGAGCTTCCTTCCAGGCTGACGGTACCACCCCTTTTTGCCAGCTCTGGTTGTAAATGCAGAGAAGAAACTTCTTGGCAGCAGGTCCAAGATGTGAGAGAAATTCGTTTGTAATGCGGCTGGGAACTTTCTCCACATCTTCAGTTGCTATAGCCAAGTCTGGGGCGCTCGTTTTCCTCCAGGCTCGAGATTAGAATGTGTCTGGGTCGTCACGATGATTTATCAGAACTAGAGTGTTGTTGATTATCTAGTTTTCTACCTCTTCTCCTTTCGCATTGAGGTCTGTGTAGCCCCAGCTAGGTGAGTGGCTATTTAGATTTCTGACAACAATCCAGTTTTATGTGTTTAGTTGGATGGGTCCCAGATAAATATCTCTGTTTGGTGGTGAGTAGATGTTGCATACTGTCACGTCTCCCATTGCACCCTTGATAGTGACTGTGATAAACTCTGTATCCCCACACTGAGATCTCTGGGTTTCCCAAGCTGTGATCGTGTTCTTGACAGCAGTCAAGACTCCTCCTTTTGGACGATCTAACCTGTCGTGTCGGAAGATGGTCTGCTCATTTCGTACCATGACAAAAGATACCCCTGTTGTCTTTGGCAATATCCTGGCTGCCTCCCTTTATATCTCATTCCATAAATCGTTTCAGTTCTTTCACCCTCACCCTCATGTGCCATGTCAATAAGCAGAGGCTGTCATGTTTTGCTATGTCACGCGATCACCAGTGTTTTTGTCTAGTCCTACCCATATACTCAACACACCAGTAGTTATGTTTTTGTCTTCTTCTCATACTGTGGCAAACATTCTGATTGCCTCTGCTGTATGTTATATACACTGTTTCCACTTCTTAACCTCTGACATTCACAAAATACATGGATTACGCTTAGAGGTGTACTTCTTTCATTGGCCTAGGCAGATTCTGCGGATAAAAGCTCTTATGGTCCAACGGACAAAAAGGCTCGGTGGAGAGGTTCGAGCAAGGCAGGACACTTAGGACGTCTTGGTCATCCAGTCAGTGCACCTAGGTTCATTCCCAGTCGTCTTGACACTGTCCTGCTATTGGATCAAGATGGACACAGGTCAACTTTTCCTCACTTGAATCCAAGTCCTTGGGCAAGTCACCTTCATCCAATTATCATCCATATATCACCCTGGTCCCGCACTGCTCAAGAATTTTCCGGGCTTATATTGGACTAATCAGCTACCTTCGTACTCATAATCATTGATGTTGAATTTTGAATTGAGAATCGACATCATAGCACTCGGTACACCCCCATAAGCGCTCCTTCCCAATTTTCAGCAGCAAACGAAGAGTTCCAATTCCGATGGCACCAGTAACTGTCTGATGTAATCAGTAATCAGTAATCCGTCTCGACCTTCCCTTGAGTGTTGAGCGTCAGCCAGATCCCCTGGCAACTCCTCGCATTGCCATTATTCTTAGACCGTAAGGATTTATTTGCGCTTCCGCACTGTTCACTCTCTCCCAGAGGGCCCTCACAATGTCTAGCTTGTCATACATCAATTCACAACTAAGTGGTGTACTCATAATCATTGATCACTACTACTTTGGATGAAAAGTGGTCTTCATTACTTGTGATGGACAAATAACACAACACCTTTATATGTAGTTATTTAATACTACAACTGACGCAATCCATATGGTGATTTGAAAGGAGACACAGCACGTGCTGTGATTTTAGTTTTTAATTCATGCATGCGGGAAAGAAAAATGTTAATATAACAAATTACTAAAATCAGAAACGGATAATTATAAAACAGTACGAATGTTCCGTTTCCGGTGAGACCAGAAAACCACGTTTAGTGTGGTGTGCTATTTTTAGATCCTTTTCCAGCCTTGCACCACTGATTGTAACATCGTGCCTGAGGTGAGTCTGTCTAAAATACAAATAAATTACCAATACTGGCTTACAAACTACAAACAGTTGCTTATATTATATGGAGAAGCTTTTTCTTTCTGATTCTGAGATAAAAATATGTAGGTAATTTGTTAAAAACTTATAAAAAGTGGTTTTGAGTTTGACTTGTCACGTCATGGAGGTACACCACCAGTTATCGATGGTCTTTCTAATCGTGTGATTTTTAGATATTTGATTATAATTAAATTAAATGGCTGTAGTCAAACATTTCTTGAAAACTCACTCTTCCTGCCCTGCTGTCAATTGTGCAAAATAAAATGCAATTTTTGGCTGCAAAAGAGATAAAACAAGACAACCAGTTATCATTGGTACTTTGAAACAAAAATTTACACCTTTATACCTATAAACAAGCGCAGCAGACAGTATGATTATCGTGGTCAGTAAAGTAAATCGGACGCACTTGAATCAGTTTAACACTATGTCCACCTACTAGGAGACATCGAGGTTTCTCTAAGTAAAATCCTAATGAGAACAATTAAACTATACCGTCTTTTCTTGGAGAATCGGTAATTCCATTTTAGATATTCTCAACTGAGCACGGATCTGTATTTCGTATTAATCTGCCCCGTATGGGTTCTGATGCCCTGGCTCATTTGGGGGAAAGGGGTGGGATGGACCTACTGCCTCTAGAAATAATAGCCTGTAACGAGTTTTAGATATATAGATTTAGGGGTTTCCATTGAAGTGCAACAGCCTGAAAACCTGTACAGTATACAAATAAGCCAGATCTGCAAAATGGATGTGAATGCAAATAGTTTTTGAACCAAATCAAACGAGAACATGCAGTTGGAGTTTGCAGCTGGTGAACATGAAAAAAATGAGTATCAAACAGACCCATCAGCACCTGCTTCCCGTTATTCTGTATTTCGAAACAGCTTTCTAATTCTCCCTGTTTTATTGCTTCTTTTGCATTGTGGGTTTACTATATGATGTAGTCATTATTTCAGTTCATTCTAGGACCCATGAGAGAAGTCAAACCTAGAACCCAGAAGAGAAGCTAAGACCCAGTGTGGCAGCTGTTGACACCCTTAATGATTTGGGGCCGCAATTTACATACGATTGTTGAAGTATTGTCGTAGCCTTGATAATTTGGGACCGTTATTAGGAGGATAGCCAATTTTTGGGTCTCCTTTCAATACCGGACGAGGGCTGGACGGCTTAGTTCAGTTTAGTGGGAGTTCTCTCCCTTGGCCGCACTGGAAACAGTGAGAGGAAAAGTGACGAATCAAAGAAGACAGTGAGGTCGACATCAGGGCTGCCAATGCTTGGTTGTGTCCCCAGACCTGGTTTTTTTTTTTTTTTTTTACACTGCGGGGAAATCTGGGTTTTGTGTTTTTTTGGTTTTTGTCGATGTGTATGCTTTAATGACCGATAAATTTGCGTGGTTAGGGGTAGGGTTAGGTTTAGCATTAGATTTGACAATTGTGACGCATGAGCTCCCTATAATCGCGCAGTCACATACACACCCAAACAGTCGACGGACTGTGGGTGCTACGGACAATTCGCCACCGATTAGGCACCAGCTGCGCACTATTGCCGCCATATTTGGCAGAATTTCATTGGCGCCACTCCCACAAGCATCAGATTGTCGCCCAGTATTTGGAACTCCTACATCAAAATTTTCACATCTAACTAACCCCAACCCTACTGCTAACCCAAACCCTACGCAACCGTATGATAATAGGCAACCCTACACGCAAGAGTATGATAACTACGCAACCGTATAATGACGACGCAAGCGTACGATGATAGGTAAGTATGTCATTTGTTTCGTGACTTTTCCGCTCACAGTTTCCAGTGCGGCCAAGGGAGAGAACTCCCACTAAACTGAACTAAGCCGTCCAGCCCCCGTCCGGTATTAAAAGAGAGCCCAATTTTTCAATACCAATTTCAAATGACTACACATATTAACAAAGTCATCAAATAAGATAGTTTTTGTCTGTCCTTAAATTTTAAGTCTAATAAAACATTACTATTATACTTAAATTCTTTTCTTCTTCTTCTTCTTCTTCACGTTCACCAGCTGTACACTCTGGCGGAAAGTTCTGGTTGTTCGTCCACTACTGAACTGCAGTCCTGCTCCAGAACCTGAGTGTTGCGTGTGCATCAGTTTTACAGATCTCATTCTCTTGAATACAGACTGTTGGTTCCTTGCCTCTCCGGCAGATGCACTCCGACTTCAAAGGAAGCTCCCCAATTAGTCGACTCTTACGACATGCTTTTGGGTAGGCAGTGGGTCTATTCTTGTTTTCCCCTACAATGGGGCCCCGGAACCCACACGGGGGTTAAATTCTTTTGAAATACATAATTTTTTTTCTTTATCACTTTTCTGTGTGAATATTCATATTTCTTTTTAGCTCTTGAAATATCAATGTTTTCTTTAATTTTCAGTGACAAATTCAAGATGCCCCTCTTTGTGAGATCACTTCAGACCTACACCGTAGATTTGAACCAGCAGAAGACTGTTGGAGATGTTAAGGTAAGCACAAAACATAATACAGTAAAATAATTCCTGAGACCTGTGGGAGAATTACATTTGACTTATTAGTGCTCAACTGGAAAATCACTTTCTGGACTTGAACAACCATTTCTGTGTGGATTAGACCCACTGTCTGGTTTGTAAGGGATGACCAATTATCGCTTTCTTTCTCAGAAGTCAGCACATCTGCCTGGGCGACAAAGAACTAACAGCCAGATCAGTCAATTGGATGTACATGCAAAATTCAAATTCTGGAACGACTGAAATGGAGACGAACAAGCAGAAATTTCTGCTGGAATTGACAGCCCATGAGTCCCAAGAAAAAAACTGTTTTAACTCTAAAGACTTAAATACACGTTTATAAGAGAGAATATCAGTCAATCATGTGTCTTCTCCATGCTTTCACTTCTTCCAGATGCTAATGTTACGTTAGACTATAGAGTGGCACAAAAAAAAAACAACCCATGGCTAGCCAGAAAAGTCCAGTTAGTGGATGGATTTTTCATATTCACCATGATATATTTTGACAGCTGATTTCATGACCACAGCTTGTAATTTTTTAGACCCCTTGTAAATAATAATTATGTGTTAAACCTCCCATTAAATGCCTTGTTTTATTTGTGTTTAACAGTCTCTGGTGTCAGATAATGAGTTTCTGCCTATGGAGCAGATGGCCGTGTTCTTTGAAGGCCAGCCCCTGGAAGATGAATGCCAGCTGGCTGCTTTCAGAGACGAGTCAACTTTGAGTGTTGAACTGAGATTGCTTGGAGGTAGGTCCCGTGTTCGGAGAAATTGATTTCTCATATTCATTGTCAAAATACACCCAAGTTTTTTCTCTTATTCATCTTCAAAATACACCCCCCCCCCCTTCCCTAGTAAAACGTAGACATGCAGTGTTTCGGCTCTCCTGTCAACTATGGCCGGTTAGTCGGAGTTCTGTCCCCTGGCTGCAGTGCAATTGCGGACTGGAGAAGGCACGAATAAGACCACAAAGTGAGGTCGACATGCCTATCAGTCCCCGCGCTGCGACTCGCATTACAGAGTGGATTAGAGGGAACGATACATGTGGCAGAATTACTGTGTGTTGGCGATAGACAGCGTGCAGTGCCCTACTGTCATCATACGGTGTGGGGTAGGTTTAGGGTTTGGGTTGCTACTTTAAGTTTGTGCGACATGCGGCGACACTACCAGTAACCCTAACCCACAACCTAATGATTATAGCAGGGCAGTGCACGCTGTCTATCGCCAACACACAGTAATTGTCATTTGTTTCGATTCCTCCTGTCCAGTCCGTAATAGCACTGCAGCCAGGGGGCAGAACTCCCGACTAACCGGCCGTCTACTGTTGTCTACCGGCCGTAGTTGACAGGAAAGCCGGAGTTTCTTCTAACCCTTTTAAGTTAACTTGGGATTTTCCCCAATTGGGTTCTGGGGATCCTTGGATGTTGTAAACAATAGCTAATTTAGAGGTTTTATTTCTCTGAAGTCACAGCAAATCTGCCTGAGAAGCTAGGAACCAACAGCTGGTTAACGCTAGCAAGAAAAGGATTACTCTTTTGAAGGTGCTGTTGAGGGAACCCCCCCCCCCCACCCCCTCATCGTGAAAATCTTATTCATTTCATGTAAGCTGACTAATTTTTTGTGTAAATCTGTGTAATAATATTTAAATTTGTGTGTTTATGTTTAAGATGTTGCTGTAGTCAGTGCCCATTATTTTTTTGTCTCCCCCCCCCCCCCCTGGAACATAGTCCCTAAACTAACTCGTAGACCACCATTTGTAGTTGTGACTGGTTTCACTTATCCTGTGCTATGAACTCCAGCCTCAAATCCCCTGAGGTAACATTAAAACACTGAATTTGTTTACAAAAACCTGATTTATCTTCTTCGCATTCACCACTTGTAACTACAGCGAAAAGCTCTGGCTGTTCATCGTTTTGTGACTCTTGTTTTACACATCTTAACTGATATGTATGCAGATTGTTGGTCCCTTACCCCTTAGGCAGACTTAAAAAAAAAGCCCTCAGTCGACTCCTCCGACATGTGCATGTTGGGGGGGCAGTGGGTTTATTCTTGTTTTTCCCCTAATGGGGCCCTAAATTCCACAGGGAAAATCGTGGTTCATATTTACTCCCTTATAGGCATGAGTAACATACTAACTTGTCAAGTCGTTCAGAAAATACCATTTTACAGTTTCCCTGATTCTAGGGCGTTTAAAAAAAATTTATTTTATATATATATATATATATAAACTGCACTGCATGTTTTGTGTCATTGTTAAATAATAAACCACCCAAAGCGGCCGTAAAGCAGGTTTTATGTTAGCCTGCCGGTTGAAAATCTTAGGTTTGAATTTCCACCAGGGCAGATATTAATAGTGGCCATAAAAATGTTTTGGAAGTAAAGTTGGCCTAAAGTAAAAGTCAAGATCCCTTATTACGCCCAAGGCGCATTGGGTAAATGGGCGGCAGAGCGTCCCATATTTTTACAGGCCATTTGGCACTGAATGGGTAATGTGGTCAGCATTACGCCGGCCATCTTTACTTCCCCAGGACGGCCATCCTGGTAACAATTTTAGGCTGCGACGCCTCTTGGCCTAAAGTGCAGAGCGTCTTTTATTCTTAAACATTGGGCCCGGCACAATATGTCCAGTGTACCAGTGAAATGAGATGGGGCCCTAACTCTTTACTGTACTCAGTAAATATGTCCATGTTAATTTGTTGTTTCAAAACATGCCCATCTTATGACACAATTTTTTATAGTAAAATCCTTTTTTCTTCTTAGTGTCAAGCGACTGCAAACTCAGATGGAAAGTTCTGGTCATGTTTTATAACTTCATTTTTGTATGCAGATTTGTTTTACAGAAGTGACTTATCTGTATTTTTGGTTCTGTGCCTTTTTAGGCAAATGCACTGTGGCTGAAGGAAACCTTCAAACATCATGTAATTCTATCTTTTCTCCCCTCCCCCAACCCTATGGGAAGACCTGGAACCCACATAAATATATAAAATAGTAATTGAAATTTCTGTGGTGTGATTTGATTATGATGAACAAATGTTTTTTTTTTCTTTCTTTTGCTTCAAGGCAAAGTCCACGGTAGTTTGGCCCGTGCCGGCAAAGTCCGTGGACAGACACCAAAAGTTGAAAAGCAAGAGAAGAAGAAGAGGAGAACTGGCCGTGCCAAGCGCCGCATGCAGTACAACAGACGCTTTGTGAATGTTGTTGCTGGGTTTGGACGCAAGAAGGGACCCAATGCCCGCTCATAAAATGAATATCACATTTGAAAAAATAAATATGTTCATGTAATATACAATTTGTTGATTTGTGTATATCTATTGTTTTCTATGTGGTTTATAGCTATTTGCTAGAAAAAAGTCATTGATGGGTGATGTCAGTATTTCCAGCTGCCTTTATTTCCTAGAAAAAATCTCCCTGCACACATTATAGGCTACCTTCTGTTCTAAAATCAGTGTGGTGGGTGGGGATCTTTCTTAAAGTTGAAAACTACTGTTCTGACTGATGTTTTTGCGCTACAATTCCCCGGATGACTAAAGCTTGTTAACTGGGGGCCATAAGTTGATTCCTCATTGGGGCATCATGGGCTGAGTGGTCTTGAGGCATGGCAACCGCCTCGGGTGCTAGAGGTCCTGAGTTCAGGCTCCGGTAAAGGATAAAAAATTTTTTTACATTGACTTCGTGTAATTTACTCTGGTCTCTGGGTAGTAAGATCGGGCGCCAGTGCGGATTGTTGCGCATGTAAAAAAAATCCCTTGGCCGCTGGAAATCGGAAAGGCAAGCCATAATGACACTGCCATTCAAAATCTAAAGTATTTTACATCTTTGCCGGTGCTATGGAGTTCATGCACTGCGCTGAGAATATTAAGCTTGAGTTAGAAGTAGAACGGAGCACTTATGGGTTACTACCCCTTTGCTGTGATGTTGACTTGTATACACCATTCAAACTAAAGATATACCATCAGCACAGATGGGCTTTTTATCATGGAATCCAGGCCGAAGGGTCGCGATATCCATAATACCGAGCCTAAGGGTTAACAACTCATGGCTTCTGGATACTTTTTAAAAAAAAAAAAAATTTTTTTTTAAAAAAACCACTTCTGTCATTTTATGCCATGGGTAGAATTTGTGGTCCAGTGCACACTGGTTGTTTACATGCTCTGAACGCATAAAGTTTTGAATCCATCATTTTTTGGGCTGCCTCTTGCTCTTGTGGCTAACCTTTTGAGATGTGCCTGCGACAGCAGAACATCTAGGAGGAAGACCAAGAAAGAGAGGGACAAATGGTGTAAAAAGAAACAAATCCACACCTGAGAAGCGCAAGACGAATTCCTAAAACCACACCAGGCCTAAGAAGGACAAATTCCTAAAACCACAACACTGGGTCTGAGAAGCAGCAAGACAAATTCCTATGTTTGCTTTCTGATTGACACCGACAGACAAGTTCTTGTGATAAACTTAGCTGTTTAGTAGCTCCATACAGTATTCTCTTCTTAATGGGCTGTACAGGGGACAGTCTTGCAGGACATGTTCTGTAGTCTGCACACACAGGACACAATGGTGAACTACTTAAACGAAGCCTGTGCATATGCTTGTTCCTGTTTTGAGGCATAGAATAATGACCTGCCCATGTAGGTCAAGTAAGTGGTAGTCATCTCTGGCCAGGCTCTGTTCACTTCTGATAGACTGGACCGCCCTTTTCTTCTCATAGTATGTTATTGCATTTTTTACCTGTCCACATTTTGCCCCTTTCTTAGCAATACAGTAAACTTTTGGGCGGCCACCTTGCCAAGTTCAGATCACGGGTGAGGGAGTTTACCACTCTTGATGGCTTAGAGCGCTGATAGCACATCTGTGAAGATGACCACGTGGTGGCAGTCAGAACTGGTGTGTAACATTTTAGCAGCCTTCTCTAGTGCTACGATCTCTGCTGTGTAGTTGGAAACAGAATTTACCAGTGGGATGGTGAGTGTGGCTAGCAAGATTGACGCAGTTGTGCACATGGTGCTCTTAAACAATGTTATGACCTTATGACGTTGCGTTGCTCCACGTGTCTTCATTATTCATCCAAATGACTTACATTTGTGCCTGTTTACATCACAGCTAGGATATTTATGCTTTTCAGCCGACACATTTAACTTCATCAAGCATTTGTTCACTGGGTTAGCCTTCCCGTTTGGTTTCTGTGGGACATGACATAGCCTTATTTGTGTGGTGTTGTCTCTGTCCCTTTATCTTCAGGTGTTGCCACTGGAAAATGCATTAAAGGCACAACCGTGTGTAGACTGGTTGGAAAAGGCAGGGGCAGACCATGAGCATTCCCTGTCATCCAAAAAAGCTTCCATAAATTCAGAGCCAACACATGATGCTCTAGTCCTGGTCACTGTCTCCACCCTAGGTCTGATCGGGGGTGGTTTAGGAATTCAACCACATAGATTTATTTTTTTCAAAAAAAAAAAAAAAAAAACTGCCAAAAAGTCTTATAAGGATGTAATTTTTTGTCATTTTTTTTAGTTTTTTTTTTAATTCTTACAAAGGTTGGCACAATACTCAGTTGTGTGGAACTAAGGAGGAACAACCACCACCCCCCTCCCCCCCCACAATTTATCAGCACGAGCTAGGTGTAATTTAGAAAAGCCACAACAATAACATTAATACCACTGAGAATGTTTTGACTATTTTTATTTCTCCCTCATATAGTGTAGACAATATAATCACGTTTAGAAAAAATTAGCCAAGTAAAGGTCCCCTTTTCCACGCCTTTGTGTGTATTGGGAATATATGGCTAGACATATATTTTTATAGGCCAACAGGCACTGGTGGGTGATGTGGTCAGCACCACGCTAGCGGCCTTTACTTCCCAGGACTGTATCTGGTACTCACTAAAGGCTGGATCGACCTGGGAGTCGGGGTCGTTTAAAAAAAAAGGTCTGGCTCTGTCAGGATGTGAACCTACAATCTTCCGATTCGCAGGCGGGCGTCTAACCCCCCAACGCCACAGCGACTCCCTTTAGAGAAAGTAATGAAAGTCAAAATCAAATCAGTATTATTGTACAGACTGATGACGTAATAGGCACCAATTATTTAATTCATATATAGTGTGTATGTTGTTGAAGCTATATACCAAGACATACAATATAAGCAAACAAGTCGACTGGTTTAAACAAGTAAAAACAGACTCCGATACTTAAAGAGTAGATGGGCATGACAAAGCAAACAGTTTGCCCTCTGATGGATAATCGGCACAAGAGCCCAACGGTTGACAAAGAAAGATGGCAGGTTTTCTGGGCTAGTGCTTCCATTGATACACCTCCACGACCCTGGCGGGTCAAGGGTTATGTTAAGTTTAGAAACATTACTGTAGATATTTTACACATTGGCTCATGTTATTGTCAAACAATCTGAAATACAGGCAGTTAACTTCTGAAAATTTTTAATAAACCTGTGATAAAATGTCTCATATATATAAACAAGTTAATAAAATGCATTTTTAACATAGTAAAAATAAAAACATGCACATTATTTGGGAATGTCGGCCTTAATACTGATATATTTATCTATATTACTTCGGCAAGATCAGTTGTGTCTGTGATCAACTCCTATTGGAAAGTCACCAGAGGACCAGGCAAACATTTAATGCTAAAAGGAAAGGCAGCATAATCATAAATATACGACAGAGGCCGTTAAGTCTCTTTCTGTCCCACAGGGACATAGAGGTAAAAGTAGGCAAAACAAGAGTCAGAGAGTAGGGTTTTATAAAGATGGGAAGGAAATTCATGTGACAGCAAGGGATAGGAAGATTTGACGTGAGTTGGTTAACGGCCTCTGCTCCATTTGGGAATAAATTTGCTATGGGAAAGCCATTATCCTTAAACAGGGAAATGTCATTTTTTTTTTTTGTAATGGTTATTCTGGGCTGTTCTATTTAGTGTATAAGAGACAAGAAATATGTTACAGTGTAAAGTATAAGCCAAGTCAGCCAGTGGCACATTTGAGATTAGACTCATTTTTATAAACCGATCAGCACCCCCCCCCCCCCCCCCCCCAAGATATTTTACCTGGTGCACATTTCAGACTAAGTCGACCTGGGAATCAATCAAAATCATTATTGGCACAGAAACTTATGTTAGTGATTATTTACACTTGTCAGAGAGTTATAGAGAAATTGCATTGATTTGGTGCTTTGATAGAAAACGTGTTATAACAAACATGGATGAAAAAAATGAATGAGATATTTACAAGGATAAGATCAGAGGCAATATATACATGCGACAACCTGTTCTCAACCTTAATACAGTAACAGATTCATGTTCAATATATGTGGACAAGCCAACCGTTTTAGTCATTAGCAAGTTATTTGCTTCTGGCCATGCACTGCTTGCATTGTCTACTGTACAGATTGAAAGTTATTGGGTTGAGCACGTGGTGCGACAGAGCTGTGGATTTTATTTGGAATGCTTTTCAACTGCCTAACGTCTGTATTATGAACTGCTGATTTGTAAAATTGCTTTAAATTTCAAGAGAGAACGAAAAACAGACTGAAGCGTCAGAGCCCCAACCACCTTGCTAGAGAACTGTACAGACAGCACCAAGATCTGCTTGAAAGAGATGTTGCACTGTGCGAAAAACTTAGGCCAGAACCATGGACAAGCAAGCCAGAGAAAGCAAATGTAGTCCTAAAGGTACCAGGAATCACTTCAAAAGATGCCCAGACGGAGACACAACAGAGAACCCTGGCTCTTGCTATGCTTGATGAGAAGTATCCAAACACCACTTGGACTCAGGTTTTCACCGACGGCTCTGCTACAGATGCAGTCAGAAAGGGGGGTTGTGGAATTTACATTAAACCCCCTAGCAGTAGAGCAGAAACTCTCTCTCTACCAGCAGGTGACATCTGCACTAACTTCAGAGCTGAGGCAACTGCTCTCCTCTCTGCCAGTCCAACATCTCATCACTCAAGAACACAGAGGGCACCAAATTGTTATACTTAGCGACTCATTGTCTGTTCTCCAAGCACTATCCAGCAAAAAAACAAGACAAAATAATTGCTTATCTAAGGGCCAACATTGGCTTACTCTCCAAGGAAGCAGAACTGGTCTTGCAGTGGATACCAGCCCACTGTGGTATTCAGGGAAATGAGAGAGCAGATGAGTTGGCAAAAGCTGGGAGTAATCTTCCACAACCTCATCCACCACACAGCTACAAGGAAACCAAAACAGCGCTAAAGCAGTCTTTCAAGCGGGAGTGGAGAAGGCAGAATGGAGATTACAGACCAGAGAGTGACAGCATAAACAAACTCAACAGGAAAGAACAAACATCAATTCTTAGACTTCGGACTGGACACTGCGGTCTTAGAGCACACATGTCAGGATAGGCATAAAAGAATCTGCTGCCTGTGATTGTGGAGCAGAAAGACAAACCCCTGAACACGTACTGCAGTACTGCCCTTACCTCTCCCAGCAAAGACTGTGGATCTGGCCCAAAGGAGCCACATTGCAAGAGAAGCTATGGGGGACCGGTGGCGACCTTAAACGCACAATCCTATTTGTGACCCAGACGGGACTAAATGTTTAGCATGACTGATATCGAACGCAGAAGAAGAAGAAGAAGTAAAATTGCTGAATTGCAGATGGACAGAACTGGTGGTGCCTTATGCAGCGTTGCAAACGCAACTGTTGATTTATTGTAAGTGCTGCTTCCAGTGATGACAAACTTCAGTTGTAATGGTGAACTTTATTTTAAGACTTCTGTCGGATGCCATAAGCATTTGGTGCTTGTGTATGTTAGTAACTTTGCCAAGACTAAGTTTTGTTTCAATTTCTCACAAGGTACAGCAGTGGGCATTTTTCTGTGTGGTTTTCGTTGGCACAGAAATGGGGAAATTGTGGGGTGACCCTTCACTTCTGATAGGAAACTGGAATGCAACTTACAGATTATTAGAGGACAAGTTTCTCTTGAAAATGCCGCAATACTGGACAACTTTCTGCTCAGTAACTAATAAAATTGGGACTGTTAAAAAAAAGTCAGGAGACTGTATATATCAATGCAGACGTCAAACAGCATTACATTTGCTGTGTCCTACACAGTGTGCAGGGTGTGATTAATTATCCCTTGCAGACATATAAAAAATGTTCAGTGCATTGTTAAGCAATTTGAATGTGGTCAGTACTAAACAAATCTGGTTGTTTTGATATACAGCGAAGAACGTTGTGTACAAGCAATATTTTTGTGGTATTTTTCAAACCTGTAAAACTGCGCTGGGCATCTCAAAATTTTCTGAGCCTTAAAAGTCAAACAGGAAAGGAGAACAAATGTTCTGGCAACATTTGAATGTGAGTGATAGAACATTTTTAAAGAAAACGGGCTTCTGAATTTAATTGTGCACAATGCATACATTTACAGTTACAATACAATTCAATCACTGCATCTGTGATTCAGAGCTGATGAACAAATAATGAAAACCCCAGTTCTGGCTTGGCAAAGATTTCACTGTACTCATAGAAACAAGGCTGCAGATTTAACATTAACAATGACTTAACTGCAGAAAGATATTTCGAGCCCAGAAAGAAACATGATGCATGTTACTTTGGGTAAAACAAAATGTATATATTGTATTTAGTCAAGAATTGCATATACAGAAAAAGCAGCACGACAAATAAAATGAATATAATGTCTATGATTAGTCAATCGAATGCCATCTCAACAATATTAGTTGCAGTGGATCTCTAGCGTATACATAGGCGGGGCTGCCGTTGATCCATCTCGAAATGTTACTCTCCCATTTGTATCTCCGCCTACCTCAAATTTACCAAACAGGATTGATTTTAATAAAAGTGTTGTTTGTTAATGTGGCTTGAAATTTAATTTTAAAAAAGAATCTTTCAACTTTCTTTTCAGTCTGTCTACAGCCTCTGCATGTTTTTTTGTTTTTTTTTTTTTTTTTTTTTTTTTTTGGGGTGTGTGTTCCAATCTATTCTTATGTGTCTGTGGTCTGAATCTGAATTTCTATTTTTTTTTTTGGTCCTGTTTAGGTCTTGGTGCTACATGCTAGGGTTGAATATACACATTGTCATTACATTTTAGCTCGTCAGAATTGAGTCTTTCAGTACCAAACAGTTTACCATATCTTTCTTGATCATTCCAGAAATATATGTTTTTTTTTTTTTTTTACTGCAGAACATACCCACTACCTCTCCAACAAGCATATCATAGGAATCGACCAATGGGGGACTTCCATCTGCCTGAGCGGCAAGGAACAACTAGCAAACAAGCCAGTAAAATGGATGTAAACCGCAAAACTCAGGCCCTGGCACAAAGCCAAAATGGGCGAACAACCAGAACTTTCTGCTGGTGAACAAAGAAAAAAAAAGCCATGTGGTTGATTTGGAAAACCCCTAAATGCTACTATTTATAAATATAGTCATATCCTGACCTGATAAATAATAAGCAGGTGCAAAAACACCAAAGGGACCAACAAGACCACTTGTAACCACGCCACTGTAAACAAGACAGAAAAGCTGCAATTATGGGGAGCCTACCAAACTGCTGGGTCTGTGGCTTCTTGGGGTGAAGGGTTAAGCTCAACACCTTTGGTCAGAAAGAGTTTTAGGTAATGACGGCTTGTTTCTAAAAGCGTTGATATCCTCATGGTAAAAAATGCGTGGCTGCTTCTTTTAAAATTCTAATTCTTCTCTGCCTTTGTCTATTTTTACATCTCCACGCTAAATGACAAATGTTGTATTAGTGTATTTTACACTTTTTAAAGTGTTAATAAACATCCACATATTTCATAACACTTACTTTCATTATGGAGGCACAATCTAGTTCACTTGATCTTAACCAAAAAAAAAAACCAAAAAAAAACATTGAAACTCCAAACACTTGTAGCAAAATGATATACACACAGCGGCCAATATAGTCAAATTGTTTGAACCAACTAACCAGACATTAACAGTGTTAACATGTATTCATTAAAAATATAGCATTTTACATACAAAAATTTTTTTACTGTATATACATATTTCATGCAGTGTGAGAAGTTATGTATTCAACATGGATTGTAAATGAAATATTTTAACAGCATAGTAAGGAAGGTACCAGAAAGGAGGGGCAGGGGCCGACCGACACGAAGATGGGCACAGGATATAAGTGACTCCTTGAGTATGAAAGTACATGAGGCGGGAGAACTGGCGAGAGACCGAGCTCTTTCAGGCAGACTGTGATGAGAGCGATGTTCTGCAAAGGACCTGCTACATGATGATTGTGAGAAAGGTTATAGGTTATAGCATCCATTTCTGGGTCAAGTGCACCTGATAAAGCTCAGTGTTGATTGGATTTTAAAGTAGTAATAAGAAAATTATGGTATATTTCCTCAATTGTTGGGTAGCGAATCAAATGTTTTAACCTCCTTGGACAAGAGTGACAGACTTCACAAATTTTTCTGGAACATACTTTCCATTTTTGGGGTGCGTCTTATACAAGGGAGCATCTTATGCACCAACAAATATGGTAGTATATTAGTTGTCTGAGATGATGGTGGATGGATGAAGATGTAGTTTAGCCTGTTTCTACACAATCAGATGTCTCTTGTGATACCAATACAAAGCCATGGGAAATGAATTACAGCTGCTGCTTGCTTGCTCTCTCAGGTCTTTCATCACATTTTTTCACCAGTGCTGCCAACAAATTTTCTGTCAGGAGATAGATGCAAGAATGTTACTAAAATGATTCATGATACAGCACATCTGGTTGGTTGGATTATAATATGTAAACAAAATACGATTAGCACCTGTGACTTAGGTGTTGTGAACATGCTACGTAATTATGAGCTTTTATAGTTTGATTCCAGCTGCAGGCAATATGGTAGCAGACAGCTTTACAATGACACTGAGAGCCGGTCTTTCAGGGAGCAATGGCAAACTACTGTAAATGTAAATTTAAAAAAAAAAAGACAGTGGAAAAAAATGCCGTAGTTGCTCATTAAACACTGTAAAGGATCCATAACTAACTAACATACAAACAAGAAAGGACTAGCTCAATACATATAAGAAAGAACTAGCTCAGCAGTTCTCAACCCGCAGGTCGCAACTTTTGTTGTGTGTGGTTCAAACACCCCTTTCATAGGGATCACCTAAGACCATCAGAAAACACATATTCATTGAAGTTATGAAGGAAAATAATTGTCTGGGGGTCGCCATATCATGAGGCAACTGTACTAAAGGGTCGCGGCATTAGGAAGGTTGAAAGCCACTAGACTAGCTGGACGAATAATAAGACAAGTAGTCTCACTTTCATGTGTGTTATCATAGTCTTCAGGGTAATTAGGCCATGTTTATTCCATAACAGCCTGCTCTATAAGTAAAGGACCCTTTCCACACCTTTAGGCCAGCAGTGCTAACCCTACCGTATTGACATATATATATTTGTTGAAAGGCCAATACTAAAGCTGTAGTATCTGTGAGCAGTAGTAATTACAGGCAGTAATGTCATTTTTCTTATTTTTATTGCTGGGCTAAGTACTTTACAGCAAAAAATGACTTCCTGTCACCTACCAAAAAAAAACTTTTTTCGTCAACAATTTTCGATTAAAATACTGCGGCCTGTATATGCGTACATATATTTGATAGACAAACTGGCACTTGGTGAGGTCAAATTGGCTGCCTTTACTTCTCAGGACACTGCCTGGTACCCATTTAAAGCTGGCTCAACCTGGCAGCCAAAGTCATTTTAAAAAAAAAAAAAGTCCAGCTCCGTTCATTTTTAAACCAACAACTCACAGATCCGCAAGTTAGCATCAAGCCGCTAGATCACAGCGACTCACCATGTAAGGTAAATGCACATTAATTTATATAGTTTCTTCATGCTGCTGGCTTCAAGATAGAGAGATGCATGATCATCTACATAGGCTGGCAAGGCACTTGATAATGATGGATATCAACTCATTCACCAATCATCAAGTCCCTTACAGGACACATTCTCGACATGGCAGGCCTGAAAGTCTGGCTTTCTTAAGCCAAATGTCTAGCCCTGTGTGCTTCCATAACCAATGCATCTTCAATGTCTTGTATCCGTGTTTGCTGAGCCCTGCCTCGCAGAGAAACCGCTCTCTCCAGGCCATAATAGTATTTATCATGGTAAAAATACATCAACTTTCAAGAAGGATACTATTTGAGCCGAATTATCAAATTAATTAGCAAGTTTATATAATGAGTATTTTAATTATCATCAAGTGTATCATTAACTGTTTTCACATACAGTGCAGACCTGATAAGGAGAACTCAGAGGGAAACAAGTAATGGTTCTTCTTATCAGAAATTCCACTTAGCCAGATAAGAATTCAAGCAAGAAAAACTCCCAGGGCTAAACAGTGTTCTTTACAACAGAAATTTGCTACATCCAAGTTCATCTTAAGAGGTGTGCTCTCTATCTTGTGCTAGATTCTGTACCTGATAAGACTGGGAAGCTCTGGTGCCTTATAGATCAATTTGTGCCCATACCCATGACTGGCTTCAAATGGTATAAACTCTACTTGTCCTGTCTTGTGATTCCTTGTCTCTCTTGCTTTGTGATATAGCTGATGAATATAAAAACATAAAAAATCAATTTTATTTCTCTCAAAATATTTTATCAAGAACAAAGTAAACACAATTTTCCTAATTTTAGCACATTATTTTATTATTATTGTTAGTGATCATCAGCTGTAACCTCAAACAGAAAGTTATGGTTGTTTGTCCACATCTGCACTTTGGTCTTGTTACAGAACTTGAGTTTTGTATGCACATCTGTCTTGTTTGTAATCAGACCGCTACAGGCACCAATGGTATTGGAATTCTGCATTGGCTGCTGAAGATGCGGGCGGAGCGCTTATGGGAATGCCACGAGTACTGTGATGTCAGTTATTGAATCAACTCAAGTGTTTTTTTTTAAAAGCTCCAACTATCACAGAAGAATGTTCCCTTGGGAATGCAAGCATGGTGGTGATGCACTCCTTGGTCATTCTAGGAACAACCACAAGCATGGCCAAACCTGACAGGATGTGCGTTACCTTCAAAGTTAGAATGCATCTGCCTGAGAGGCAAGTAACCAACAGTCTGCATATAAAGAAACCATATCTGTAAAACAGATGTGCAGCAACACTCAACTACCAGAACAAGACAGAAAAGGGTGAGCAACCACGACTTTACATCATAATTTACAGCAGATGACTGAAAAAAAAAAGGGAGCTCTATTGCATTTTACATTTGGTCAGAGCACATTAAAGAAATCTGGCAGTTGCTCATCTTTGTCTTCAGTCACTAGAACATTTTTTTTCACTAAATTAAATAAATGACAGCCATGGCCAGCAGACAGAAATGTAAAAAGTATTAGATTTAACTGCCTGACTTTACCTGGGATAATAAAAGAAAGTTTTCTTCACCCCTCCTCTACCTCACCTTGGTCTCCACTACTGCCGTATATGTCTTAGAAACTCCAATGAGGAGCCAGCACAACGTGAGCCGTTTTGTCTTTAATTTTCTACAGGATGCCCTTGTTTCTTCAACATGTCAATGTACCATTTCAGTGCATGTCTGGTGTTTTCTCAGTTCATCTCTTCTCAGAATTTTCTGTAGCAAATAATTTTATTTTTTTAAAACAGGGTTTAGGGAGCTGGCCTCGGCATGGAATGACAGGAGCTTCTAGATCAGGTCTTCCCATAGTTAGGGCTACTGCCAACTTAGCGCACTCACTCGAGCAGTGACTCCAGGTTACAATTCGGCATGTTGGCAGTTTCCCAAATCTGACTGATAAAGCAACGACCTCCCCTAAAACCCCTGTCTTACGGTCTTAGTTTCAAGGGAGATAACAGCAAAAATATAAATGTAAAAAAAAAAAAATTATGTTACTATGTAATAGCCACACACACAAAAAAAAATTTCTTAATTACAGGGATAATACTCCGGCAAAAGTTTACTTTTACAGATTGTTGCAATAAATAAAGGAAATGCATTTAAACCTGGCTGCCAGTGTGACTGTTAAATTAAGTATTATAGCTTTAATGGCAATTAAAAATATAACCTGTGTAATGGTAAAAAGTTTGGGAGGAGTTAACAGCTGAATATATCCAATTTCGTCCTTTTTAGGACGAAATTTTTTGTCATTTGAAGCCCTACTCTGGCTTTTGCCAGGGGCCGCAATATAGGCAGGCCATATATATGGCCAAATGTCTGAACGCGGTTTCTGGGACCTCTCCACGGCGATCCTCATCCACATGGTGGCACTTTGTGTCATCGGGTGTTTATCGCTTGTGTGATGTCCTGGTGGGGTAGAAATTCAGTTCAGTTCAACAGCTGAATTAAAATGAACATACAATATGCAGAAAGGGTTTGTGATTTATAGTTGAGATATTCATCCCAACCCTACACTACTCGTGCCAGATAAGGTCTCTCACAACATTCAGAAATAAAAAATACTAACTATATGGAAATGGAAATTATGAAGAAGGCTGCGATTGACTAGAAAATATCAGGAACAAAGCCAATGAGAGAAACATATAGCAAATGACCAATACTGAACCAGATATTTACATACAAAGAAAGGAAATCAAATGGAATGCCTTGTGATGCCATATCATACAAGATAATCACACACAAAACATGGGAAGAACATAAAGGAAACACAACAACAGTATATTATTCTTCTTCTTAACATTCACTAGCTGTACTCTGAAGAAAAGTTCTGGTCACTTGTCCATTTCTGAATTCTGGTCTTGATCCAGAACTTGAGTTTTGTGTGCATATCCATTTTACAGATCCAACCTATCTGTATGCAGACTGTTGGTTTCTTGCCTCTCAAGCAGATGCACTCCGACTTTGAAAGAAATAACCATAATTAGCACAGTGTCTATTCTCCCGCCTGCATCCCCCACCCACCAATGGGGCCCTGGAACCCAATCGGAGAGCAAGATTATCAAGCGTATTTGGTCAAGGCGGCCATACATTGACCAGAACCCTGTATCTCCCTTAAAACCATCAGTGGTAAAAGATAAAGTAAAGGAAGTTGAAATATTCACTCCCAATGTTTCATAGCGATCAGATCTCTCTCAGAACATCTGCTAATATTCTGGTTCAAGAAAAACTAACTACTAAAGAAACATACCTTTTTGCCTAGATCAAAAGGAACTATAAAATCATCCTTTGCATGGAGAATCAGGATGTTGGGTGTCACAGACAAAATACTGAAATTTGAAGAGGAAAAAAACATAATGAAATTACATCAATTTTATTTAGAGCAATAACAGACTTTTAACAATTTACATTTAATTAATGTAGCAAATGTTAGAGAAAAGTGAATTTTTTTAAATATTACCACCACTTGAACATGTATGCCACCTCCTGAATGTTGAAATGACCTTATAACAAATATACTAAAAAAAAAAAAACTTAACCAGTTTTGACATATGAGTGCTTGTATGGATTAAAATTATTTCCTTTACAGAAAATTCTAGAGACCAATCTGAAGAATGCAGGCACAGAAAAATCTCGAAATTTAAATATATTACTACTGGCCAGAAATGACAATATCAGGGAACAACTGAGACAGAACAAGAGCTGAAACTACAAGAAACAACAGATACAATGGTTCGGACATGTGTCAAGACTACCTACCATAAGATATCACACATCAACAGAAGTAGAGCTAAAGGTCACCCATGCAAATCAATGATGCACAGAATATCCAAGATCGTGAACACCAGCATCTGCATAGCATACACCAAGGCTCACACCAGACGTTTCTTGAAAACCGGATGCTGATTGACAGAACAGGGTCCGGAGAAAATAAAATGAACCCCCGTGTGGGTTCCGGGGCCCATTGTGGGGAAAACAAGAATAGACCCACTGCCTCCCCAAATCATGTCGTAGGAGTCGACTAATTGGGGAGCTTCCTTTGAAGTCGGAGTGCATTTGCCTGAGAGGCAAGGAATTAACAGTCTGTATTCAGGGGAAATGAGATCTGTAAAACTGATGCACACGCAACACTCAGGTTCTGGAGCAGGACTGCAGTTCAATAGTGGACGAGGAACCAGAACTTGAAGACTGCTAGCTGCATATAGGATAGCCTTTCTTCCAAAGACACATGGTCTTGAAGAAGAAAATGCATACTTCATATGCTGAGAAAAGATATGTGGAGTTTTGACTGTACCTGGTCTGCAGTCCAGACTGAGATGTTTAAGTTTCAGATGGTAGGGTTAACTTTTAGGTAGCAGCCCAGAAAAGGGCAAATTGATTGAATGATCAATCAGAGTAGTTTAGAAAAAATATACATGGTCATGGAAGGCATGATTACTGGAAGAAGAGGGAAGGGTTGGCCCAGAAAAATGTGGTCATGGGACAATAAATATACCTTGGACATAAGAATGCAAGAAGCAGAAGAACAAGAAAAAGATCATGAGTCTTTTTTTAGTGTCTTCTTCTCCTCCTCCTCTAATCCTGTTCTGCCTTTCAGTGAGGCTGAACATTCTTCCGCTGATAATTCATATGCAGTTTTACTCAGGAAATAGTTTTACAGGTTTCATGGCAAATATTTAAAAGGTTAAACATATTCAAAAAGTTAAACATATTCAAAAGTTTAAATATATTCAAAAGGTTAAACATATGCAAAATGTTAAACACATGCAAAAGGTTAAACATAATCATGTTAACATCTGAAGATACACAAAGAAGAAAGTGTTTTTATTAGGGCTGACAATCAGACATAGACAGTAACATCACTTAGACACATTATGAATAGGAATAGACTTGATGACAACTGTAAAGACTGATGGAGACATTGTAAACAGAAAGCAAACAGATGAATATCTTCATGGCTTGGCCTCATGAATGAGGCAGGACAAGAGCACTGACCTGATTATTGAGGCCAGTGACCATACGGGATGGAGAATCATAATCATTTATAAACACAGCTATTTTTATTTTAGATAGATATATATATATATATATAAATTCTATAAAATCATACTTTTCATCACTTCTGAAGTAAATCCCATGCTCCTTGATTCCATCTAGAAAGACCCACTCAAACCATGGCAGCATGCGATAAGGCTAGATAGGGGAAGGAAGAAAAACATGACAGATCATTCATTTTAATAAAATTACCAACTCCTTCACTAGTAAAATTAAGTCACAAAAAAAAAAAAAAAAAAAAATGCTGCGAATTGGTACCAATGGTTATAAGGAAATGTTCTGAAAAGTAAAGGCAGCTGGAATTATATTTGTCACATCATCCCTCACCTGGCAGTTAGTATGAGGCTAGCACCACTTGCCCACAAAACCTTGTCAAAATATCTGGGTCTTGTACCTTTATTTTTTTTTTTTCAACATTTAATTCACGTGCAGAATTCATGTGCATACAGCGTTAATTATAAATGTTTCATGGTATCGAGGTATGACATCTCACTCAAGTGCTGCATGTCCTGGGTTCAAACCACAGGGAAGGCTGGAATCTTTCACATGGACTTTAGTAATTTCTCCTGGTCTCTGGGTAGTAAGACCAGACATCGGTGTGTATTGTTGCGTAGGTAAAAATACTCTGGCAGTCGAAAATCTAAAAAGAGTAGCCCAACGGGCGCTGCCCAGGCAAAATTTTGAGTTAAAAATCAACCCAAAAGTATTTCAGGATCCTCGCCAGTGCAACAGAGTTTCTGCACTGCGCTGAGATTCTTCAGACTCAAGCCTCAGTTAGAAGTAGAACGGAGCACTTATGGGTTTACATCTGTGTGCCTTGGTGTTAATCCATCAACTAAACTCAACTCAACTCAACTTATCAATGTTTTATGAATGAATAAAATACGCAAATGATGACTGCCAAGTTGAACAAGCAAAGATAAGTAAAACACTGGTCTGAAACTATGTACAGTTTACTGAACCAGCTGTCTCGCAGGTACTAAAACGGCTTTCTTCTTCTTTTTAACGTTCACTGGATGTAAACACTGGCAGAAAGTTCTGGCTGTTTGTCCTATGCTGGATTTTGGCCTTGATCCAGAACTAAAGTTTTGCATGCACATCTGTTTTACAGATCAGACTGATTTCTATCAGACTGCAGGTTTCTTGCCACTCAGGTAGATGCACTCCGACTTTGAAGGAAACACCCCTAGTCAGTCAACGAGATGCTTGTTAGGAGGGGCAGTGGGTTCTGTTTTTTTTCTCTAGGGGAGGGCCCCAAAAACCACACAGGGTAGAATATCTGCAAATCACTGCTTCTTCATGTCTGATGTATAACCTCTGACATGGCTGAGTTGGGTGGCTTTGCCGGTAGCTATGCTTCTGTTGGCAAATCCCTTGGAACCATTAGAAAATGCAAGCCCTTCTAACTCAACAAAATAGAGACATTAAAAAGGATTTCGCGGAAAACAAGAATAGACCCACTGCCTCCCTAACAGTCAACTAACCGGGGGCTTCCTTCAAAGTCAGAGTGCATCTGCCTCAGAAGCAAGGAACCAACAATCTGCATACAAACAAAAATTTTAGATATGTAAAATGGATGTGCATACAACACTCAGTTTCTGGAACAAGACTAAAGTCCAGGGGTGGACAAACAACCAGAACTTTCTGCTGGTGTTTACAGATGGTGAATGTGAAGATGAAGAACAAGAAAAGCTTCCTGATTCCTTCTTCACTGTTTGTTCCAGTGATATAGTTGTGTTATGCTTGTTCACAACATAGCTGCGATATTTGCGCCTCTCTGCCAATATAACCAACTTCTTTGGGCTTTTGTTTTCTGGGTTAGGATTCCCAATTTTACCGCACACACACAAAAAACAACAAGACCATAATAAACTTGAGAAACCACTCTCTAGAGTTTCACTTACCAAACCTAAAGGATGATTTTGGGCTGCCTCGTGGATATTGTTGAATGGAGATTCCAGAATAATGCCTGCTGGGTGGTCGCCTGTAAGATACAAAATATCTGTATAATTTATCTTTGTTTTAGAAAGTAGTTTCTCTTCTGCCCATGGTTATAATTACAAATGAAATGATGGTAAATACTAAGCACTTCTAAGGAGCAAGACAAAGATAGTCTCTTAATAAAATAGAATCCGATTTTTTAAAGGTGACTGTTATGGACTTGGGTGACATTTTTCTTTCATTATGGTTTAATTACAAGTGCAAAGAAGATAAATACCCAGCAGTCATTAGGGGCGAGACAAAGGGAGAATTCACAAAAAAATTATAAGGAATACAGCAGAAAAAGACATAAAACACGTTAATATATGGGCTGGGATGATACTAAACACAGAAACATACATAGCCACAAATTATAGACTTATAAAGAAGAATAAAAATATAAATATACACATGCAGTAGATTTGTTTGACAAGTGTCAGTTAAAGAATTCCATGTGCATCAAAGGCTTAATTAAACTATAGAATCAGTAGCTTTCTACTTTATAGAAATGATAATAAACTAACTAATTTACTAAATATACATAAAGTAAAAAGGAAGCATAAAGACACTATACTTTAATAATTAAATTAAAGACTACAAAGTCACAGTTAACAAACACTGCAATTCAAGATAATGACTGCAAGGATTTACAACACATTGGATATTTTAGATTAAAAAGGATTGAGTTTCAAGTTCAGTTACAAACTAATCTCTGACAAAATGCTACAACAAAAAATGTTTACTTTGAAATGTTGAATGGTATTTGAAAAATATAATAAACATGTCATCTTACCTTCATCACAAAGTCTTTTGGCCAACTTGGTAGTAACACTGAAATTGAACAAGAATTTGATAACCAATTCATTTACTTAAAGAATATAATTAATATTAAAATACCAGTATAATAAATATTCAACTACCAATACAATCATAATTTGATCATTTCTTTGCTGTAGTTTTTCACCAATTAATTTGCTTAAACTACCAGTATAATGAAAATTAAACAACCATTACAAGAATATAATTTCTCTGGTGTAGAAGGCAAAAAAAAAAAAAAGATAACTCCAAAATGTGACACAACAATAGAAGGGAAAGTCCTTAACAAATTCAATAAATTTGAGTATTTGGGGACATTCATAACTTCAGATGGACTATCTGTGACAGAAATTAAGAGCAGAACTGGACGTATCAGAAGATGAAAAGTATCTTATGTAATAAATCACTCTCATTAAACACCAGAAAACAAGTACTGAAATGTTATATCAAGCCCATTTTTATTGTATGGCAGTGAATCCTGGAATTTGAGAAAATAAATTCAGAAGGGGTTTGGGGACTAATGTGATATGGTTCTTGAAAATAATTTTGCAAATACCTTGGACTGCCAGAATAACCAACAATGACTGCCTGGAAATGGCTAGTGAAAGTAGAACATTATTTACAACAATGAGAAGGAGATAAACACAGTTCTTTGGTCATGTGATGAGAAGAGGAGCACTGGAGAATATTATGACGATGGGAAAGATCACTGGCAGAAGAGGCAGACCGAGAGAAATGATGATGGATGGCTTAAGACAGTAGCATGGAGAAATATCAACAATGGAAGTGATCCAGAACACCAAAGACTGAGATCTGCGGAGATGCGTGAACCTCTAAGCCAGCCGGCAAGGCACTTGATGATGAATTACTGACTTGCATTAATTCACCACTTAATTTGCTCAACTACCAGCAAAATTGTATTTAAAACAAACAGAAGCTGAGTTTAGTTAGGCAGAATGCCTAATAAAAAAAGAATAAATAAAAGTCAATGATTCCCTTTCCCACCAGTAAAAATGTCAGGCATTTGAAGCTACAATTTTATTTGCTTTATAGACTAGCTGGCAGCTGCCTTTACTTCCCAAGATGTTTCTATAGTAGCCATTTACGCTCAGTCAAGGTCTAAGCATAAATATCCATGTGTGGGTTGCAGGGTCCCATTTTGGGGAAACTGAATAAACCAAATGCCTAACTTACAAGCAGGTTGTAATTATGCAAATATTTCCTCCAAGGTCGGAGCACATCTGCCTGAGAGGTGAGGAAAAAGCAGTCTGCATACAATTAAGCTATATCTGTAAAATGGATGTGCACGCAAAATTCAATATCTGGATCAGGCCAAAGACTGAAGTGAAAGAAAAACCAGAAATTTCCAAGAAGGAAGAGGGCCAATGGATGGATTATATGTGGTCAACATCAAACTGGCCATCTTCGCATCCCAAGACATTTCCAGCTAACCATTTGAATCTAGGTGAACTTTGATGTAGATTCAATACATGAGAAAAACAACAACATACATACCCAGTGCCTAGGGAGTGTCCCCAGATAAAGATTTTAGACTCTCCAGCCTTCTCCTTCAGCCATTTATAAGCGAAGTATGCATCAGCAACCACACCATCTTCGGTCGGATACCCACTAGAATCTCCATACCCTGTACAATCATGAGATATAAAGCAAAAAGATATTAGAAACTGAACAGTTTTTCTAATGACATTCTGGTAATCTGGTAATTCTAGTTTTAGCTTCATAGCAAACGGGTCACCCCACAGTTGCTCCGCTCCTGTGCCAACGAAAAACAAACGCAGCTCACAGTGTCACACCATGCATGATGACATTATAAAGATGACATTTCTAATGACATCATAAAGTAAAGCGCTGTCCTAGTGACATTTGGTTTCAGCCAAAAGTTCCTGACAACATTATGAACTTAACAGACTTCCTACTGACATTATGACTTTAACAGTTTCCATAATGACATTTGGAATTTTTCTGTTTTCCTATATATATTATAAATTTAACAGTTTTTCCTTAACCCTTTCGCTGCTATGGATGAGATACCTCGTCTACCCGGTAGACTGCTTAGAACGAGTTAACTCGTCTTCCATTTTCTGGGCCCTCAGTGCTAAGGACGAGATATCTCGTCCTCGACTTTTCTTACAGATTGCTAAGAAGAGTTATTCTTGGGGGTGAAAGGGGAATATACATTACCTAAATCTGATCAAACTGACCCATTTACATACAATTAAAACCCTTATCACGTGTGTTTAGCCGTATTTAGATGTATTTCACACTATCCTGTTGCTTTGTTACCATAGAAGCATGGTCAGTGGTTTTGCGATAGTCTGATAAAAAAAAATACAAAATAACAAGAAAATTGGTTGATTAAAGTTAATGACGAATTAATGGAGTTTCTTTCAATGAGTAATAGTAAGGATCACTTTAAAACGTGAGTTATATGAGCTAGGTTATCTTCGCCGGCGTACACGTGTACTTCTGGTCGTGAGCAAGACTGACCATATAACCCAGCTATCTACATCGACTGGATTTGAAATGGATCCCCAATAATCAAAATGAAGATTTGGTCACGTACTGACATGATGATTAATATTAACTATAGAACTGGCATAAATGTGTTTGTCTACATAAATGTGTTTGTCTGTCAAAGTGTACAATACTAGTCCTATTTTTAGTTCATGTTTCCATGTGAATTTCTAGTGTAGTTGGTATCACGTTTGCCTCACATTCGAAAGGTCCAGAGTTCAACCCCTACATGCCGTTTTTTTTTTTAAATAATGTTTTTAATGTTAGTAAGAGAAATTCTATAGAAATATTCCAAGGAAAAGAGAAGTGTAAGAGGACCAAAAAAAAGTGAAGATCTACCACTTCGTTTAGTACAAAGACATTTCCCTTCATCAATAGAGTCTAACATCACACACAAAATTCCCAACAAGAAAGTGTGTGGTATGCGCAAAAAGCAAAAAACGATGGGAAACCAGATACATGTGCAAAGACTGTGATTTGGCATTGTGTGTCGCACCTTGTTCTGAAATATTTCACACAAAAAGATATTATTATTAATAATAAAAACCATGTATTTGCTTACTAAAGTATTTTGTGTTTGCTTTGTAAGTTTGTAGTGTTTTCTTTTTGTTAATGAGTTTTCATGGCGTAGAAATAGCGCGTCTGACTTGTCAGCGCAAAGTTCAACCACACGACTTCAGAGTTTTTATTTTTGGTGTACAATTTTTACCCCACGCCGCCAGCTTTTGAAGGGAAAAACGGTATTCAGCACAGGAGGAAAGATTAGCTCTCGCCTGGCTTAGCACAATGGTTAAGTTGGCTGGCGGAGGGCGTAGCAGCGAAAGGGTTAAGAAATATTGAATTTAATAGTTTTCCTATGAAAATTTTAAACAGTTTTTTTTTTTAAAAATTAAACAGTTTTCCTAATGACATTATTAAATGAACAGTTTTGATAATTATTGTATGCAAAATCAATGTGGAGTTTAAAGAATTAATGAAGCCAGTCCTTTGACTGACCTTTGGTTGGCAAGTTGGAAAGTAAAGATTTAAGCCACTTGCAGCTGGTGAAACAGAGACTGCTTGATATTTCCTGATGACTGCAAACTCCCTGTGTTGTGTGGGGAATGTGAGACCCACATTAGGCAGACCACTGTTGGTGGGAGTGCATGGGTTTTGAGTCAGCAGTTTTTCAGTTTGTCAAACTGTGTGGACGTGTGTGTGTGTGTGTGTGTGTGGATTTTTTGAGTCAAGTGAATGCATGATCTTTGCTTTAGCAATGTTTTATTCTGTCTGGATGACTTTGGTGGATCCGAGTTGGACCTAGGAATTCTCTCATAAATTATGATATCAGGAAAGAGGTTGGACCGAATCAGTACTAAATTACAAGAAAGGACAACAGATAAAATAGTTTGGACATGCATCAAGACTACCACCAGATAATGCATTGTTCCTCAGACATAATGGAAGCAGCTCTTGGGGTAGATCATGCAAGCAATGGATAGACGGAATAGCCGAGGCCATAAATACCACTCTCTTCAAAACTTGGCAGAACAGGACTAGAGGAGAAGAAGTAGTAGTCAGGTGAATCCACAATAGCCGAGTGGTTGCCATGCTTGCTTTTTGTTCCATGATTATTAGGTTAAAATCCCCACTTAGGTAGGGGATTTAAACAAAAATTGATTCTGGTTCCCAAGTCGACCCAGTTTAAAATAGGTACAAGGAATTGTGGTGAGAAGTAAAGATATTGGCAACAATATCAGAGTGCCAGCAGGTTTATTAAAGATAATAATAGCATCATATACCCAGACTACCTATAGAAAAAAAAGATCCTTTAAATTTTTTGTATAAACAGACATGAATTGAAGCTAATAATCATTCACTCCTGAAGGCAGTATCCTGACAGAGAACTCTACTGAGGCTCCATTATAGGACAACAGCAAGTGCACAACTTACCCATCCCCAGCATGAGAAAGTAGTGATGAAAAAACAATATGGGACTCTTATCAAAGCCCCATATCTGGGGTGCTATGAAACCTTAGCACACTGAAAGGTGCCGATCGATATATTGCAATCAGAAGACGCTGAGGTCAGTCTCTCATAGGAATTGAGGCATGGGACATGAATGATGCTGTTATTTAGGCGGATTTGCAGGGACTGATGCCATGGATCATGGCACTGAGGGGGAAATATTAGGAAAAGAATAAGGAAGAAAGAGAAAAGGATCAGAGACAAGTTCAAAGTGGAGCATTTGAGAAGAAACATTTCAAAGACTGTTGATAGCAACAATGGTCCTGAAATCTAATGCACCTATTGAGATTTTCTTGTTAATGTGAGAGGGGTTGCTAGTCACACTTATCATCACCATAGGCTTGATTCCCATTTTTCCCTATAGCACAACATGACCCTATAAACTTGAAAGATAAAAGACACAAAAATGCCAACAACATATAACAAAATGGCAAAGCCTGGCACATGACACAACAACCAGTTTGAGAGTGGAGGTGAAGGCAGTCCCTGCAGCATTCCATTAAAATAAACTTTGTTTTCAAGCCCTTCTATATGCCTTCCACTCTGCATGTATTACAAATGTTTACCTTCCTGCTTGCAATATTTTACCCACTCACTCACCTCTATAGTCTATGGTAACCACATGGTAATTCAGCTTGGACAACAGCCTGTACAACTGCACTCTGTGATGGGAGCCTCTGTGGGTAATATAGAACATACAAATTTCAATAACACTCATCTATCTGGAGCTGTGCCTAAATGTATAACAAAAGTCAAAGGCGTTATTTTAGGACAAGTATAGATAGCTAAGTAACCTAGGCACATGAATAGCATCCAATGGAAGATGTATCAGAGATAAATAACAGGACTAGGCAAAACTGCATTTCACAAAATAAAGAACATTTTATGCAATAAATCCATGTCATTGGAGGTTAGGAAAAGAATTATCGTATGCTAAATAGAGCCAGTTTTAACTTATGGCTGTGTTTCCTGGGCAATTAATAAACAAGCCAATCCAAATTCTGAGGCCTTGTAGATTTGGTTTTAGAGAAGAATTTAGAATTCACAGGACAGCCAGAAGGAGCAACCCAGGTGTTTTGAAAGAGACGAGGGCTCAAAGACAACTTATCAGAAACAGAAAGTGGCGCGGTGATTTCGGTCACAGGCATGAGGGGAAGTTAAGTCTGATGTGATGTGTATAAGGAGATATTCCGTACCCCACTCGGGCGCCAGTTCTTCACTGTTCTGGTTTTATGGAACCTCATGCAAGACTCCTGCTGCACGTCCCCGTCGTGCGCCACGGATAATGTCTCAAATGAGCATTAACAGAGTTGGCAAAACTGCATTTCACAAAATAAAGAACATTTTATGCAATAAATCCATGTCATTGGAGGTTAGGAAAAGAATTATCGTATGCTAAATAGAGCCAGTTTTAACTTATGGCTGTGTTTCCTGGGCAATTAATAAACAAGCCAATCCAAATTCTGAGGCCTTGTAGATTTGGTTTTAGAGAAGAATTTAGAATTCACAGGACAGCCAGAAGGAGCAACCCAGGTGTTTTGAAAGAGACGAGGGCTCAAAGACAACTTATCAGAAACAGAAAGTGGCGCGGTGATTTCGGTCACAGGCATGAGGGGAAGTTAAGTCTGATGTGATGTGTATAAGGAGATATTCCGTACCCCACTCGGGCGCCAGTTCTTCACTGTTCTGGTTTTATGGAACCTCATGCAAGACTCCTGCTGCACGTCCCCGTCGTGCGCCACGGATAATGTCTCAAATGAGCATTAACAGAGTTGGCAGGAGATCTCGGAGCTGGCGGCCCCTAGAGGTGTAGTGTCCTTTCTGGCTCTCATCAGCCCGCCCCCAAACGCATGGGTGAAAAGTCTATCAAAACTCATTCGGAACATGAGTAAGGATTGCTTGCCAAATGTACCATCAAATGACAACTCTCGGTTAAAAGTTTGGAGCGAAGGGAAAACTGTGCTGCTGAGACTCAACCCTTGACCGAGAGATTTACCCGCAGCCAAGACGGGTAACATCTCTTGTGGGTGAATTATCGCAGCAAGATCCTACGTACGTACATCCTCTGTCAATCCTCAGCGTCGTCGTCACCGCGCTGAGGTACACTACGGCAGCAACTTTTAATCTGCTGGCTAGGAAATAATGTCTGACAAAGTTAAATCCTACGGCACACATGCAAGCTCAAAGTCCGACGACCATAATTCGTACCGATTAGGAAAAGTCCAAATGTCCGTATCCACTGGTCCCACTCGCCCGAGTGTTGGGACCGAACAGGCGAAGCCACGCCTGACGCATGTTGCTTCCCCATTCTGTCGTGCAAAGGGCACAGTTGAAACAACGTTAAAGGTGTCTAACGTATGATGAAAAAAGAATGTACCCATTTGTGTGGCCACAAAAGTCCTGGACCTGCGGGCTACTCCCCGCTGATCTCCGTAGAGCGCAGGCTTGTAGCACGGGAAGCTCAATACACGGTTGTGAGGTTAAGCAGTCATGGGCAGGACGTGACGATTCCTTGGGTGAGCCCAGAACCAGGGCATCATGTGTCGGCTCTGCATTTATGGAAGCCTCCTTGGATGGCGGGGAATGCCCATGATCTGCCCCTGCCTTCCCTTGAGGGCTGACAATTCTACCTAGGGCTGCCTTAGGAGGATTTTCCGGGGGCCACACCTGTTAAAGGTCAAAGAGGACACCACACAAATGAGGCAACATCTCGACCCACACAAAACAATGGCCACAGTCAACCTAGAAATAGGCATGACGTCTTCCCTCGAAGTCGGAGTACATCTGCCGGTGAGGCAGGGAACGAGAACTGCAAACAAATAAGACAGTAAAACGGATGTACACGCAAAACTCAGGTCAAGGTAAAAGCCAAAAGTCCATTTGGACGAACAACCGCGACTTACCGCCGGAATTCACAGCCGGTGAACAAGAAGAAGAAGAAGAAACAGAAAGACACAGTCATCATTTTGTGGTCATGTTATGAGAAGAAGAAAACTGGAACAAGTTGTGACCACTGGAAAGATCTGTGGAAAATAGGCAGAGGAAGACAGCGTGAGAAGATTCTTGACAGCCTTTAGTCACGGCACGGAGGTGTATCAATACATGAAACTGATACATGCAGTAGCAGATCACAGATTGTGGTGAGGCATGATCGCCCATGCAGGTCTACAAAACACTTGATGATGATTATTTGAAACAACTGAAACTAAATGACAATGAATACAATTTTAAAACATTCAGGTCTCCTTCAATGATGATACGATTACTAAGCACAGAATAGAAAACATTTTAGTTTACAAAATGAAGAACTTACAAAAAATGTCAATAGAATGGGTTGGAGCAATAGACTTATGTAGGGGAAAATACTAGACAATAGAGAAAGACACAGAACAATGTAAATGGAAAAGTAAAAGCTGGGCAACAAATAACAGTGTATGCAACATTGAAACACAGGATGACAGAGAAACCCTGTTTAGGTTCCATGGTCCATATGGAGGAACAAATAATAATCCCACTCCACCCCCCCCCCCCCCCCCCCTCAACCATCAAATAAGCATGTTGTAAAAGGCGACTTATTAAGTGCAGATATCAGATGTGTTAGTCAAAAGGTAAAGATATTGCAATCTAGCTGTAAACCACAACAATCTCCCTTTGCACAAGAAGAATGGGGAGTTATGACAACCAATGGCTAGACCAGGTAAGCTATTCGGCTAAGTTAACTCTTGGGGCCAAAACATTTAAACAGCGGATTGCCACAAGCCAGATGCCCAAGTCCCTGCACTGAAATATCACTAATACACAATACAGCTGACAGTGATCAGCAAGCCACACTCGGCTTCTGTGGGCCAGATAAGGCCTGCGGTCACCAGTTTTATAGCCCCCATTATTGACTAATATCAAAGAAATATAAGTGAGAGCTCTCCAATAGAAAACATCCAAAAACAAACAATACCTGGTCCCACTGTTGCCATGTCAAATATAAGAAAATGTTGTGTCCACTGTTAAGTTCATCTTCATAGTGATCAGGGGTGATGATTCTTTGCTCAGTTTGTAAGTTTGCAGGAAGAATGTGCCTGTAAACAGAAGCCATAAGGTATTACTCAACAATAACAGCAACATAATAGTTTTCATAAACACAAAATTTAAACAAGAGCAGAAGGAAACTACCTGAAAACAAAAGTGATACTCTGTGGCTTAATGTTTAGTGAATGCATCTAAGTTTCATGATCTGCGAGTATCATGGTGCAGTTTCTGTCATCCCCTCGTGTGGGTTCCGGGGAAAACAAGAACAGACCCACTGCCTCCCCAACAAGCATGTCGTAAGAGTCAACTAACTGGGAGCTTCCTTAGAAGTCGGGAGTGCATCTGCCTCAGCAGCAAGGAACCAATAATCTGCATAAAACCAACTGCACACACATAATCCAGTAAAACAGATGCATATGCAAAACTTAGGCCCTGGCACAAAGCCAAAGCCCAAATAATCCATGTCATGCCTAGTAACACTGGTAATCATGTATGTTCACAGCTTTCTATATACTGACAAACAGGTGCCACATAACACTTTCTGATGATCAATCATTAAGCCTTACTATAAACAAAGAACCCTGACTTCTTCTTCCTCATTCGCCTATAGAAAGAGCAGGTGGCATATTGCAGTGTGGTTGACAGCTAGGCCAGTTTATCTTTCAACCCAACACAATCAATTTCAGCAAAACCTAAATTAGTCAGCTTTAACAAAAATGTTTTTTTTTCTTTTAAGATGATCATCTTCACTGCACTGGGTTTAATTTTCAGTCATCTCTAGTCATGTGAAAAATCCATGTGTGCCATAAACTGGGATGTCATCTCAAAGTCTCTTAGGTTTCCCAATAGCTTAGTTGTCAGGTCTACTGCAAGTTGCCACAATTTGCTCTGCAGCTCCTCCAATAGAGGAAAGTCTTGCAAGACATGTTCTGGAGTCTGTTCTGCATGAAGACACTGACAGAGAACTATTTGGCTGATACATAATTTATATGAGTTAGTTGAGTTTGCACTGTGTACGATATGGCTTGATCTCTGTAGAATGGGCTAAACACTTGCTGATAGTGACAAAGCACAAACTCTGTAGCTCCAATGAGGATCCCAAATGATCTCTGTGAAAACAGCATATTTGAACTGAATGATGCATCCATGAAGCGAACCCATGACCTTTAGAGCGTGAGACAAATGGCTTGACCACTCTGCCATGCAAACACCCTTCCAACTTGCCTGTTAAGGGGTAATGGCTGTATCCCCAATTCCGCCCCCCCCCCCTTTAAAAAAAAAACAAGAGAGCCCCAGAACACACACACACACAGGGGACTACTTTTAAACAGTAACATTCAAGTGGGTTAGTTACCCACCACTTCATAAACCTGCCATTGGTTATGTGTGGTGTTGTTTTGAACAATTCAACTGTGCCCGTTTACACAGATAAAGAAAAGTGCATTGACAGCATCATTACAAATTGTTTCCTGAGTTTTAACCTCTTTGTCATGCTTGACATATCTGCCATGTGTCCAAAACTCACATGCCTTATTCCACACATCAATTACTTACCACACTCTAAATATCTATTAGTTACCATAATTTATACATCTTTTACCCACTCACCATACCCCGTATGGCGGACTCACAATGCTCTCTACATCTACTATTCTATCACTCATTCACTATACTATACTCCTCATTCAATATACTTTACTAGTTCTTCACTTTATTTTACTACTGACTGCTACACTATATTTTTACCAACCACCATACGCTTACTAATCATCACCTACTGTTCAATTATTCTACTCCATTCATCTATTATTCACTCACTACTCCCTCACACATCAACTGTTCACCCACTATACTCCACACATCTTCTATTATTTATTCACTATACTCCACACACCTACTGTTTACCCATTACACCCACACATCCACAAAACGAACGCAAAGAAGAAGAAGAAAAAGAAGAAGAAGATACCTCACACTATACTCCACATGATCTGTCACTTACCACGCTCCAATATTAACACCCTCTTCAACATGGAGGTAAAAATTTCTGGTATTGTTTAAGTCAAAATCACTGGGACGTGATAAATTTACAAATGGTGGCCAATGAACTGTCAATACAAAAACAAAAATTATCACAAAAAGAAAAGATAAAATAAAATCAGAATGTTTCAAATTCTTAGGGAATTCTTGCTACCTGAAGATTTATGGGCCATCGCTAGTGATGTCGCCACAGGCTGTGCAGGTTAGGATTTTATTTTTGCCCCCCCCGTGAGGGATGCAATTCATGACCTTACTGGGGATATAAAAATGGGTCTATTTCATGACAGCCTAGTGTTCTTAACTGTTAAATCAGTTAAGATGTAACATCCTAAAACAGGGTTTTTTTTTTAACATCAATGAGTTGGAAGGGTTCTGCTGCTTCTATATAGTAGTGTGAGTGCTAACATCCTGAAACCTGTTTTCTGACATGCATGAGCAGGAACATCCTGAAACCTGTTTTCTGACATGCATGAGCAGGAACATCCTGAAACCTGTTTTCTGACATGCATGAGCAGGAACATCCTGAAACCTGTTTTCTGACATGCATGAGCAGGAACATCCTGAAACCTGTTTTCTGACATGCATGAGCAGGAACATCCTGAAACCTGTTTTCTGACATGCATGAGCAGGAACATCCTGAAACCTGTTTTCTGACATGCATGAGCAGGAACATCCTGAAACCTGTTTTTCTGACATGCATGAGCAGGAACATCCTGAAACCTGTTTTCTGACATGCATGAGCAGGAACATCATGAAACCTGTTTTCTGACATGCATGAGCAGGAACATCCTGAAACCTGTTTTCTGACATGCATAAGCGGGGGGGTTCTGCAGCTTCTATACAGTAGTGTGAGTGCCCTGTGTGGGTTCCAGGGTCTCCTTGTGGGGAAAACAAGAATAGACCCACTGCCTCCCCAACAAGCATGTTTTAAGAGTCGGCTTCCCCGTGTGGGATCCGGGGTCCCATTGTGGGGGAAAACAAGAATAGACCCACTGCCTACCAAAAAGCATGTTGTAAGAGTCAACTAATTGGTAGCTTCCTTTGAAGTTGTAGTGCATCTGCCTGAGAGGCAAGGAACCAACAGTCTGCATTCAAGTGAATCAGATCTGTAAAACTGATGCACATGCAACTCAGGTTCTGGAGCAGGACTGCAGTCCAGGTGTGGATGAACAACCAGAACTTTCCGCTAGAGTGTACAGCTGGTGAACGTGAAGAAGAAGAGTCGGCTAACTGAGGACTTCCCTTGAAGTCGGAGAGGCAAGAACCAACAATCTGCATACAAGTAAGTCACATCTGTAAAACAGATGTGCATGCAACACTTAGGTTTTGGAAGAAGACTAAAGTTCACAAATGGACGAACAACCAGAACTTTCCATATGAGTTTACAGCCAGTGAATGCAAAGAAGAATAAGAAGAAGTAGTGTGAGCAGCATGGAACATCAGAGCGGTTCTGCTGTTCAGTTTTTTTTATTTAGTCTTCTTAATCTATGGTTTTCTTTCGAGGCATGATTTTTCTAGGGATGATACAGTTGTGGTTTCCCTTTGCCTTTTGCCGGTTTGTATATATTGTGACTCCAATAGCCTTTGTCTAAAAAAGAGTGCCCTGCAGGACGGGGGGGGGGGGGGGGAGGTATGGTGCCTCGTACTCGCTGATGGCCATGTCATGGAGTATTGAGGTATTTTATAGAGTTAGCTGTCCCAACAACTAACTCCCCTCCTCTCAATGACCATCACTTGTTTTGGCCCAAGGCCACTTATTCAATACATTCGTGGCTAACTTCTATATAGAGCCCTTCCCACCATCCGCCACCACGTGGACATGCCTAGTTTTAGGACAGGCTCCTACCCCAGGCAAGACAACTTATCACAGACATCAGAAAAAGACGTAATTTTTCGGCCATGTTGTGAGAAGAGGGAAAATGGAACATGTTGTGACCACTGGAAAGATCTGTGGAAGGAGGGATAGAGGAAGACAACGAGAGAAGATACTTGACAGTCTTGTTTGTTGGCACGGGGGTGTGTCAGCACACAACTGTTACATGCTGCAGGAGATGGCAGATTGTGGAGAGGCATGATTGCCCATGCCAGTCGGCAAAGCACCTGACGATGATGATGGTTTTCTAAGAATTTTTCTCAAACATTTAAGTTCAACAACATTAATTTTCTTCTTAGAGTGATTGTGAACAGGTCTGTTTCAAGTAAGTTTGTTACCAGAAGAAAATGCATGCTCACTTTTATCAGCTTGTGGGTGTTGTCATAGGCTCTCACTGGTGTAACCTATGCATTGCTGTGGTCAGCCGTGATAAAAGAAGTCCTAGTTAGTTGCATATCCTTTACAGGATGTTGCAGAACCAACTCCAGCCTTTTTTTGGCTGTTGTGGTTTTTCTAGGCAAATTTACAGCCAGTAGTTTGCCATTGCTTTCTGGACAGTCGGCTTCTCGATACCACTGCCGAAACCAAAGCAATGCCCAAGGCCTGCAGCTGGGATCGAACCAGGCATTATGAAGCGCGTTCGCAATTCCTAAGCCACAGATGCTGGCGATAAAATAAGGACAAAACTCTATCACTCGGTTTTCCTCATAACAAGAAGCTTTCTCACAGGAAGAAAAAATCTTTACTAAACTGCACAAAGCATTCTTTAGGTGATTTCTGTAGCCAAGCCATGAAGCCGTTTGTCTCACACTCTGACAGCCACGGGTTAATTTCACAGACCCCATCATTCAGTTCATCAGGGCAATTTTCATGGAGATCCTTAGGGATCATCATTAGAGTTACAGATTTTGCGCATTGTGGAGTGTGAGCCCTTCTGCAGCGAAAGAAAGAGACCTTTGGGATAAGACCTGGTGTTATAAAGTAAGTCTTCTTGACTGTAACCTTCAGAACATTCTTCACCTGAAGGTGTCCTGATTTCTCTTGGACTGCTTTGATGCTCTCTTTGCATTGCACGCTAACTATACACTAGTTATATTTATCACTGATGATAAATATGATGCAAAATGAACTTACTTATGTTAGAAAAATACAATTTTGGGCAATATCCACTGGTTGGCTTTCACAAAAATGGGAACTGCTACGTAGATCAGGAACAAGGTAAGAGATGAAATCTTTACAGAAAACAAGACCCAGGATCCACACAGTCGGACATACCTGTGAGGGGATAAAAACACCAAAAGAAATTAGCAAGTATTTGGTGGCAACAGTTTTAACATGAATATAGTGTATTTTGTGTACTTTAGACGAATATAGGTTTGGTATGTATATGATCTAGTAATGTTATATATTCATCAATGTATATTGAGGGATGAGTTTATTTTATACATATTCTAGGATAATGATTTTCTCTGTGTTGGGAAAGTAAAGACAGCCGGCGTAATGCTACTGAGTGGATTAGTAAAAATATGGGTGCTCTTTTTATGCGTATTCTAGGATAATGATTTTCTCTGTGTACTCACTAGGATTAAGGTTTATGTAAGCATATGGTTTCTCCTGTGTCTTTTATATGAATGTATCTGTATAGACCTTAAGAATATGGTTGGGGTCTTTTAGTGTGCAAAAATATGGTTCTTCATATGTATGTTACATGGATACTGCTTTTTCTGAATAGATCCTAAGAATATGGCTTCTTCTGTGTATGTTAACAAATATATGCTTGTGTGTGTGCATGTGTGTGTTTTTTGCGTGTGCGTAAATGAGCATGTGTGTAATGTCATTATGCAGAAGGTCCGATGTATGATATTTTTATCATGGCCATACAGAAAGCCTTATCACCTAAGACACAACAGAGGCAACTGGAGGTCGACCATGAAAGCAATGAACAGATGGGAGATATTAGACTGTTAATTATAGCATCTATGTAGCACACATCAGGGCTTTCACCAGATGCCTCTTCAAGATCTGACACTGAAAGGGAGAACAGGATTAGAGGAGAAGAAGAAGACACTAAAAGACTCTTTATCTTTTTCTTGTTCTTCTGCTTCTTGTATTTTTATGTCCAAGGTATATTTATTGTCCCATGACCACATTTTTCTGGGCCAACCCTTCCCTCTTCTTCCAGAAATCATGCCCTCCATGACCATGTATATTTTTTCTAAACTACTCTGAATGATCAATCAATCAATTTGTCACTTCTGGGCTGCTACCTAAAAGTTAACCCTACCATCTGAAACTTAAAAATCTCAGTCTGGACTGCAGACCAACAAGACAGATTGCAAGTATCTTGTTCAAAAGATAGATTGCAGGTATCCTGTTCAAAAAGATGCAGTATCCTGCAGGATTTCTATCCTGTTCAAAAAGATAGGATTGCAAAGGTATCCTGTTCAAAAGATAGATTGCAGGTATCCTGTTCAAAAGATAGATTGCAAGTATCCTGATTTCAAAAGATAGATTGCAGGTATCCTGTTCAAATCCTGTTCAAAGATAGATTGCAGGTATCCTGTTCAAAAGATAGATTGCAGGTATCCTGTTCAAAAGATAGATTGCAGGTATCCTGTTCAAAAGATAGATTGCAGGTATCCTGTTCAAAAGATAGATTGCAGGTATCCTGTTCAAAAGATAGATTGCAGGTATCCTGTTCAAAAGATAGATTGCAGGTATCCTGTTCAAAAGATAGATTGCAGGTATCCTGTTCAAAAGATAGATTGCAGGTATCCTGTTCAAAAGATAGTTTGCAGGTATCCTGTTCAAAAGATAGATTGCAGGTATCCTGTTCAAAAGATAGATTTTGCAGATAGATTGCAGGTATCCTGTTCAAAAGATAGATTGCAGGTATCCTGTTCAAAAGATAGATTGCAGGTATCCTGTTCAAAAGATAGATTGCAGGTATCCTGTTCAAAAGATAGATTGCAGGTATCCTGTTCAAAAGGCAGATTGCAGGTATCCTGTTCAAAAGATAGATTGCAGGTATCCTGTTCAAAAGGCAGATTGCAGGTATCCTGTTCAACCTCCACAGTAGTTATCAGTAGGACACCCATAACTGTCACACTAGCCAGGTGTAATACACAGTCCTGCTGCTTTGATATTTACTATGGCCAATTTATTTCAGCTTTAGAATCATGATTGGTTTAAGTTTTTTCTGATGTTCATATTTTGTAGAACGTCAGTATTTTTAGTCTTCTTGATCAACGGTTTTCTTTAAAAAAAAAAGTTTGAAACATGTAAGTTCAACAGCACCAATTTTCTTCTGTAGAGTGATTGTGAAATGGTCCATGATTCATGCTACCAGAGGGAAAATGCGTGTTCACTTTTATTAGTTTACTGTATCATAATCTCTTAGCTGTGTTTGTTTAACCTCTGCACTGCTATAGTCAGCAATGTCAAAAAGCAGACAACACTCTATAACAAGCTGAGAAAGTTTACATAAAACGGCTTTCTTACAAGCAGACAAAGGATATATAGTATAATAATAATATATACAGCTGTACTCTCATAAGCAGAGAAAATCTTAAAGATTTCTCACAAAGCAAACCTACACACTCTCACACTTAGAGAAAAAAAAAACATATCCTGATGTCAGCAATGAAACAGCAGCCTTGAAACAGTTTCCTTGAAACAAGTCAGCACAGCTCAATAACAGACCAAAGTCCAAATTCCCTCTGAACATCTGTTTTGTTAGAATATAACTGTCGTGTGACCGAGTTTACTAACCGAAATAATATAAACGTATCTTTCTGTTCGAAATGAAGAAAACCTCTTACTTCCAAACATTTACTGAGCTAATAAGTACTGTTGCCTCTTCCCCTTTGGTAACCCCGTCTTTAGGGTGGATCCTTGGGCTTTCCTGGATGTCCATGTTGATGATGTTCTCCAACTCTCTTGAACCTTCGTCTGCTCGATTTTTGTTTTGACTGATTGAAGTTTACTGGCCAGATAGTTTACGCATTTCCATTTCACACACAGAAAAAGGTCTACCAATGAACTCGCCTAAATACAGCCAATGATCCCAATATGGGTTCCGGGGCCCTGTTGTGTGTATGGTGGTGGTGGTGGTGGTGGGGGGCGAGAACAAGAATAAACCCCCAACCCCCCAACAATCATGTCGTAAGAGTGGACTAGTTGGTAGCTTCCTTCGGAGTCGGCTTGAGAGGCTAAAAAAAAAAATCTGCCTACAAATCTTGCATCTGCAACACTCAGGTTCTGGAACAAGACTTAAGTACAGAGATAGATCAACAACAACCCCCCCCCCCCCCCCCCCCCCCCTTGGAGTTTACAGCCAGTGAACACGAAGAAGAAGAAGTCAGCGAAAAGGGGGAAAAAATCACATACAAAGGTTCTGAGGTTCAGAGAACTGGAAATTAAATCAGAAGTACAACAATACTAGTAGTAGTAGTAGTAGTAGTAGTAGTAGTAGTAGTAGTAGTAGTAGTAGCAACAGCAGCAGCAGCAGTAGTAGTAGTAGTAGTAGTAGTAGTAGCAGCAGCAGCAGCAGCAGCAGCAGCAGTAGTAGTAGTAGTAGTAGTAGTAGTAGTAGTAGTAGTAGTAGTAGTAGTAGTAGTATATAGTGTTAATCGAGTTCTCATAGTAAATATTTGTTATTCTATATTTATGGGCCTATCTCGTGTAATTATTTACTTGAGACATATATAATTTATTCTGTTGCACATATTACTTTCATTTGTTTTGCAATTATGATAGAAATTGCACTATGAATAATTAGACAATTTTACTAACACTGTATCATTAACATGTTAGATCTATTATTCCCTCGGTGTAATAGTTTTCGGTTCTGTCTATCTTCTTTTACCCCACTAGGACATCACACAAGCCATAAACACCCGATGACACAAAGTGCCACCATGTGGATGAGGATCACCCGTGGAGAGGTCCCAGAAACCGCGTTCAGCCATAGGACCATATTTATGGCCAGGTTAAATTGCATCCCCTGGCAAGAGCCAGCGTAGGGCTTCAAATAACGAAACATTGCATCTCACAGGAAGATGACTGGATAGATAAGTTAGTTTTCGGAGGAAAAGAAGTTGCACTGATGCAATATTCACACTTAGACAATTAGTGGAAAGGACGGTATAATTCAATAAAGAATTACACGTCGCATTCGTAGACCAATAGACATAAAGCCAGTCAAGTATTAGGCCAAATCGAACCAATTTTGAAATGCAAGCATATGAATGTGAACACTAACAGAAGACTGTTCAACAGAAAATTTTTACGAACGCTATGCTATCACTGTCAAACACGGACACCGTCTTCAGAAGACTGAAGGAAAATAGTCACGACAGAAATGAAATGTTTACGTACTATGCTAGGTGTAACGAGAAAAGATCGACTTAGGAACGATAATATCAGGAGTAGAGTCAGCACAGAATCAATACTGAACTTAATAGGTAGACAACAAATCAAATGGGTAACAAGATTGGCAGCAGACAGGTCACCACAGAGAGTGATGCTATACATATACAGCGTTAACAGTCCAGAGGTCGACCACGTAGAGCGTATACCGCAGAAATATCAGAGACACTGAAAAGTACTTTATACGAAGCGAACAGAAGGGTCAGTTCCAGAGATCTCTTCCTGTCCTGATGCCGCCAGCCTGCCTCTCAACATAGATCCATCTGTATAGATAATCGCATCACCTGGACGGGAAATATCACGAATCATTTGTTGAACTTGATTCTACAGCGCCTGCTGGTCAGTCCCGACACCCACGTCCTAATATGATTAGAACACTGCAGAAATCTGGTTTTTGCTTGGACACTGACCCACTCCTCTCCTCGCCCATTGTTCTCAAGCCTGCACACATGTCTAATTGTGTTTTCAGCTTGTCCCATCCAAGACCTTTCTTCTTTCAGTCAGTGGCTATTAGCTCTGTCTAAAGTTTCATACAGGAGGTGCCTCTTGTCTAAGGCTACTCTGAGATAGGACTCTGTTTGCAGCACTTCGAGCCTGTCAAAGAAAAATTGACAGTGCATGTATATTGTGAATACATACTTCTGAATCAAATTTCAAAGAGATGGATATATCTCCCCCCCCCCCACACACACACACACACACTCACGCACGCACGCACACATAGATACACACATCAACTACAACAGTTTAAAAAAAAAAAATTAAAAATAAAAAAAAAAACACGACAGATCTTGTAAAGAATTGCCAGAAAATAAAGTGCACATAGCCTTTCTGAAAGAAACCATGTACACAAAGTAGGACCCCCTCCCCCACCCCAAAAAAATACCTATACTAGGGTATACTTAACCCAACAAATCATACTTGTATACCTACTTTTCGATCGTGCAACAGCTAATTACACTTCACTGACGTGACTGCTTCGGGATACTTCTTCTTCTTCTTTGCGTTCACCAGCTGTACACTCTGGCGGAAAGTTCTGGTTGCTCATCCACTACTGAACTGCAGTCCTGATCCAGAACCTGAGTGTTGCGTGTGCAACAGTTTTACAGATCTCATTCTCTTGAAAACAGACTGTTGGTTCCTTGCCTCTCCGGCAGATGCACTCCGACTTCAAAGGAAGATCCCCAATTAGTCGACTCTTACGACATGCTTTTGGGGAGGCAGTGGGTCTATTCTCGTTTCCCCCACAATGGGGCCCCGGAACCCACACGGGGGGCTTCGAGATACGTAAGTTATGTTTTCTCATTCTCTTGAATACAGACTGTTGGTTCCTTGCCTCTCCGGCAGATGCACTCCGACTTCAAAGGAAGCTCCCCAATTAGTCGACTCTTACGACATGCTTTTGGGGAGGCAGTGGGTCTTTTCTTGTTTCACCCACAATGGGGCCCCGGAACCCACACGGGGGGCTTCGGGATACGTAAGTTATTTTTTTTTTTTTGTATTTGTGTGGTTTTGTTTATGTATGTGCTGATAAAGACTCTATAGCCGCAACGTTCACGTTTCATTTTTTGGATTGTGAAGCTCGCTGATCTACTTTTTTTTAGGTTTTATATTCTTTTCAAGTTAATTAAACAGGGCTGTATTACTGATTACATTATAGTGTGGAACAGAAGGACATCAACTACAAAGCCCAGTGAGCGTTAAGTTTCAAGCTGCCGCTATTTATGAATCTTTCCATTTGTGTTTTAAACTCAGCAACTCATCGAATATTTTCTTAGTTCTTCCAGGTTTCCCCCTTCTTCTGTTAGTACAGCTTCATATGCTTTTGGTCACTGCAGCTTTCGGCTGGTAAGAGAACACGAGATACACACACATCCAAACACATCGTGATTGTAACTGACTCAGAATGCATGCCGAGGAAGTAGAGGACAGGAATGTTGCGTGCAGAGTGGATTGCTTCACTTCGAAGGTCATGGGTGAGTAGTATTGACTGGATCTTCTCTCCGGGAATGCCGGTGTGTTGGGAAATGAACAAACGAAAAGGTTGGCTGGCTCTGCACAACTTGGTGAAATACTGATTCATGATAAGGCAGACGTGACTGAGGCCTTATGGGAGTACGTGTACATTTCGATTAGGAGTTACGTGCCCAGCAAATTGATCATCACAGTCTGGTGAGAGTTATGCAGCGAGGAGTGACGAGGGGCTTTGGCCGACACTGGACGCTCAGAGAAAAGGCAAACAAGACATATAATCAGACTACTACTGGCACTATTGGTACTCGGCTGCTGAAGATGGGGACGGAGCGCTTATGGGAATGCCCCGAGTGCTGTGATCTCAGTTCTTGAATCTGCTTAATGTGACCGAGGGTGTATGAGCGTGTAATGAGTGCAGAGACTGTACTTAGTAAAACTACTCGAGATACTGGCCACAGTGCAACAGTTAAAACAAAATAAAGAAACAGAATGCAAACACACACAGAGACACACTTAAGGATGGCACAGCAAAAAAGTGGGGTGGGGGAGAATATAGATGCAAACACTTTCAAACACGTACAAGAAAAAGACACAGATATACTGCCAGGCATATATATATATATATATTAGGGCTGCACCGAATATTCGCTTCGTATTCGCTTCGGGGCAAAATAGTGGATCTAATAACTATTCGGTATTGGGCCGAATACTTGCGGTATGGCCGAATACCGAATAGTGGTTACTTTACATACGTTTCTGCATACACTGCGATGGACTGAAATAACTCTCTCATTAGCACAATAGTTGCTGTTGCCTAAGTCTGTCGTAGCGGGGCTAACTGCGACCCGGTTGCATTGTACAGCAGCTGACAAGTTCTTTGCCTGCTGATTCGACCGAGGCATAACAACAGAGGTACTCAAACAGGGTGTGTATGCCAGGGGTGCCATGGGAAAAATTACGAAAAGTCGGCTAAAAATTGTGACATTATTAATAAAGTCATGAATATACTTGAAATTTAAAATTTAATTTTCCTTTCCTCGCCAATGTCGAAAAGAGTTTAATTTTTTCCTTGTTTCACACTCAAAGTGTATCATACTGCAGAAAATGCCAATCGCAGCGTGCTAAAAACTGTATTTGTATTTATCTCAAGGTGGACCGATCCTCCATCTGTATTCGTGAAGGTGCAGCGGATAAGTAAAGTTGTGATTACATTTTGGCTGAAAATTTAAAGTGGAAAATGTTAGCCTCGTCAAGTAAGCACTTTTATTAAAGGCAATGCGTTGTGACTCCTGCACTACTAGTAGACAGGCTAAACAATTTCTTGAGGCCTCAGAGATGTGGTTTTACAGAACAATGCTTAAAATATCTTGGAATGCCAAGAAAGAGACAGTCATCATTTTTCGGCCATGTTATGAAAAGAGAGAAAATGGAATATGTGGTGACCACTGGAAAGATCTGTGGAAGGAGGGATAGAGGAAGACAACGAGAGAAGATTCTTGACAGTCTTGTTGCATGGTATGGATGTGTGTCAGCACACGAACTAAAACATGCTGCAGATTAAAATCGCAGATTGTGGCGAGGCATAATCGCTCACGCCAGTCGGCAGGGCACCGGATGATGATGATACACTATTCGTATTAGTATTCGGCCGAATAGTTGGTCCCGCAATTCGTATTCGGCCGAATAGTGAAAATCACTATTCGGTACAAAGGTAAAGTAAAGGTAAAGTCGGGAGATGTGAATCAGCGTCATTGCACACGGTTATAAACCATAATTCCTCTGCCACCAATGCGGACAGCTGATAAGAAACTGTCCACCTGTGTCGCCGTCCGCACGTAACTCTGTAGCTACAGCGACGTTCCTCCATATATCCCAGTGTCACTTTGGTACCAATTTCTCAGAGGCTAGGTGACCTCTGAGAACCGCTCGGTTTCGAACACCGAGCGTGGCTGCAGCGAGTCGCAGATGAATTTGAAAGAGAGCCTCCTATCGATTGCGCTAACGCAGCTACAGCCCTAAAATATATATAGAATTCATATTCTTGTCGGCTGTAAACTTCGGGGAAAGGTTCTGGTTGTTTGTCCACTCCTCGACGTTGGTCTTGATCCAGAACTTGACTTCTGTGTGCACATCTGTTTTACACATCTAACTTATTTGTATACAGACTGTTGATTCTGTGCCCCTCAGGCACACGCACTCCGACTTTGAAAGAACCACCCTAATTATTAGCCTCCCCGACATGCTTGCTGGGGAGGGGGGGGGGCATGGTCTATTCTATTTACTTACTTAGTCACTCTTCTTCTACCCTGGAGTTTAGAGGTTTGCCAGAGAGATCGGTAGACGTCCCTATCAGCAGTTTTCTTTCTGGCTTTGTTCAATTCCAGTCCTCTATCAGTCAGGGACTATCGGATGTTGTCTTCCCAGCGAACCCTAGGTCACCCTGGAGGTCTGGTTCTCCGGTACTTGGCATCCCATGCCTGTCATGGTGCCTGATGATCTCCCACTCTGCATACATGTCCAAACCATCGTAACTGTGACTGATCCAACCGAGATAGTAAGGCCAGGGTTCCAAGATCTTGGGTTACGAACTTTGTCCCTTCTTGTCACTTAGACCACCTTTCTTAGATATCTCATTTCTGAGGCCTGAAGCTAGCTTCTGTGAGCTGTTGTCATTGCCTTTGACTCACACCCGTAGGTCAAGACTGGTACATAGGTAGAGCGGTAAACGGCCATTTTTATTTTCCTGTTACCAACTTTTCTTTTGCTAAGAAACCCCCACTTTTGGACTGAAAAAGTCTCCCAGGGGCTGCTTTCCGCGTAGCCAGCTGTCTTAGTGCCTCCATTTTGATCTTTTACAACTCCAAGATATTTGAACTGGTTAACCTGCATACTGCCCCATCATGATCTGGTATTTCTTCTCCTCTCTTGAGATCACCATGGTTTTAGTTTTGAAGATAATGATGGTCATCCCTCTCTTCTCAAGCTCTTCTTTCCAGACAAGGGTATATTCTTTGTCCCCAAAAATGAAGCCCTGAACCCGCACAAAAAAAGGGGGGGGGGGAATAAATAGAGAGAGAGAGAGAGAGAGAGAGAGAGAGAGAGAGAGAGAGAGAGAGAGAGAGAGAGAGAGAGAGAGAGAGAGAGAGAGAGAGAGAGAGAGAGAGAGAGAGAGAGAGAGAGAGAGAGAGAGAGAGAGAGAGAGAGAGAGAGAGAGAGAGAGAGAGAGAGAGAGAGAGAGAGAGAGAGAGAGAGAGAGAGAGAGAGAGAGAGAGAGAGAGAGAGAGAGAGAGAGAGAGAGAGAGAGAGAGAGAGAGAGAGAGAGAGAGAGAGAGAGAGAGAGAGAGAGAGAGAGAGAGAGAGAGAGAGAGAGAGAGAGAGAGAGAGAGAGAGAGAGAGAGAGAGAGAGAGAGAGAGAGAGAGAGACAGACGGAAGTTTTAAATAGGCACACACACAAAAACCACACACACAGACCTACTCAAAGAGGCACATACAAGGAAGCCATAAACAGTTGAAAAAAAAGGGCAAGTGGTAGACAGGTAAATACAACAATTACCTTGAAGCAAAATTCAAGCTTTACTTTTTAATTCACCTGTTATATTATCCATGACCAAAGTGTTGAGAAACAACAACATGTAAACACAATAAACTGCATGACTGTCATAAATATAATACTCGATGTATCAAATGCTGACAAGAAAATAAGTTATGGCCTACCCGAATCAACAAATCCAATACATTTATAAGTACTAATAACAGACAGTAGCAGTAATATACCAGCTGTAGTTTAACATGAGCATCATTGAATACAGCAAGGCTTTGGCTGAATAAAGGCATAGCACAAAGCAGATGAGGTATAATGAGAAGACACTGTGTAAATTTAATCAGGATACCAGCATATAAATGGATGTATTATTTAATACAAAAGGTGTTTACAGGCGTTAGGATTAACTTTATATGTAGCTGGAGTACTCTCCTTTTTGTTACTGTTGTGTGGTTTACTTCACATTGAGAAAGGCCTCAGCTGAAACGTCGATTTGTGTTGTTTTGTGCACCTTGTTGTGCTTTCCAATTTCATGAAGCTATTAAGTCACAGTTCATTTGATTAACTTCATTGCACTAGGTTCTATCTCAAATGGCTTGGTCTTCCTTCTTGGATATTTTCTCCAGGGTATTCTGTGTGATGAGAAAGGAACAAGCAAAACTGGCTGGCTCTGCAGCACTTGGTGGTGAACTCAAGCATGACAGGATAGATACGGTAAGGGTCCTTTTTGGAACGAGTGAACAGTACAGAGGCCCTCACAGATCAGTGCAGACTGAGGTGAGTGATGCTGCGAGGAGTCACCAGTGGGTGTGTCTGACATTCGACACTCAAAGGAGAGAGGGAGCAGACGAATATACAGTCAGACTGTTATTAGTGCTAACAGAATAGGAACTGCACTTGCTGATGAATATGGGGACAGAGAACATATGGAAATGTTCTAAGTGCTGTGATGGCGAGTCTTGAATCGATATTCTCAGAGTGGCAGGAGACAAACTGATAGTGTCACACAAAGCACATGTGACATAGCTCCGTTGACAACCCTGAGGGATATCCAGAACACTGAATGATAGAATTCAAAACCAAACCCATAAGGTTCTCAGCTTGTGGCAAACGGCTCAACTACTTTGCCATTGAGACCCAACATGTATTCTATTTTCTACTCGCATTAAGTATAATCACTGATATCAGTGTGTAAGGCACCCGTTGATGATAATTCAAAAAATCTCAGTTGCAAACAAATGTGCTTTTCTTTCCTTTTTTCTTGATGATATAATGCCCCTATTTTCTTTACTTTTATGGAAAAAACCACATATGAGTTCGGGCATACACATGCACACAAGTGCATTGTGCCATATGAAACATGCACCAAAAAATACCAGTTATTTACTATTTATAACATTAAAAAAAAGAGAAATTATAACAGACAGTAAGAGCAGAACAATGAAAAAACTACAACAACAAATTACATGACATATATCTGAAGAACATGAAATATAATGAAAGACTTCATGTGGATTTATGTACAAACAAGCATTCTTCAATATTTATCTTGAACACAGAAAGGCAGGAAACAATGGCGGCTAGCCAGACCTAAGTGAATTAGCTAAAGAACCCTTTTCATGCAATGGTAGATTGGGGTAAATGCCAGAATACTTCCCCATATGTATTCTGAAGCCTCCTTTCGGGAGGAAAAAGAATAGACTCACTGCCACCCCCTTCAAAATCCATTTCATAATAGTACAATAATTAGGGGTGTTTTCTTCAAAATCAGAGTGCATCTGCCTGAGAGGCAAGGAACCAACAGTCTACATATAAATAAGTCAAATCTGTAAAATGGTTGTGCATGCAAAACTCAAGTTCTGGAACAAGACCAAAGTCCACAAGTGGATGAACAACCAGAACAACTGGTGAACGTCAATGAAAAGGTAAAGGTAAAGTCGGGAGATGTGAACCAGCGTATTGCACATGGTTATAAACAATAAGTGCTCTGCCACCAGTACCGACAGCTGATATAAAAAAAAACTGTCTGTGTGGCCATCAGCACGCAACTCTGTAGCTACAGCAACGTTCCTCCACTTACCCCAGAGTGTTAACTCTGGTACCCATTACCTAGAGGCTGGGTAACCCTGGGAACCTCCCGGTTTCGAACACCGGCCGTGGGCTGGTCAATAAGAAGAAGAAGCTAGAATAATATTTCTAAAGATCACTCAATAGACAATGCGGCCAACATCATTAACAACATCATTTGCGAGCAAGTGAACAGTGAGGAGGTCCAAACAGATCATCACAGTCTGAGAATGGTGCTGCGAGTGGTGACTAGGGGATCTGGTCAACACTTAACACACAAAGGAAAAGCAAGATGGATATACAGTCAGACTCCTACTAATACCAGTACCATCGGAATCGGAACTTAAAGCACTGTGATGACGATTCTTACTCCAATAATCTACAGTCAGGTTAGCTGTGTATCCTTTAAGGACATTGCAGAACCAAATCTTGCATTTTATTTTTAGCTGTTTGGTTTTACAAGGCAATTTTACCTTTAGTAGTTTGCCACTGCTTTCTGAATGATTGACATTGATACACCATATCATTATCAAAATCCATTCAAAGCAGTCTGTTGCTAAATCACTTGCAGCTGACTCAGATTGGGTAAATAAGATTTATGAAGCATGTTCACAATGCCTAACCAACAGAAGCCAACTCACATTGAATATTACACAAGACAAATAATGCGATCAATGTAGAATCATTAGGACTAGGTGTGTTTTCAGCATACTAAGCAAGATACAACACAAGAAAAAAAAAATCCAACAGTCACACGAAGATGTTTAGCATGTCTGTTGAAGGCAATGTGACATGTGACATGTGGCTATAAATTTCACATTAAAAATATATATTACCTGGAAACTAGCCACATTTTCTAAATAACATCTACAAAATAACAACCAAATGGAATTACTGAAAAAAAAAAAGCTTATTAACAAAATAGACAGATGTCGATAAATACAAAAACTAGGAATGGCTATGAAATATATTAATACAATACAAATTAATCAAATAGTAATAAAAGCAGGGGAGAAGATGAGCAGCAAGAGGAAAATAGACATTTCAGAAAAAAAAAAAAAAAAAAAAAACCCCACCCACACAAACACATGCCCTTCCTCAAATGCACGCACACACTCTCTCCTCCCTACCTCCAAATACAGACACTCTACTCTCCCTACTCCAAAAGCACACATACACACACACTTTTCTTTTTCTGTTTCTCCTTCTGAAGGTAAATGATACTGAATATCATATCGCTCACAATAATTTTATTCAGGTATCCATGGATTTATTCATGTATAAGATGGTATGGTCACATTTTTCTCCCTCTGAAGGTAAGTGACATGTTAAACTGAATATCATATCAGTCACATTAATTTTATTCAGGTATCCATCCATTTAACGCTTTGTAATGCAGAATACCGGGTTCGATCCCAGCTGTGGGGCATGCGTCTTGCGTTGGTTTCGACAGTGGTATCAAGAGAGCCGACCGCCCAGAAAGCAATGGCAAACTACTGGATGTAAATTTGCCTAGAAAAACCACACAACAGCCAGGGGCTGTTGGGGTTGGTTCTGCAACGTCCTGTAAAGAATACGCAACTAACCATCCATCCATTTATTCATGTATAAGATGGTATGGTCACATCTTTCTCCCTCTTCCTCCTGAAAACACAGATATTTATAAATGATTTCATGTAGCACCTTCCTTCAGTGTGTTTACCTTAGTACAATAACAGATTACCATGAATGAGGGTAATGCAAGATAAAATGACACAATTCTGATCAAGTGATGCAATTATTATACCCCATGACACCGAAAACAATTTTAGGCTGGTCCTTCAATTCTTTTCTTGGAGTGTTGATCACCTAGAGAAAGTTTTCTCATACGTGAATAACCCACTGTTAATTTTAGAAATAAATGTTCATTTTACACATAACAGTTAATCTTCAACAATATTTGGCACAGTGAAAGATTTACCAGATAAGTAAATTAAACCAAAAAGGCCAATACAAACGAGTTTGACATTTCATGGCATATTGCACACATAATTTGTACTTTTGCACACAGTTATTTGTCATCTGTAATAACCAAAGAATAGGCCAGATTTCCCACAACAAAAGAAACAAAATATTAGTTACATTTCCTTCCCTGTCTGGGTTCTGTGGCCCAATTTTGGGGGAAAAGAATAAACCCACCATCCACCCTAACTAGCATGTCGTAAAAGGCGACTAATTAATGTTTTGCTGAAATCGGATGTGTTGGGCCAAAAGGAAATAGAAGGAAGAAGAAAATAATAGCTAAACACAAGAATAGTGTTTGTTTTTCTGATCTCATCAAGCAGTATGACATGGCTAAATCTATTATCTGTACTATCTTAAAGAACAAAGTGGCACTAAAGACAGCCGATGTGACTAAAGGAGTGACCATGTTAAAGAAGCAAAGGTCTTAACTGTTAAAAGATGTAGACAAATTACTCTTAGCCACCGTGCCAGCAAGTGAACCACTTCCCAGGATACATACAAAAAGAAAAAATATAAGAAATACCTATACAGTTGTCTAAAGTTATTATGGAATGGGACTTTCCTTCAGAGGAGTAGTCTCTACCATCTACCTGCACCAGCAACTTTCAACCATAAAGATAAAGTTATCTTGTATATTTTATATTACATATTTTTGTCAGAAATAAATTCATTAAAAAAAAGTTTATATTTAAAAAAAAATGTTTCTGGGGCGGGGGATTGGATTAATTAGATTTGCATTAATTTCAATGGGAAAAACTGTTTTGGTTAATAAATAGAGTCCAATAACGAATTAAGTTTGTGACCAGAGTCAACATTGTACCTATTTCTTTCTGTTATATCTATGAGTGCCAATCAGTACATGCCGATTTGTTCATCAGGCTGTTTCAATGGTCTTAAGGACCCCCATGTAATATATTATCTGACAGAATGCCCTATTAAATTGTTTCTTGAAACCATTCACTCTCTATGTGTGCTTGGGAGGTCTCACTTTTAGGAGAGATAAGAAAAGGTCCACTGCTCCGTAACATGCAGATCATAAAAGATTAATTAATTAAAGATCTGCTAAAATCGGACATGCTTGGCCAAAAAGCTCAGATATACACAAAATGAAACAGACACACACCTTCTGTAGTTGTTTCTAAACAAGCTAATGAAACTCTGTGCTTGTGCATCAAAACATTTCACATCAGTTTAAAGTAATAAACTTCACAAACTACAAATAGAAGATTCACATTTTAACAAGCAGAACCCAATGCAAAAAAAAAAAAAAAAAAAAAAAAAAAAGAATATTTTTAGCAGAGCAGTTTCAATTATGGGTAAATTATTGCTTATGAAACACATAAACTAAAACCAAAATCACAAGGATCCACAGTTGATTATATTTGTGCACACTTAAATATAAATATGTATACTGCAAGATGCTCTAAGGGGCCTTTCCGCATACTCAGGGGAGCACGGGGGTCTTGCCTTATACTCAAGTAGGGTGCGATCGGGAAAAAGTTGGAGACCACTGCTTTAAAGCAATACCAACGAGCTCTGCAGAGTGGAAGAGTAGAAGAGGCAGAACCTTGATACACAATTTGGCTGAATGGACAGGCTTCAAACATTAAGTCCACTGCATCTGACTGAGGTCGGGGAAGCTGATCAGACAGTCGCTAGCAACCGGTGACCCACAGAAACATGGTGTGATGGGGCTCTGATGATGTTCTACAACATGACAAATTAGCTCAAAAGTCAAACAAACAAAAAAGTTCTATCACAAAATGCTAAGAGCAAGTTGTATATGTCCGCGGAAACAAATGCATCTCTGCTGTAAACATACACAATACAAACACCATTTAATGGATGAAATAATTATTTGTAAAAAAAAAAAAAAAACTGGAAACTCACTAAAGAATGTAAAGGACATCATTTTCTTCAGTCAACAGGAGCCATAAATGACTACTGATATTCACAACCACAAATGAGGTATTTCAACCCCATCTTATTGCTGTTTTCTCTCCTTTATCTCTGTCATTTGACTTTCCCCCAAAGGAGTACTGACTTCTATACTCAGGCTATTTTTACTTTTTAAAAAAAGGTGCTGGTACTAGCCAGAGACTGTATAAAAAGGTGCTAGTACTCATCACAAGTTTCTATTACAGAAGCACTGAAAATAAAATTACGCTTACGAACAAGGTGCTGGAACTGCTTACCATTGCATATCAACAGAAAAAAAAAAAGATGTGGGTGTAGTGATTTCTAGTCTACGGTAGACTTCAGGGGACAAAGAGTACCTGTCTCGTCTAATTATTTCTGTCAATAAGGAAGTAAAGTAAAGATCCCTTGTCACACCTTTAGGTGCATCAGGCACATGGGAAGACCAGTCATATTTTTACAGACCAATCAACACTAGGTGGGTAATGTGGTCAGCATTACTCCGGCCATTTCTGTCAATACACATGAAAAAAAAAAAGGTTTATAATTACAATAACTGGCTTAAGCAGTGAGATCAACACCATATGAATCATCTTCTTTTTATTTTATTTTCTTTCTTTCTTTCTCACGCTCCTCTACCTTAGGGTGTAAGGGGGACCACTAGGCAAGTGTCTGGGCTCCGTAGTGTACAGCTAATATTTGTTTAAATAACAAGGACACAAAGAGTATATTGCAGAATTTATTGCCAGGTAAATGTCACTGTATCTCAGGTGCTATTACTATAGAACTGAAGTTAGTGATTCCCTGTATGGGTTCATGGGCCCTATTGTGGGGGAAAACAAGAATAGATCTCCCGTGTGGGTTCCTGGGCCCTATTGTGGGGAAAACAAGAATAGATCTCCCGTGTGGGTTCCTGGGCCCTATTGTGGGGAAAAAAAGAATAGATCTCCCGTGTGGGTTCCTGGGCCCTATTGTGGGGAAAACAAGAATAGATCTCCCGTGTGGGTTCCTGGGCCCTATTGTGGGGGAAAACAAGAATAGATCTCCCGTGTGGGTTCCTGGGCCCTATTGTGGGGAAAACAAGAATAGATCTCCCGTGTGGGTTCATGGGCCCTATTGTGGGGGGAAAACAAGAATAGATCTCCCGTGTGGGTTCATGGGCCCTATTGTGGGGGGAAAACAAGAATAGATCTCCCGTGTGGGTTCATGGGCCCTATTGTGGGGAAAACAAGAATAGATCTCCCGTGTGGGTTCATGGGGGGCCCTATTGTGGGGGGAAAACAAGAATAGATCTCCCGTGTGGGTTCATGGGCCCTATTGTGGGGGAAAACAAGAATAGATCTCCCGTGTGGGTTCCTGGGCCCTATTGTGGGGGAAAACAAGAATAGATCTCCCGTGTGGGTTCCTGGGCCCTATTGTGGGGAAAACAAGAATAGATCTCCCGTGTGGGTTCCTGGGCCCTATTGTGGGGAAAACAAGAATAGATCTCCCGTGTGGGTTCCTGGGCCCTATTGTGGGGAAAACAAGAATAGATCTCCCATGTGGGTTCCTGGGCCCTATTGTGGGGGAAAACAAGAATAGATCCACTGCCTCCCTAACAAACATGTGTCATAAGAGTCGACTAACTGGGGGCTTTCTTTGAAGTCAGAGTTAATCCGCCTGAGAGGCAAGAACCAACAATCTGCATACAGAAAAGTCAGATCTGTAAAATGGATATGCATGCAGCACTCAGGTTCTGGAACAAGACTAAAGTTCAGAACTTTTTGCTGCACACACCTGTAATCTGTTGTTGCTGTTTTTTCAATCACTAAATACAAAATAAATGGTTTCTAATAGTTAGAGTAACAGGCGCGTGTACTTGCATTTTCAACAATGTGTAAATATATTTTATTTCTTTTTCTAACTATCTTTCTTTGTTCTCTCGTCTTTCTTTCTCAATTCTTCTGTACCCAGTGAACAGAGGACAATAAGAGTGTGTAGATCTGTGAAGTTGACATCTAATACATCTAACATCTGGATCTGCTTAACTAAGGCCAGCTGAGAAGAACCAAACCCTGGACATTGAGGACAGGTAGGTGTATGCAATCACTACAACCACAGGGCCAATATAATATTAAAACTAGCACACACAAAAACTAAAAAAAAAATCTCAACAGCAATATTTAAATTTATAAGTTGTAATAATACACAAATGCTTAATGAACACAACTCTTTGAATAACTGTTGAACACAACTCTTTGAACAACTACTGAACACAATGCAGAATTAAAAAAAAAAACACATTGAACATCTGACCAGCTTAGGTAGGGAATATGCTTTGCTGAAAAAATAAAAAAAAATTTGTCAATTCAACAAGCATCCCCAAAGGGGGAACTTGAGGTTAAAATTATGACTAGGTTATGTGCACCATATAAAAAAGTCTTAGCACTGCAAGCCACCAAGAACCCTGAAAAGGACTCCTGCAGTGCTGATGTGAACTAAAGAGACCGACCCAAATACTGTGCCAACTAGCGACGAAGTCGTCAACTGGCGAGCCAATGACCCGGCCGCGATGATCTGACCAGCAGTATTACTCTCTGTATGTAGCAAAGAATGCACCAATGGTTGCGGCAGGAAAAGTTAACCAAAGAAGAACTAAGAACAATGGTAGGTATAGTACTGGTAAACAATTTAACAGAACATCTAGGAATAAAAAAGTTTGGTCATCTGGTCAGATCGGAACGAAATCAGCCAGTACTACATGAGAACAGCAGGCCACAGGTCAAGAGGCTGACCAAGAAAGAGATGGGTTGAGGGAGTAAAACGGACACTGCAGAAACAATATGACATCAACATAATCTATGCAACCAGCAAAAGACAGGAAACTATATCTATCTCCTCTCTGCAACATTTTACAGCATAAGCAGTAGGACAATATGTTAGGCAGCTGGAGACACATTCAGTTAAAAAACAAATAAACAGGTGGCCTTTTCACTCCAAAGGTTCAACAGACGGAGGATGTTAGACTCATTTTTTTAAACAGACCAACTGGCACTCACAAGGCCAGCAGCCATTTTGCTACGTCTGCTCCAGTGCGGGCACATTAACCCTTTAACAATAAAATTGGTTTGATCTTTCATTCTGGAACTATCAGAATTAAAGGATGTGAGATTTTTCTCAGATTTGTGCAAGATTTTTCATTTATTTTTAAATATGTCATACACTGTTGAATGTTCTAAGTGCCAGGCATGTATGTGGTTTTTTTTCCTTCTTTTAACCCACACCATTACCTTTATATTACAGATAAATGCAAATTAATATGTATATAAAAATCATATTACACTATTATTATAAATGCCCATTTAAAAATTCAATTTAAAGCACATTAAATTGCTTTAAATTTGGTTGAATGCACCAGGGAATACTGTGGTATGACACTTCTGAGGGTTCAATGCAAATTTGCTGGACTATTGGAGGTCTGCTGTCCCCTGTATAAGAATGCTCAGTTAACTTACTGTTGGCACTTTTCATCTTTCCAGACAAGAGTGTTTTTTGAGCTACGTTGGGCGTTAGCATTTGAACCACAGCCCAGCAGATAGAATTAAGGACAAGGATGAAGTTCTTCATCTCCTTAGAACAAAGCCTGGGCAGTACTGTAGAAACCACTTGTTGCCCATGCTCTCTCTGTTGCTGCCGCATAACTATGTTCGGGTGGGGTGGGGGAGAGCTGCGTGGTTTCAAGGCATGGTGGCCTCGAGTGCTGAAGGTCACGGGTTCAAGCCCCGGTGAAAGCTGGGATTTTTTCACGTGCACTTCTAGTAATTTCCCCTAGTCTTTGGGCAGTAAGATCGGACGCCCGTGTGTATTGTTGCGCACGTAAAAAATCCCTCGGCAGTTGGAAATTGAAACAGAGTAGCCTAACGCTGCCTGGGCAAAATTCAAAGTTAAGAATCTACTCAAAGTTTTTCAGGATTCTCGCACTGTGCTGGGATTCTTCTCACTCAGATTTGAGTCAGAAGTAGAACGGAGTACTTATGGATTACTACTCTTGTGCCATGATGTTGATGTGATACCTAAACCTAACTAAGCTGTAGACATTCTAAGTCAGTTGCCAGCAGGAAATCTAAAAATGAATTAAGGTAGATCTATTATAGAAATGAACCATGTGCATTTACATAATGAAAGAAAAAAAATTACTCTGGAGGTATATCTAGAATAGGGAAGTTTACCTGAATTTGTAATTTTTCCATTATTAATATAAAATAAACATGATAAAATAATGGAAATATGTAGCAATAATGATTGTATACATCTGTATAATAACAAAGTAAGTTTAAATAATACGAACACAAGCAATATGTATACTGCATAATTTATTACCTGGCATTTCCTGTACGGGTTCCGGGGCTCTATTAAGGAGAACAAACAATAGACCCCACCCCTACAAGCATGTCGTAGCAAGTGACTAATAAGGGGTGTTTCCTTCAGTCGGAGTGCATCTGCCTGAGAGGCAGGGAAACAACAGTCTGCATACAAATAACCCAGGTCTGTCAAATGGAAAAAATCCAGTTCTGGAACAAGACTAAAGTCCAGAAGTGGATGAACAACCAGAACTTTCTAGCAGAGTTTACAGCTGGTCAATGCAGAAGAAGAAGAAGAAGAAGAAGAAGAAGAAGAAGAAGAAGAAGAAGAAGAAGAAGAAGATGACCCTCTAACCTGCAGACATACAATTCTGGATGTAATCAGGTCGTTTAACCTTTCACCTTCTAGTCCGCAGACATAAATAGTCTGGGCGTAACCAGGTCACATATATAACATTTAACCTTTGAATCTACAAACATATATACTTTAGATGTAACCAGATACTTTACTTATTATGTTTTATGGAAGACAATCAGCAGAATATCTTATAAAAATATAGACGAACATGGAAGCACATCACTGAATGCGATGTTAAACATGTCAAAAGATGATATAATATAAACCGTTAACAATAACTACAATAATATGTTTGTAATACTGATCTGTTTCTTTAATGCTGTAGTTTCTGTGATCAAATGGAAAACTCTAATATTCCAGTGTTTTCTAGAAAATAAATGCTCGCAAAAAAACTTTTAAATTATCTCATCTTGAACTTAAATGGTAAGATCTTTCTGAAGCAGCCAGGAGTAATCACATTTTATAATTTTATAAAAGAATGTTTGTGTGTGTGTGTGTGTGTGGGGGGGGGGGGGGATTAGGAAGCTGAGAGATGGATGTAATAATTATTGTTTTAGTTAAGCTAGAGACCTATACATAAAAGTTGTTGGTTTACTAATCTAAACCTTGATATAGTAAGAGCTAATGTTTTAGCTAATCTAGTTAGCATTTTTTTTTCAGCTTAGCTTGACATCATTACAAAAAATTATATTTTTTTTAAGCCTATCTAAATATCAATATATAAGTAATTTTTTAGAGATAATTTAGCTTCTATTATACTTTAGGGCCAGCGTCTGTGGCTTAGGCGTTGTGAACGCGCTTCCTAATGCTGGGGTGCCGGATTCGATCCCAGCTGCAGGCCTTGCGCTAGTTTCGACAGTGGTATCGAGAAGCCGATCGGCTTGAAAGCAATGGCAAACTACTGGTGGTAAACTTGCCTAAAAAAACCACAACAGCCAAAAAATGACGAACTAAACCTGAAAAACTAATCTGAACATTTCAATATTACAAAACACACAAACTGAATGATCCTGTTTCCACTGACGGTTGAGCTTGTCACTGGTTTATTTACAAATAATGTAAGGAAGATGTACTATTAAATGTAAACAAATAATACCATTCTTTAGGTTAGACTCAGTGAATGTTTATAAAAGAGGTTGAAGGCTGAGGCAAAATATGCTTACATAAGTTGTTATTTTGTGGTTTACATGGCAGATTTGTAACATATTAGCTGTCTTATAACAAAAAGTGTTCCAAAGTGGGTGTTGGGATACAATTTGTGTATGCATATGTGTATCCTACAACATAACCTGCTCTTTGTTAGTACAAACAAAAATATTTAACAAGCAAAGAAAAATAAACATCTGTTGTCATCAACTGATTCATCATCTAACATGTTTTGTCCACTACTGAACTCATCAACTTCCAGATGCCTTCACTAAGATCCTGAGACAGCTGACAGACCAGCGGTTGCAATATGTCTTTGGTTGCTGCCAGAATGGCCCTTTTGTCTGGTACTGTTGTTATCACACTGGTTGTCTGTTCGGAGTCTGTGCTGCCACAGCTGGCAACTGTGCTTTCATCATTTTGGCACTGCCGAACTGGAGAACGGAATGTTTTCTCTTGGGAGTCTTGATGTTCTGAAGATGATTTAGCAGATGCTAGTTCATCTTGCTCACTGTGAAGATGACAAGGAATCTTAGTGATGATGTCCGTAACAACAGTTTTAGCTTCATGACAAGCACCCTCAAGAATAGTTTGAACCTGAATTGCAGTTTCATCTGTTTTGCCATCAACCTGTTTGGAATCAAATATAAAGACCCTCTGAATCACTAAACTGGCTGTCATGTTACATTGGCTATTTATGGGAAAAGAGAATGCAATTACACTAAAATAACTAGGTACTTTTTCATCATCATTAATCAGCAGCTCCAGTAAAGAACGTCACAGCACACCTGAAAGTCTCCATCTCTCTAGCCAGTTCTCCAACCCTATGTGTTTTCATAGCCAGTGCATTCTTAATGTTCTGAATCCACCCTCAGAAAGGTCTGCCTCTACCTCATCTTCCAGAAATTGTACCTTCCATTATCACCATTATCTCTGGGTCACTGTGACATTTAAGACACTTTGAGGATACATACATTTTTTAAGGAAACTTATCATACAATATATATATCATCTATAAAAAAAATTCCATTAATTCTAAAATTCAAATTTATTCCATTAGGAGTAAAAGAAATTAGAGGCTCTTCTTCTTCTGCCCTTTCCTTCCAGTGGAGCATGAGCCCTCAGCTGACTCCTTCGATCCTTTGCCATGATGTGCAGCTCACCTCAATGTCTCCCCATTCTCCTTTTCATCTCAGTCTTTTAACTCCCTTCTTGAAAAAAATTCTGCCTTTATTTATTTTCCCTTCTGGTAAAGGACGATCTAGTTATTCTGCAAGCCATTTGTTTTTTTCAGTATGTGTCATATCCAACAACGGCATCTTTCCTTATCCCCTGATTCACTGGAAGTTGTTTGATTCTCTCCTAAAGTTTCACTCTGGTGATTTTATCACACTATTTCATTCTCCAGACATTCTTTCCTAAAGTTTCACGCTGGTGATTTTATCACACTATTTCATTCTCCAGACATTCTCTCCTAAAGTTTCACACTGGTGATTTTATCACACTATTTCATTCTCCAGACATTCTTTCCTAAAGTTTCACGCTGGTGATTTTATCACACTATTTCATTCTCCAGACATTCTTTCCTAAAGTTTCACGCTGGTGATTTTATCACACTATTTCATTCTCCAGACATTCTTTCCTAAAGTTTCACGCTGGTGATTTTATCACACTATTTCATTCTCCAGACATTCTTTCCTAAAGTTTCACGCTGGTGATTTTATCACACTATTTCATTCTCCAGACATTCTTTCCTAAAGTTTCACACTGGTGATTTTATCACACTATTTCATTCTCCAGACATTCTTTCCTAAAGTTTCACGCTGGTGATTTTATCACACTATTTCATTCTCCAGACATTCTTTCCTAAAGTTTCACGCTGGTGATTTTATCACACTATTTCATTCTCCAGACATTCTTTCCTAAAGTTTCACACTGGTGATTTTATCACACTATTTCATTCTCCAGACATTCTTTCCTAAAGTTTCACACTGGTGATTTTATCACACTATTTCATTCTCCAGACATTCTTTCCTAAAGTTTCACACTGGTGATTTTATCACACTATTTCATTCTCCAGACATTCTTTCCTAAAGTTTCACACTGGTGATTTTATCACACTATTTCATTCTCCAGACATTCTTTCCTAAAGTTTCACACTGGTGATTTTATCACACTATTTCATTCTCCAGACACCGGTAAGAAACTTTTGTACATATACAATAAACAGTCCTAGCTCTAGCAAACAGATGTACAATGGTAATGAAACAGTTCTTTGTGTTGTTAATCACATCAGGCATGTAACAAAAGGAGACTGACCTGGTGAAACAGATCCTGTAATGTGTACAGCTTCGACCTGAAGTCATTCACAACTGACTGACAATGCTTTACTGATACTGACACTAGAGAAACAGAAACACAGTTCCACATATTTATAGAAAGCAAAATGTTTGCACAAGATTTTTAGCACATAATGGCATAAGCAAACAAGAATCTAAATAATGGTAACAAATGGTATTTTAAGGAAAAAAAAAAAGATAGATACAGAAGTCAGAAGATGCTGACGAGTTGATGTAAAAAAAAAATGAAGCAAAATGTCAAATATATTGAACACATTACATGTCATGTCAATCCCATAAAATTATTTGTTTTTCTTTGGTTGGCCTTTACCCCCCCAAACCAGCATTTGCATTCATCCTAAGACATACAAGTGATATGCCTTTCTATCTTGTGCAGCTCAATACAAGGCAAACTCAACCTCTTTATGGTTTTGTCATGCTCCACATTGTCTTATGTAAAGTTAGTTGCGAATCCTCCACAGGACTTACAGAACCTACCCCAGCATTTATGGCTAGCTTGCTTCAACTACTGGTTATCCCAGCTTGCTGCAACTGTTGGTTGTTTCCCAGCTTGCTGCAACTGTTGGTTGTTTCCTAGCTTGCTGCAACTGTTGGTTGTTTCCTAGCTTGCTGCAACCTTTGGCTGTTTTCCAGCTTGCTGCAACTGTTGGTTGTTTCCCAGCTTGCTGCAACTGTTGGTTGTTTCCTAGCTTGCTGTAACTGTTGATTGTTTCCCAGCTTGCTGCAACTGTTGGTTGTTTCCCAGCTTGCTGCAACTGCTGATTGTTTCCTAGCTTGCTGCAACTGTTGGTTGTTTCCTAGCTTGCTGCAACTGTTGGTTGTTTCCTACCTTGTTGCAACAGTTGTTTCATTGCTTGCTGCAACTGTTGGATGTTTCCTAGCTTGCTGCAACTGTTGGTTGTTTCCTACCTTGTTGCAACAGTTGTTTCATTGCTTGCTGCAACTGTTGGATGTTTCCTAGCTTGCTGCAACTGTTGGTTGTTTCCTAGCTTGCTGCAACTGTTGGTTGTTTTCTAGCTTGCTGCAACTGCTGGTTGTTTCCTAGCTTGCTGCAACTGTTGGTTGTTTTTTAGCTTGCTGCAACCTTTGGCTGTTTTCCAGCTGGCTGCAACTGTTGATTGTTTCCTAGCTTGCTGCAACCGTTGGTTGTTTCCTAGCTTGCTGCAACCGTTGGCTGTTTCCCAGCTTGCTGCAAGTGTTGGTTGTTTCCTAGCTTGCTGCAACTGTTGGTTGTTTCCTAGCTTGCTGCAACCTTTGGCTGTTTTCCAGCTTGCTGCAACTGTTGGTTGTTTCCCAGCTTGCTGCAACTGTTGGTTGTTTCCTAGCTTGCTGCAACTGTTGATTGTTTCCCAGCTTGCTGCAACTGTTGGTTGTTTCCTAGCTTGCTGCAACTGTTGATTATTTCCTAGCTTGCTGCAACTGTTGGTTGTTTCCTAGCATGCTGCAACTGTTGGTTGTTTCCTAGCATGCTGCAACTGTTGGTTGTTTCCTACCTTGTTGCAACAGTTGTTTCATTGCTTGCTGCAACTGTTGGATGTTTCCTAGCTTGCTGCAACTGTTGGTTGTTTCCTACCTTGTTGCAACAGTTGTTTCATTGCTTGCTGCAACTGTTGGATGTTTCCTAGCTTGCTGCAACTGTTGGTTGTTTCCTAGCTTGCTGCAACTGTTGGTTGTTTTCTAGCTTGCTGCAACTGCTGGTTGTTTCCTAGCTTGCTGCAACTGTTGGTTGTTTTCTAGCTTGCTGCAACCTTTGGCTGTTTTCCAGCTGGCTGCAACTGTTGATTGTTTCCTAGCTTGCTGCAACCGTTGGTTGTTTCCTAGCTTGCTGCAACCGTTGGCTGTTTCCCAGCTTGCTGCAAGTGTTGGTTGTTTCCTAGCTTGCTGCAACTGTTGGTTGTTTCCTAGCTTGCTGCAACCTTTGGCTGTTTTCCAGCTTGCTGCAACTGTTGGTTGTTTCCCAGCTTGCTGCAACTGTTGGTTGTTTCCTAGCTTGCTGCAACTGTTGATTGTTTCCCAGCTTGCTGCAACTGTTGGTTGTTTCCTAGCTTGCTGCAACTGTTGATTATTTCCTAGCTTGCTGCAACTGTTGGTTGTTTCCTAGCATGCTGCAACTGTTGGTTGTTTCCTAGCATGCTGCAACTGTTGGTTGTTTCCTAGCTTGCTGCAACTGTTGGTTGTTTCCTAGCTTGCTGCAACTGTTGGTTGTTTCCCAAGAATGAAGAGGACATGATCTGAGTCACCAGACATTATGTGGAATGAGACAGTTGAGCTGTAATTGTAATCCATTTCCAAAAAAAAGCCCTTCCTGAAATGCTACCAACAATGTAGGGACTAGCTGAAGAAGTGTGCACAGACCTGAAGAGACTACTTTTGAATGGAATTAGTAACTGAGACCTCCAGATGAGTAACTGTATTGTCCCACAGCCACAGGAAGGACACTTTTTTTTTTTTAAACAGATCTCACATTTAAGTATTTTAGTTTTTAAATGGTGCTTTCTATGCAAATTAGCCTGTAAACATGGATGCTGTAAGCCAAAATATAAAATAATCACAGGAAAATTAAAGGACATAAATATGAGAAACATTAACACACTGTTTTATTACTAACTTTTTCTTTTCATGTTGCCGTTTATCCCCAAATGGAGCATAGGCCCCCAGCCAGCTCACCAAGGTGTCTTATCCTTTGCTAACACAAGCAGCTCACCCAATGTTCTTCCCATCATTTTCACCTCATTCCCTTAGTATCTTCACCATGAGTTTCTTGGTCTCTGCCTTTATCCTGTTGACTCCAGTAAAAGGACATTCTAGTTATACTGTTGCCAGGCTTTCGCAATGTCTATCCAACATCTGCATCTTTTCCTCAACTCATGATTCACTGGAATTTGTTTAGTTCTCTTTAGCTTATTACTAATATTGTAAGTACTTTCCCTATGATAATCTGAAAGCGCTTACAGCATGCAGGTGATCTGGAGGATAATGGTAAGGTTAACTGGAAAGTCTGTACTGATGAGTCACTGTGTTCACAGGATTCTCGGGGACTCTTGCTGCCAATACTATCTCTGAAAATAGTAATTATTGTAATAAAATTTAACACTTGTAATGAGTTTAAGTGTCAAAAACATCATAATAACATTTCAAGTAAGAAAAAAATAGTTAACTTGCTTGAACCAGGGATTTTGTTATGATCGTACATAACTGTAAGCAGTACTGACACCTTTTTAAGACACAATTTTTTTTCAGCGCTGCTGTAACAGACGAGACACTTTGTACTGGGTATCTGCACATTTTTCCCCCCTAGAAAAACCAACAGTAGAACTATAGAAGTAGTGGTAACTGTGTGGGTGATGAAGTAGTGCACCAACATAAACTTCTCTAGGAAGATGCAAGTGGGAAGGAAGCTGGACAGCCCAGTATATCATCTAATGATGTATCATATGTGGTCTCACACATATAAACAAATTCCACTGTAAAGGTATTTACTATCAAAATTTACTTTTACTCAAATATGTTTTAGATATGTCAACTACTACTTAAAAGTTTTGCCACCCAGCTGCTTAGGTGACAGCTTGGTGGAACACTGGGAGCTGTGGGTTTCATGTCGAATGTTTTTTTTTTCTGTGTGCCCACAATGTGTTGTTGACTGCACTAAAATGGCAGATGACTGATTACATTCAGAATGACATGTACTTTTGCAGGTGCAATGCCAGCTTCCATGACTGACCATTTGCACAAACAGTGAGCTGTAATTCTGGTGTGGGACCATTAGGGTTGGCAGATCTGACAGCTGCCTTATGCATTTTTACTTTTCACGTGCAAGCTTCAAGATTTTGCTGGGACTACAATAGTTTCACTAGTTTTAAACTGAAGCAGTGAAGTATATTTTGTGTGATTTCCACCTGGCACAGGAGAAGAGCAGTGATCTTGCAACCTCCACTAACTAACTTCTCTTAGCTTGATCATGCCCTCCTGTATTTTCAGTAATGGACCTCCATGTCTCATATTTTGTCCAAGCTTATTCTGTTCTGCTTGTTTAATATTCTCTATTTTCTCCAATGTTAGAATGTGTTTATTTTATCTCAGTTAATGCATTTCATGTGACATGAATGAAGAATGTAAAACAAATAATATGAGAATCAACACTGAAAAGACAGAAGTAATGTCAATAGGAAAAAAGAAGACAGATCTAAACATAGCAATAGAATACAAAGGCATTAAACAGGCATCTGAGTTTAAATATCTGGGAACTACATTTACCGAAGATGGGAAATTGGATAAAGAAATTGACATTAGATGCAGTAAAGCAAACCAAGTATTGGGACAGCTAGCCCCCCTCTTACAGCATAAGACAATCCCAATCAGCACAAAGAGACATCTTATTCAAAGCATATTTATTCCAACTCTGTGCTACCAGTGCCAGACATGGTCACTCACAACAAACCATAAAAGAAAATTAGTAACCACGGAAATGAGATGTCTGAGAAGGGCTGAAGGAGTGACCATAAGAGATAAGATCAGGAATGAGATCATAAGAGAACAAGTCGGCACAGAACCAATTCTGGATTACATACAAAGACAGCAAGTGAAATGGTTTGCCCACTTAGAGAGAATGCCTTGTGACACCATACCATACAAAGCATACATGGAAAGAGAAGAAGGACGTAGAGCATGGAGTGGACCAAGAACAAGATGGAAGGATAACATCAGAGAAACTCTACAACAGCACGATGTGCCTATGGTTGAGGCAGCCAGAAGAGCTAGAAACAGAACCTTATATCTCCCTCGACACCCACAGCGGTATAGAGGAAGTGAAGAAGAAGAAGAATGCATTTCAGCATTGAAATAAATGTTCTGAATGTACCTAAAGACCGAGATGGTGAATAAGATGGAAAAACCCATGTGGATCATTGCATAAAAAAAAAAAAAAAAAAACAGCAGAGTGTATGGAACCCATTAGGTGTGTTTGGGACACACACAAAAATAAAAAGACATGGCTAGCCATTATGGAATCACCCTGTAATATCCTAAAGTTAGAAAACAATCATACTGAAGGAAAAAGCTGAATGCAAGCGAGCAAGAGGTAGACAGCAATACAAGTAGGAAGACAACATTAGGAGATGGACAAACAGCAGTCTCAGAGAGTGTGCAGCCAGGAAGAGAGGTGGTGCTGAAGATCCACTGCAGAAAACTTTCCTTCTGAAGATGGCACACAACTGAATGTCAAGTTAAAAAACACCAAAATGACTCTCTCTGTAATTAGAAAACCAACACACACACAAAAACACACAGAAAATAGGCTCCTTATTTTCTTGCATTTTTCATTAAAGCACAGATACTCACCCAAGTCGTGCCAGGCAATCCTAGCTTTTGCCACCTCCTGCTAAACAATTACAATTACGGTCTAGCACTTTATTCACCTCATTCCAGAATTTGCATCCGCTCTCCTCTGACTGACTGACTTTCTATCCCACCAGGACATCACACAAGCGATAAACACCCGATGACACAAAGTGCCACCATGCGGATGAGGATCACTGTGTAGAGGTCCCAGAAACCGCGTTTTAGACAATTGGTCACATTTATGGCCTGTCTATATTGCGGCCCCTGGCAAAAGCCAGGGTGGGGCTTCAAAGAACAAACAATTTCGTCCTAAAAAGGACGCAAGGATTGTCCTCTCTCCTCCAGAAAAATACCTATTTCAAATGTATTCCATTGCTGCTTTTTGTGCAAATATTCACATTACCTCAGAATACGACAGACACAATGGAAGCAAGGCTACAGTTTGTACACGCAAGCAATGGACAGACCATGAGCAGCATGATCTACATAGCACACACCAAGATGCCTCTTCAAAACCTGAAACTCAAATGCAGAACAGGATCTAGAGAAAAAAATCGGAAGAGAAGAAGAAAGAAAGAAAGAAAAAGAAAGTTCACATCATTTTACTTACTCTAAATTGTTCTTGTAACCAGATGTGAAACTGTCAAAATTCACTGGTGTTAAGTCAGTATCAGAATCCGCTTCAGTATCAGAATGTCTCTTACAAGTTAATCCCACACTGCAAGAAATTGGAACAACACAATTAAATCCACTGTTTATTGATGCTTGTGCTTGATTGTATCTGATCTCAGTCTGATGTCCCGTTAGTGTTTCTCGTACACAAAATGTGTCGTCAGCTTGTTTGTGCTTTTCAATGCCGCTATCAGTATTTTTACAGCTGTTTTCTGCAGAGGCTGGATGCACAGAATTGTGTAAGGATGTAGCCAGATGGCACAATGAAGGACAAGGTAGGAAACGGTGTGAATGCTGAAGTGGTAAGAGTATAGAAGATGGTAGGGGTGGTGGTGGTTTTCTGTTTGGCTGGTCTCTCTCTGAGAGATCAAGGGAACTAGCTCCTGGATTTGTGAGCTGGGAATTTGAAAATTTAACAGAACAGTCCAGGCAGACTTCCTTGTGATGTTGATGATGCAGGAGATTGACAGTACATTCAGCCTTCTCAGTAATACATTCAATTTGTTCACATCCTAAAGCATGATTTTGCATTTTCTTTGACACGTTTGCATGAAAAATCTGGTCCCTTTGTTCACAGTTCTTGTTAACACCTCTAAACCTATCAAAAAGAGTAGATTGGTCTATTGGTGTTTCAGAAGTTGGTGTCATGAAGTCTGATTGAAATTCATCATCTTCAAGCTGGAATAATGAAAGTGAAGGATATACTTTCTCTGATGGTGGCACACAGGATGTTAAACATGAAGTAGGCTGTACTAATGCTATTTCAGCAGTTGGTGCCTTGAAATCTGGCGACTGAAACTCTTCAATATCATTTTCCTTTTGGAAGATTGCACCAGATGGATTCATTCTTGGTGGTGAGGGCACATGGGATGGTAAATATGGAACAGGCTGTACTGAGGACACAAAATGCTCATCTTTGAGACTCTGAGAGAGTCCTCTTGTAGACTTTTCCCCCATTATCACTGATCTGGGTGGGTCTGATAACTTACAGCTGTTGTCCAAACTAACTTTAGCACTGCTTGCATCTAGAACACTCTGGGACAAACTAGAGAGAAGTTTGGTATCACATAAAGAATTGAAGTTTATTAACATCTGTGGTGTTTCAGCTTCTTCACTTTCATTAAAGTTCTCATTAAACAACAATTGAGGTGTCGAAGTGTGAACTCCCAGCCTTGTTTGGGATAATCTTCCTGGTTGTTGTGCCATTTTATTGAGATCATATAGAGTTTTTGGAGTTACAATGCTGGATTCTGAGCTTGCATCTCTCTTTGTGCTAGCTGTATCAAATAAACTGTAAGTAGATACATGATTCGATAGTTCTGCTTCTGTTGTAAGGTGTGCAGCAAAATCCTTTACAGATTTACTCCTGTAGAGATCATGCTGCCCAGGGATTCTTTTCTTTTCGTTACCAACTCTTTCCGGAGAGAACGTCAGGGTACTTTCTTTAGGTGTAGTCAGCACAGACTGGTTACACTGTTGCTGAGACAACAAATCCATTAAATCAGCTGTATCAGGATTTTGGTACCATGTCTGAAAAACAAACAATACAAATTTGATTTAAATGTAACAGTGAAAAAAAATAATAAAGCAACAATTTTACACAAGAAAATGTAAAATATTGAAAGAAAAGATCAAAGCAATGTTTCCCCAGGTAAATTTGAACAAAGAAGACACAAACAATAGACTGCACGATTTATTGCCTGGCATATTTCACTGTATCTCGTCAGGTGCATACTTCAGTAACAATTACATAAATGAAGTAAATAAGCAGTACGCACCTGGTGAGATAAGCGAAATATGCCGGGCAATAAATTGTCCAATCTATTATTTGTGTCTTCTTTGTTCAGAAAGAAAAGATTAAACAATAAATATTTGTGATACTTTAAGAAAAAACCATTCTGCATTCAATAATGAACAACATACAAATGTAGAGACAAATAATGAAAATGTTTCTACAAACAAAATGGCATCACAGATAAATTATCAAAGAAAATTACAGAAATGTTACACACATATACAACTGTATATATTACTAATAAGGTAAACAATGGACATAACTATGTGATAGCAATCATATTAAAGTTTACCTGTCGGTGGCATGGTGATAAAGGCTGCCTTTGCTTGATTAACGTTTGGAAAACTAACAGTCTGTAAAAGATGGGAAAAATACATATACACATATATGAATTATAACAATGGTCTCTAAATTCTTCACTAGGTAGTCTTCACCCTCTACTTGTTAATGTTCACAGGCTGTAAACTCCTCCAGAAAGTTCAAGTTGTTTGTCTACTTCTAAATTTTGGTTTTATTCCAGAACCTGAGCCGTTTTACAGATCTAGCCCATTTGTATGCAGACTGTTGGTCCCTCACCTCTGAGGCATGTGCACTGCATCTTTAAAGGAAACACCCTTCAGTATAACACGAGAGGCGGATCTCTTGCTCAGTCGCATGTATTAGGTTAGGCTAAACAGGGTCAGTCATTTTATGCTAGTGGAGCCTTTGAGGAGATCGAAGCACCTATGGATCTGTCCAGAGTGTGGGATGATAATCCTCACTAATCGCCCCTAATTAGTCACTTCTTAGGACCTACATGCTGGGGGTGGGGGGATTAGGACCCAAGAACCCACACAAGGGTTGAGTCAGTAGTAAAGAAGGTGGTTATGATTATATTGTGCTAGCCCTACACCTTTAGACCAGGGGTGGGCAAACTATTACTTGAGGGCCAAAACTTGCCTGCTGAAGAAATTCAATTAGCATATGAGGCTGGTGTAAAATTACTATATAATCTAGCCTTTGAGCTCACAAAATAGCAGAACAAAAATAACAGTTTGAACAGACACATTAAGGAATATACTGAAGGGCTTCAGTTAGAGAGAGTGTCTGGACAGAAAGGCATAGTGAGGGATTATAATCTTAGATTATCCAACAAAAACATTGTGTTTCGAGAAATCTGGGTGTTTATAATGACATTTTTTATATATGGCCTGCTACCAGGTTGGTAATTCTAAATTTGGGCCACAGACCAAAAAAGGTTGCCCACCCATGCTTGAAAACAACTGGCACTAGATTGGTGATGCGGTAAATAACACACTTGCTAGCTATACTTCCCACAATATTTCCTGGTACTAATTTTAGACTGTTTGATAAACAAATTCTTCTTATTCTTTCTTTCTTCTCTTCCACCTTGTACCACAGTGAAGTGTCGGGGAGAGATGTAATGTTCGTTGATGAACTCTGTAAAAAGTAATATTAAGATTGATGTTCATTTCTGTAAGGCTGTTCTTAATACTGTCACTCCATATTTTCCGAGGTCTTCCGCTCGCTCTATATCTGTTGAGACGTTTTAGTGTGGCTCGCTAAGATTCACTTTAGCACTCCGTGGTATTTGCTTGTGTGTCAAACAAATTAACATGTATTAATTGGCACTCATAGAACTAAGCAGGGATAGGAGGACACTATATAGAAAAAAAAAAAAAAGCTATTCTGGAAATTTCCTCGTGTGCGGAAAACAAGAATAGACCCTTTGCCTCCCCAATAAGCATGTTGTAGGAGTTGATTAATTGGGGGCAACCTTTGAAGTCAGAGTGCATCTCCCTGAAAGGCAAGGAACCAAAAGTCTGCCTACAAATAAGCCAGATCTGTTAAACGAGTTCTAGAACAAGATTCAAGTCCAGAAGCGGATAAATAACCAGATTTTTCTACCAGATTTTACAGCTAGTAAATGAAAAGAAGAAGAAGAAGAAGAAGAATATGCTTGATGCACCACTAGCATTTAAACAAAAGTCACTGACTTTACTTAAAAGGAGAAGAATGTATTTAGAAATAACAAACCTCTTCCGTCAGTTTAACAGGAGGTGATGGCAGATCCTCAATTTCAGAAGTCCTACGCTGGGAGAAGTTATCATTTAAGTTTATCTGCAAGCAAATGTTAACATTGTGTCACAACAAACAAATCTGAAAATATTTAGTAAGAAAATTATTAACGTCACTAACATAAAAGCTAAAACGATCTACGAAGATGAACTAGAATAACTCCCCTTAATGGTTCTGGGGCTTTATTGTGAGAAAAAAAAAATAGGAGACCCGCTGCTCTCTAACAAGCGTGTCATAAGAGTCCACTAATTAAAGATGCTTTATTCAAAGTCAGAGTGCATCTGCCTGAGAAATGAGGAACCAACGGTCTGCATAAAAATAAGCCAGAATGTATATAAGTCTTGTTCTGTTCAACACATTAGGGTGTATTAAATACATCATAAAATTAATTTCAGACAATGATGAGAAAAGCAAAAATATAAGTTTTTTGACAAATTTTATCACAAATGGAAAGATATGAACATATTATTAATGCATTTCTGAAGAATGGGACTCACAGAAAAGCATGAAATAACTCTTGCCTTGGTCAACCCTTGTATATGAACTGGGGTTTATAAAATACATCATAAAATTAATTCCTAACAATGACGAGAAAAGCAAAAATATAAGTTTTTTGACAAATTTTATCACAAATGGAAAGATATGAACATATTATTAATACATTTCTGAAGAATGGGACTCACAGAAAAGCATGAAATAACTCTTGCCTTGTTCAACTCTTGTATATGAACTGGGGTTTATAAAATACATCATAAAATTAATTCCTAACAAGGACGAGAAAAGCAAAAAACAGGGTTCTTTCTTTTTAGCCAACCACCAATAACGTCACGGGCAGTCCAATGTTTTAGAAGGTGGTAAGAGGGGGGTTTCCTTGCTTTAGTGTGTTTCCCCCCCCCCCCACCCCCCCCCCCCCCCCCCCCCCCCCCCCCCCCCCCCCCCGAAGCCGAGGCCTAGGTTTTCGTGCATTTACCCCGCCCCCCCCCCCTAACCAAAACTATATACGTGGCAGGCAAATAAGAAAGCACCCCCCACCCCCCCCCCCCCCCCCCGCCCCCCCCCCCCCCCCCCCCCCCCACCCCCCCCCCCCCCCCCCCCCCCCCCCCCCCCCCGACCCCCCCCCCCCCAGCCCCCCCCCCCCCCCCCCCCCCCCCCCCCCCACCCCCCCCCCCCCCCCCCCCCCCCCCCCCCCCCCCCCCCCCCCCCCCCCCCCCCCCCCCCCCCCCCCCCCCCCCCCCCCCCCCCCCCCCCCCCCCCCCCCCCCCCCCCCCACCCCCCCCCCCCCCCCCCCCCCCCCCCCCCCCCCCCCCCCCCCCCCCCCCCCCCCCCCCCCCCCCCCCCCCCCCCCCCCCCCCCCCACCCCCCCCCCACAAACCGCGAAAATTTTGACTGTTCTGTGACCTGTGGATTTCCCTCTTTTGTGGTCGGCTAATAATAAAGTACCAAAAAAATAGAAGATTTCTGACAAATTTCATCACGAATGGAAAGAGATCAGCATATTATTGATAGACTGCTGAAGAATGGGATCAACGAAAAAGCATGACTGTCCATGCAAGTCTTATAGGCATGTTATAATAATGATAATACCTGAGGGGGGTAGACTTGAGAACATGGTTACAACTGGCAAGACTGATGGAAAAAGGAGCCAAGAGAAAGACAAACAGATAAGTAACTGGATGGATTGGCATAAAGTGAGCCAAGAGCAGTGAGCTGATCCGTGATTCTAGTCATCATGTGAGATGGCAAAACATGACCACCTAAACTTATAGCAGGGCACATGATGATGACCTGGAGGAGAGTTTTTCTCTCTACTTTTGATGTTGCTAATGAGAGAAGTGAAAACTGAGTAAAGGGCCCTTTTCCACACTTTCAGTCTATTTGGGCATATAGGGCTAGACCTATATTTTACTGACCAATCAGCACTCTGTGAGTGATGTGACTGACTTTACTTCCCAGGACTGTACCTGGTACCCATTTAACTCTTTGAGTCCCAAGGAACACATCATACGTTTATAGGTTCCTACATAGAAGCCCAATGAACGCATGATGCGCCGATTTTATTACTTTCTTTACTACCCCCTGGGCCTGTGATGCTAAACCCCATGGGACTCAAAGAGTTAAGACTGGGGCAACTAGGAGCCAAGGTAATTTAAAACAAAAAAAAATATGGCTCATAGAGGACCCGAACCCGCTACATTCTGATCCGTAGGTGTGTGTCTAGTCTTACACCACAGCAGCTCTCACTGTGAGAAGTATATAATAAAATTTACATATTGACCTTTTTATTGTTATAAGTAGAAGATACAAATTATTATACTTCTAGTGTGAGTTGAGCAGATCTATTTTGGAGAACAAAGAAAGAACCCTCTGCTGGCTACCAAGCATGTCGTAGGAGGTGACCAGCTAGGGTTGTTTCCCCTCGAAGGTTTTCAAAAAGATGGAATGCATCTGTCTGAGAGGCAAGGAATTAATCATCTGTATACAAATTAGCCAGGTCTGTTAAACGGATGTGCTTGCACAATTTTAAAATCTGAATCAAGACAAGTCCAAGAGTGGTTGAACAATCAGGACTTTTCACGGAAGCTTACAGCGGGTGATCACTAAGGAGGAGAATTTCACAGGCATGCATTAATGCAGATTTCCATGTACACTTACAGCTAGAAGGCTTCTGTTTGGTTTCTCCCCAGCTTGAATCAATTCCAGTGCATTCCTCTGTGAAGGTTAACAATACAGCAGTTAGTCAGACACATGTGAAATAACAGGAACAAAGAAGATTTATGTGATATTTAATCTCTGTATGTGGGAATATCGGCTCTGTGACTAAGTCGATGCGAACGCTTTGTAATGCCGGGTTCGATCCCAACTGCGAGCCATGCGCCTTGCGTTGGTTTCGACAGTGGTATCAAGAAAGCCGACCGTCCAGAAAGCAATGGCAAACTACTGGACGTAAATGTGCCTAGAAAAACCACACCACAGCCAGGGGCTGTTGGGGTTGGTTCTGCAACGTCCTGTAAAGGATACGCAAATAACCAATGTGGGAATATACAATGGAGAGGCTAAACAGCACAGAGTATCAACAGCACAGAGTAACAACGGCACAGAGTAACAACAGCACAGAGTATCAACGGCACAGAGTAACAACAGCACAGAGTAACAACGGCACAGAGTAACAACGGCACAGAGTAACAACGGCACAGAGTAACAACGGCACAGAGTAACAACGGCACAGAGTAACAACGGCACAGAGTATCAACGGCACAGAGTAACAACGGCACAGAGTAACAACAGCACAGAGTAACAACAGCACAGAGTAACAACAGCACAGAGTAACAACAGCACAGAGTAACAACAGCACAGAGTAACAACAGCACAGAGTAACAACACAGCACAGAGTAACAACAGCACAGAGTAACAACAGCACAGAGTAACAACAGCACAGAGTAACAACAGCACAGAGTAACAACAGCACAGAGTAACAACAGCACAGAGTAACAACAGCACAGAGTAACAACAGCACAGAGTAACAACGGCACAGAGTAACAACGGCACAGAGTAACAACGGCACAGAGTAACAACAGCACAGAGTAACAACAGCACAGAGTAACAACAGCACAGTTGCTGCAAGTGAGTTATAAAGTAAATATTTTGAAGGGAATTTCCACATGGGGTTTTTAGTGATGTGATAAGGTTAAATATGGGTTAAGAGAGAAATGCGTGAGAGCACGAAAATCTGTAGAAGCACAAAGTGTAGGAAGAGGGCACAGTTGACTGCATGAGGGACTTAAAATGAGACTGAAAGATTGGACAATTTTCTAAATCAGTGTGTGATTCGCAGCCAGAGTGAGAGGCTGTGTTTTGTGAGAGCACGAGTTGGTTTCTCTCCATCTTGAATCAATTCCAGTGCATTCCTCTGTGAAGGTTAACAATGCAGCAGATAGTCGGACACACGTGAAATAACAGGAACAAAGAAGATATATAAATACAAGTAAAGTTAAGGACCCTTTTCCACGCCTTTAGACGTATAGGGGATATAGGGCTAGACCTATATTTTATAGACCAATCGGAACAAGATGGATGCTGTGGTCAGCATCATGCCGGCCGCCTTGTTACTTCCCAGGACTGCACCCGGTATCCACTCAAGGCTGGGTCAACCTGAGAGCCAAGGTCATTTTAAAAAAAAAGTCCAACTCCGCTATGGAGCGAACCCATGACCTTCCGATCTACGGCGAGCCTCTAGCTCACACACACACACATATATATATATTGTTTGTTTGTTTTAGTATCCAGAAGCCATGAGTTGTTAACCCTTAGGCTCGGTATTATGGATATCGCAACCTTTCGGTCTTGATTCCATTGTAAATACCATAAATCTGGGAGAAAATGTGAGTTTCCTGCCTACCCACGGGATTGAACCCGGACCACAAGGAGTTCGTCACCCGGTCTCCGCGCAATCCGGTTTAGCCAACTATGCTAGAGAGCTAGGCATGTATATATATATATATATAGATATATATCACATATTCTTTCCATTTTCTATTAGCTGTATGTGGGAATATAGTAGGCAAGAAAAGCAAGAAAAAAAAACAGGAGGGGCAGGAGAAGTTAACTGTAACTGACTTCAAATACTGACACAGGGGTGTAAAGCATGTTCTTTATATATTCTGGACCACGATATCATAAAATGAGCTATGAGTTAACCGATGACATTATAGCAGTCAGAAAATTCCCATAAGCGCTCCGACTGCATCTTCAGCAGCAAGCACAGAGTTCCAATTCTGATGGTAATTTGTCGACTCCTGCAACATGCTTGTTCTGTTTATCCCATAAAATGGGGTCGCAGAACGTACATGGAGAGCCAGGCAATCAATTCTGTTATGTACTGTTTCTGTCCATGTTCATTTAAATCCACAATGGGAAAATACTGTTTTTAATAATAAAACAATACTAGAAAATACTAACTAATAACCAGTGATTTCGGTCACAGGCATGAGGGAAAGTTAAGTCTGATGTGATGTGTATAAGGAGATACTCCGTACCTCACTAGGGCGCCAGTCCTTCACTGTTCTGATTTTACGGAACCTCATGCAAGACTCCTGCTGTACGTCCCCGTTGTGCGCCACGGATAATGTCTCAAATGAGCACTGACAGAGTTGGCAGGGGATCTCGGAGCTGGCGGCCCCCAGAGGGGTAGTGTCCTTTCTGGCCCTCATCAGCCTGCCCCCAAATGCATAGGTAAAAAGTCTATCAAAACTCATTTGGTACATGAGTAAGGTCTGCTTGACAAATGTACCACCAAATGACAACTCTCAGTTAAAAGTCTGGAGCGAATGGAAAACTGTACTGCTGAGACTCAACCCTTGACCAAGAGATTTACCCGCAGCCAAGATGAGTAACATCTGTGGGTGGTTTCTCGCAGTCAGATCCTACCTACGTACACCCTCTGTCAATCCTCAGCGTCGTCGTCACTGCGCTAAGGTACACATCGACAGCAACTTTTAATCTGCTGGCTGGGTAATAATGTCCGACAAAGTTAGATTCTATAGCATACAAGCAAGCTCAAAGTCTGAACGTCATAAATCGTACCGATTATAAAAAAGTCCAAATGTCCATATACACTGGTCACACTCGCATGCTTCCCCATACTGTCGTGCTAAGGGCACAATTGAAACAACATTAAAGGTGTCTAACATGCAATGAAGAAGAATGTACCTATGTGTGTGGCCACAAAAGTCCAGAACCCACGGGCTGCTCCCCGCTGATCTCCGGAGGCCGCAGCCCGTGTAGAGCGGGAAGCCTAATACGGTTGTGAGGTTAAGCTGTTATGTGCAGGACGTGACGATTCCTTGGGGAGCCCAGAACCAGAGCATTATGTGTCGGCTCTGCATTTATGAAAGCCTCCTTGGATGGTGGGGAATGCCCATGATCTGACCCTGCCTTCCCTTAAGGGCTAACTGTTCCACACAGGGCTGCCCCAATGGGGGTACTCCGGGGGCAACAACTGTGGAGAAAGGGACAAAGAGGTCACCACACAAATAAGGTAACATCTCGACCCAAATAAAACAATGGCCACAGTCATCCTAGAAATAGGCCTGAAGTCTTCCGTCGGAGTACATCTGCCCGTGAGGCAGGGAACGACAAAAGCCAGTAAAACGGTTGTACACGCAAAACTCAGATCCAGGTAAAAGCCAAAAGTTCAAGCGGACGATTAACCGGGACCTACCGCCGGAATTCACAGCCGGTGAACAAAGAAGAAGAAGAAGAACAAATATTATTCAAATGGAGAACTTTATAAGAAACACAATCTAATGGACAGACGTATTGATCCCTACAAAGCATTGGAACAAAGGGTAAGAACCCAGACACTGACAGACTTATAACAAACACACACAAAAGACATCAAACCCAAAGATAAGTAGAACCAGCCAGGTTCACAATATCACAAACGACAAGTGAAAGAGCCTTCATTATAACACCAAATAATCACAGAGGCAATCAGGTTATAAATATGTTTTATACTTACACTGAAGTTTTGCAATAGGTAGGAATTCCTGAAATGAAAATAAAATAAGTTACTCTCTCTCTTTCTGTATGTCTGATACAGAGAGTAAGAGAGGGGGAGGTTGGTTGGGTGGTAAGAGAGAGACAGAGGAAGAAAAAATGTTTTTATCATACAGTTAACGTATGTTATATATATTAGGGCTGTACCGAATAGGGATTTTCACTATCCGGCCGAATACAAATATGAATAGTGTATCATCATCATCAGGTGCCTTGCCGACTGGCGTGGGCCTTGCAACAAGACTGTCAAGAATCTTTTCTCGTTGTCTTCCTCTATCCCTCCTTCCACAGATCTTTCCAGTGGTCACCACATGTTCCATTTTCCCTCTTCTTATAACATGGCCGAAAAATAATGACTGTCTCCTTCTGATGTCTGTGATAAGATGTCTTCGGGCTTCCGCCTCTTTCAAAACCTCCTGGTTGGTCTTTTTGGCTGTCCAAGGTATTCTAAGCATTCTTCTGTAAAACCACATCTCTGAGGCCTCAAGAAATTGTTTGGTCTGCCTACCAATTGTCAAGGACTCACAGCCATATGTTAAAACTGGATGCTGTAACACGCAACCAGGGTCACAGTTGCCCCCGCTACGACAGAGTTAGGCAACAGCAACTGTGTTAATGAGAGAGTTATTTCAGTGTATGCAGAAACGGGTGTAAGGTAACCACTATTCGTATTCGGCCCGACCGCAAGTATTCGGCCAAATACCGAATAGTTATTAAGTCCACTCTTCGGCCCTGAAGCGAAGACAAGTGAAATAAGTTTTTAAAAAAAAAGCTCTTTCTGTCATCAGAAGACACCGAATAAGAAACAGTGACTTTAGAAGTTTCATTCCCCCATTAAAAAAAAAAGGGGGGTGGGGGAAACAGACCTGCTACCCCTCTAACAAGCATGTCACAAAAGGCAACTAGTTGGCTTTTCCCCTTCAAAGTCGGAGTGTATCTGCCTGAAAGGCAAGGAACCAATGGTCTGTATACAAACAGGCCAGATGTGTATAAGGGATGTACATGCAAAACACAAGTCCAGAAATGGATAAACAAATAGAACGTTCTGCTGGAGTTTACAGACCATGAATGTAAAGAGAAATAAGAGAAGATCCACAGCAACCATACAGTTAAATTATACACACAAAAATCCTTGTGTGGGTTGCAGGGGCTCCACTAGGTGGGTGGGTGGGGGTACAAAACAGACCCAATGTGCCTAACAAGTGTCGTGAAAGAGTACTGATTAAGGGTTTATTGAAATAGGATGTTTTGGATTAAAGGTGCAGATACTATAGCTGTAAGCCATAACACAACACAAGGATGAACACAGAAGTATAAAATGTATAAAGAAAAATAGAGTAATTATATAATTTTATGCAAACGAGGCCTGATCAAACCTGCCCACACAGTAAATATATGATTTTAAAAAAAAAAGGCTTAATGGAGACCTTAATACAGGCTGATTGATAACAAAGAAAATCTTAGCCTTTTGGCTCACCACTTTTTTTTATTTCAGCAAAGCCTTAGTCTTCTTTGAAGACATGCTTGTTAAGAAGCAGTGGGTCTATTTTTTTACCTCCAAAATTGGGGCCCCGAAATCCCACCTTTCACAACTAGCTTATTCTGGTAATTTTAATTTCAGCTTCATAGCAAACGGGTCACCCCATCTTTGCTCCGCTCCTGTGCCAACGAAAAACACACAGAATGTTTATCACAGTCCCTTGTGGAAAGACAAACTGCTGTCTCAGCAAATCTAGCATACACTCGCATTAAAAGCATATGGTAGCTATCCGAAGTGCTAACACAAACAGTCTGACGTTAGAAATGCAGTTCATCATTGATGGTAGCAGAAGTCATCAAAAGATCAGCAGTTGCACACGCGATCAATTTTAATCAAATAATGGCCCCACCAATATTGCGACAACCAGCATCGCGCCATACAACTAGCTTATTAAGGACCAGCGAGTGCCCCCCCTCCCCCTCCCCACCCCCACTGGAACCCACAGGAGGAAAAATAAGAAAATTTAATGTTCACAATGAATTTCCATGCAAAGTTTACTGAACTATTAAAAAAAAAAAAAAAAAACGACTCACTTCAAGGAGGATATCCCGGCTCTTGACATGAACCTGGCAGACAGGCTCAGCCTGGGGCTGAAGGGCATGGACTCAAACATAGCCCCAGCAGGGCTGACAGCAAGCTGCCCATTAAGACTCTCCACCGTGTCCACAGCCCTGGGAAATTTGTTTAAAGGGACTGGGGTAAATGAATTCTCCACAAAGGTTTCTCTGGCAAACTCCTCCTGGTTAGTGAAAGGGAATTACAAAAATGAAATGCATCAATAAAAAAAAAAAAAAGATATGCTCCAAATTCCTTTTATGCCCTTTATCCCCAGATGGAGCACAGATTCTCAACTGATTCAAGCCGAATCATTCTATCTTTTGTTATTGTGTGTAGCTGACCCAATGTCCTCCCCATCTAATTTCCTTCACTTTCTAATTTCTTTCTTCATGTTTTTTACTGAAAGTCACATGCTTATTAATTAGTGTATTTAAAAAAATTTAAAAAGTTTTTAGATGCCGCCTACACAATAAAGGTTGGCTGGGCTACATGGGACCACCAACAAACTGGTCTCTCATCTTGGTTACACACTCTCTGAGACTGCTGTTCATCCATCTCTTGATGATATCCTTCTTCTTGTTAGTTAGTTAGTTAGTTAGTTAGTTAGTTGGGTTATCCTCATTGCACTCCGGACATGTCCATAGGTGCTCAGATCCTCCCCTCAGTATGAACCCCAACATCCGATGGCTAATAGTACCAGTTCTATGTTGATTAACAAGTCTTCTGGCGTAGCTGGTGTGCGTCTCGTTTTTTGCTGTGCCGATCTTAATTCGCAAGTCTGCCATTCTGGCGAGTGATGTGGATTCACTGCCACCAAAGTCCTCTATTCTTCCCATTTCTCTGAGGGCATTGATAATATCAGCATGATCCATAGGCTGACCGTCTGTCCCTCTTCTTGTATTGCTGCCTACCTCTTGCTCGCTTACCTTCAGCTTTTCTCTCCAGTCTAGCTTTTATGTCTTTTAATGTGGCTGGCTGACATACTTTATCAGTTTCTTCAACCTTTCTCTCCAGTCTAGCCTTTATGAGTGTTTTGTCTTTTAATGTGGCTGGCTGAAATATTTCATGCATTTTTTTATTTATTTCAGCAACTCTCTTTTCATTCCCAATCTATTCAGAACCTCGGTATTTGACTCGTTTTCTTATCTTCTGTCTCTGTGTAAAATTACTTCTGTATTTACATCTACAGAAACTCAATTCGATTTTCAATTTGCTTGTTCACAGTCCATGTTTCTGTACCATTTAGTAGAAAGCTTGTTTGTAACTCTTAAGAGTCCCAAGGAACGCATCAAACGTTCATAGGTTCCCACCTTGAGGCCCAATGAATGCAAGATGCACCGATTTTAAGTCTCTTTTGACTACCCCTTGGGCCTCTGATGCTAAACCCCCTGGGACTCTAAAGAGTTAAATAACCACTCCCCCCCCCCCCACCAATGTGTAGACATACATCATTCCAAAGTGTCTATTACAGTAGAACTTACCACACACACAAATGGTGCCCCCCTTTCCCCCTCAAAAAAGTGCCAGTACTTAAGTACCGCCAGAAAACAAATTCCTGGGGCAATGTAGCAATTTATTATGACTGTTGCTATGCAGGGTTCCCCATTAACTAGGCCTAGGGTATAAACTCACCTTTTCTGGTGTTGCAGGCAAAAAGTCTTTATCTGGGTCAGACGGCGAAGTTGGACAGGAAGTAAACGCACTACTACGGTCATCGTCATCTTCCGGCAAGTTATTGTCCCTATTGCCTGGAAATAAAAACAAAGTTGCAGCAGCATGGTACATCAGTTTAATTCTTTCTGGCTGAAAGGTGGATTAATTTATATATAAATAGACATATATACTGCACATGTATAAATAAATATACATACACACAAGAAGTGGCTGGCTGAATGGTTAAGAACACTGGACACTGGGGTCTCATTCGGGAGTCCCAGGTTCGAACCCTCTGTAAGGATATGGGCTTTTCTGTCAGGGAAAAAATCTTAACCTGCAGTCTGTGGCAACTGCACTAACGATGTAGCCGTAAATCCTCACAGGCAGTGCAAGTAAGAATTTTTATTTTTGCTCCCAGCAGGAAAAACCTCCACAGGATTTACTGACGATTTGAAACTAGGCCTCCTGCATGAAAGTGAACATTCTTAATTGTTCAGCAAGCAACTCCTCCGAACCAGAACACTCATGGCTATTACACAATAATTAAGCAAGAAAAAAAGAAGTCTTTTGAACTTTTAAGTGTTGCAGAAAAATTATAATAATCATCATCATCATCATCATAAACCACTTCTGCCATTAAGCGTCGTGGGGAGGAATAATTTACGATCCAGTGCACGTTGGCTGCCACTGGCTATTGTCATGCCGTGAAGGCGCAGAGTGTCTTTAATGTTGTCGATCCATGTTTTCCGCAGCCGTCCTCTTGCTCTTGTAGCTGATCTTCTGAGATGTAGTGCTTGTGATGGTATTTGATCTTGCTGCATATATATATATATATATATATATATGGATAAAATATACCATATATTATAAACCATGTGAACATCAGAAAATTGGCTTACAAAGAGTATTATGTTCCAGGAACTACTAAAATACATTCGCAACATCAAATTTCCCAGTGGATAAGAATGAACAATAATGAGAGGGTTAGTTCCTGGGAGAACAGGCAGAGGACGACCAACAGAACATCTTGGGCAGAAAAATGCATTAAGCACAACAATCAGCAAAGGATCACTTTAAAAAAAAAAAAATGTGTGTGTGTGTGCAAGCGCTCGCGCACGTGTGTTAGTAGAGTGGAATTAATGTTGTGGAAAGAACCTTCTAAATAATGATGATGAATTGTCAATAATTCTAAATATAGCATGGTGGATCTATAGTTAATGATTTATGACATTATATCATTATAGAAACAAGAATACAGAAAGCAAATGCTGTCACATACCAACTATCACCTCTGCTTAAACATCCAGATATAACCATGAAGACCAAAAGACAATTGATAAACACCATCTTCATTCTAACACTCTGCTACCAGTGCCAGACATGGACAATCAACAAGACCCATGAAAGAAAAATAGAAGCCTGTGAAATGAAATGTCTAAGAAAAGCAGCGAATAAGACCAGACTAGACAGGATAAAGAATATAGACATTAGAAACACTGTCAAAACTACGCCATGTTTAGACTACATAGAACATCAAAGAATGAAATGGTTTGGACATCTAACCAGGATGAAAAATGATCAAATAACATCACAAATTTTCAACCAAAGAAGCTCAGGATATAAGGCAAGAGGAAGACCAAGGAAACGGTGGATTGACGGGGTCTCCGAAACCTGCCAAAAGCATGGCCTCAGAACATCAGATGCTGCCCGCCTTGCTTATGACAGGAACTTGCATCTCCCCACAACGCTTAGCGGCATATGTGGAAGGAAAAAGTAAAAGTAAGTATCATTATAGAAAGTCACATAAGTGATTGTATGTTACTAGTTATCTAAAAATGTATGAGGCTGACAGGCCATACACTGAGCAGTCTATTGTTTGTGTCTTCTTTGTTCAAATTCACAACAGGGAAACACTGCTTTGATTATCACAGATTAGCTGACCATCTTACTGCTACAAAGTATCAAAGGTTTGATGACCATCTTAATGAGACAAAATGTCATAGATTTGCTGACCATCTTACTGCTACAAAGTATCAAAGGTTTGATGACCATCTTACTGCTACAAAGTGTCATAGATTTGCTGACCATCTTACTGCTACAAAGTGTTATAGATTTGCTGACCATCTTACTGCTACAAAGTATCATAGGTTTGATGACCATCTTACTGCAACAAAGTGTTATAGATTTGCTGACCATCTTACTGCTACAAAGTATCATAGATTTGCTGACCATCTTACTGCTACAAAGTATCATAGATTTGCTGACCATCTTACTGCTACAAAGTATCAAAGGTTTGATGACCATCTTAATGAGACAAAATGTCATAGATTTGCTGACCATCTTACTGCTACAAAGTGTCATAGATTTGCTGACCATCTTACTGCTACAAAGTATCATAGGTTTGATGACCATCTTACTGCAACAAAGTGTCACAGATTAGCTATCTTACCATTGCAAATTACCAAAGTTTTACTGACTTAAAGACTGACGACTTAAGAGAATGTTACTACGAGCAGTGGTCACGGAATTTGGTTGACGATCAGTATCCAAGGAAAAGATGACATTAAACTGTTACTGGTACCACTGGAACTGAAATTATGCGCTTGTTGCTGAAGATGGGGATGGAGCACTTATGGGAATGTCCAGAGTACTGTGATGTTGATTCTTAATTAAACATCAAACTGACTTAGAACACTTACTTCCATCTGGAAGAGAAATAATTTCTTGAACGGAAAATGTCTTGTCCTGATTCACATCATCCAATGCAAACACCTTATATGTGCTGAAAAAGTTAAAACATATTTGTGGCATGTCAAAGAAATTGAAATTACAATGGTTTTATTTATTGTCTGTGATCCACAGTTGAAAGGTGGTAAGTGTACTGGATTACCAAACAAGCTGATAGCGTATAATTCCTGAGATGGAGTAATTCTTCAGTAGGAGTGTGATTTCTTTCGTAGACAGCCATAGATAATGGGCACCAGATATTTATCTAGGGGAAAAAAAACCTGGTCAGAACTATGCTGACCATAATGCCACTTTCTGTGCATGTCATAAGGGCCTAACAACAGATCCCTGATGTGTCATGCTGGCTTGTCTCAACTTCTGCCTTTTGACCTATGCGACTTACAACCATCTGCACTTATGACCATAAATATAAATAAATAAATAAAAAAGCAATAAGGAAAGGAAGATAACTACATTAGTAGCGTCAAAAAGCTCAACAAGATGAAGAAAAAAAAACGCAACGGTAAACATAAAATTATTACCCGGCAAACTGATCACATTCAGAATCATTGGGCGGATAAATGATTTCAGTTGTATCCGACTCAGTGTCCAGGTCTTCGGGGTCATCATAGCTGTTGTACTTGAGAAGGTTGAACTTGTCAGACCAGCGTTCGTTAATGCTAGAGGCTACTTCTAGGGAAGTATCTGATTTGTACAAGTCAAAACTTTGACTTATTCCAGTGCAGTTTAAGTGGCCAAGCTGCGATTAAAAAAGAGTACATTTTGACAATAAAGACAAATGAACTAAACATTGGCGTCTGTGGCTTAGGTGTTGTAAATGCTCATCGTAATCCCGGGTTCGATCCCAGCTGTGCATGGTTTGTCCTGCGTTAGTTTCAACAGTGGTATAAACAGCTGACTGTTCAGCAAGCAATGGCAAACTACTGAACATAAAATTTGCCTTAAAAAAAACCAGAACAGCCAAAAAACACTGGATTGGTTCTTCTGCAACCTTCTGTAAAGAATATGCAACTAAGTTTTTTTAAAACTAAAGGGCTACAATTAAAATGAAGACAGTTTTGAATTTGTTTCCAAACCCTATTACATCCACTAGGCCCTAAATGTGCCCCCCCCCCCCCAAAGGCAAAGACATTCCCAGTAATCCCAGTTGGCTTCCATAAATGTAGAGCTGATACTAAGTGCATTTGTTTGAGAGATGAGGAACCAACAATCTGCATAAAAAATCTGGATCTGTAACACAGATGTGCACACAAAACACTTGGGTTCTGGACACAAGACTTGAAGTTGAGAAGTGGGTGAACAGCCAGGATTTTGTGCTGGAGTTTACAGCTGGTGAAGGTGAAGAAGATATGCCACAGCCTAAAATATGTAAATGTCTAGCACTTCACAAGGAGCCGCCCTGGTGTAGCAGCTAGACACTCGCCTGTGGATCTGAAGGTCGTGGGTTCAGGTCCAAACACTGTTTTAACAGTGACCTTGGCTTCCAGGTTGACTCAGACTTAAATGAGTACCAGGGAAAGTACCTTGGAAGTAAAATTGGCCAGCATGATGTTGACCACATCACCCACTGAGAGCTGACTGGTTTACAAGATATAGGTCAAGCCCCCACATGCCCAATGTGCCGGAAGAAAACAGTGGAATACGTGGAAAAGAGTCGTTTACTTTTTACTTTACTAACACTTCAGACTACAAAGGCAGCATGGTGCTACCTTTACTTTTCTGTAGGAAAACAATCTACAGTTATAATCTAAGTATTGGTGCTACCTGTCCTTTGGGGTAAACAAGGCGGGCAGAAACGGAGAACATGCTGCATGGGCAACACATGGTCTCTACAATATTGCCAAAGCTTTGTGCTATAGAGAGGAGAAACCCATCCCTGGCCTTAAGTGGGTCTGAAAAAATCAAGCGGGTTTTGCAAGTCACACCCATCATCACCAAGGGTTGTGATTCCATTGCTTTGGCACAGAATAAGGCTATTGTCTGTAAAGATAAAAAAGTGCCAACAATAACAACAACTAATGCACACAGAACTTACACTAGATCTAGCTTCAATGACAACACAGAAATACAAACTACAAAATGACCTGCCTTTGTTGCAGTGGGTAGAGAGCAGCTGAAGTCAGCAGGCAACTCAGGGGGACCACCAACAATATGAGGCAGACTCTAACATGATGGCAGAAACATGAGCACAGATTAATGTCAAAATGAGACCACTGACATGCATAACTTTGAAAATATCCCATTGGGAAGCTTTTCATCTCAGCCTTTGGTGAGTTGTTGCCCTTGAATAGTATGGATTTTTTTTTTTTTTTTACTATTTATAAAACTTATCTGTAAATTGTGGGCAGCATTCAGAATGAATTAAACAATTTTCAGTAGAAACCTATGGGAAATCACGTTTCAGGTAATGAAGATTTTGTCTGATGAATGAGATTCTGTAACAAATTATCTTCATTAAAGGTTTAAAAAAAGATGCATTTAAAAAAAACAAAAAAAAACTACATAGATGGATTCTTATTTGATTTTATTAAGTTAAAAAAGAGCAAAGTGATTGTTACACATCAGTGACACACAAGGTATAGAGTGCTAGAACCGTATTTGTACTGACCAATCAGTAATCGATGGACTGAGTGTTGAGCTGAGAACTGACATCATAGCACTCAGGACATTTTCATAAGTGCTCCATCCTCATCTTCAGCAGCTAGAAAGAGTTTCAGTGTCAATGGTACCAACAGTAGTCTTATTTGTCCATTTTGCCTTTTTCTCTAGTGTAGTGAGTCAACCGGGAGTCGTCATGGCAGAGCGCTAGACTCGCGCCGCGGATCGGAAGGTCGTGGGTTCGCTCCCTGGACTTTCCTTCAAAAATGACCTTGGCTCCCAGGTCGCCCCAGCCTTGAGTGGCTACCGGGTGCAGTCCCGGTAAGTAGAGGTGGTCGGCGTGATGCTGACTACATCACCCATCTTGTGTCGTTGGTCTATAAAATATAGGTCTAGCCCTATATGCCTAAAGGCGTGGAAAAGGGTCCTTTACTTTAATTTACTTAGTGAGTCAACCAGATCCCTGTTTAGTTCTAACTGTACAATTCTCTCTGGACCAAAGTATCTATTTATGCATTGCATTGTTCATTTATTCCCAAAAGGATTTGACCAAATCAGGTTTGTCAACATAAATTCACCACCCACTGGTGCATAACCAGCCAGTCTGTCTGCCTGTTCATTCCCAAACACACCTGGACAGTCTAAGGAGAATGGCGCTGCGAGGAGTTACCAGGGGATCTGGCCGATGCTCAACACTCAGGGGAAGGGCGAGACGGATATACAATCAGATGGTTACTGGTACCATCAGAATTGGAACTCTTCGCTTGCTGCTGAAGGTAGGGACTGAGCACTTATGGGAGTGTCCCGAGTGCTGTGATGTCAATTCTTAATACAACATTCAACATACCTGGACAACATCACACTGACCACCTTTACATCCCCCAATTTCAACTGGATCAGCCCAAGAGTCTAGGTCAATTATAAAAATATGACTGGGAGCAACTGTGAATCTAAAGCACTTGTGTTGACAGCTAAGTCTCTAACCACTGTTTTACGGACAGAGAGATAAACATGGCGAGAGGCACAGACAGAAAGAGAGAGAATGATATACACAGAGAAAGGCAGAGAAAAGAGATTGAGAGGGAGCAGAAAAGGAAAAAGACAGCTCACAAAGCAGATATTTCAGCATAAGAAAGTTATTATGGTGACATCGCTCAATGAATATCAGGACTTTATTTGTTTCCCCTGATATGAAAAAATCCAGAATCTTACAGAGGATTTGAATCCAGGTCTCCCGTATGAGAACATTGTGTTCTAAACCATTCGGCCAGCTGTTCCACAACAACAAAAAAGCAGTCACCACTGGCACACATCAATACAAACAACGTACACAATAAATCCTGTTACCTAATTCTACCAGGGAGTCGCCATGGTGTTTTCGGCTAGATGCCTGCCTGTGGATCTGAAGGTCGCAGAGCCGAGATTTTTTCAAAAATGACCTTGACTTCTAAGTCGACCAGCCTCGAGAGGGTACCAGGTGCAGTCCTGGGAAGTAAAGGCGGCTGGCCTGATGCTGACCACATCACCCACCAAGTGCTGATTGGTCTATAAAACTATAGGTCTAGATCTATATTCCTAATACGCCTAAAGGCATGGAAAAGGGACCTTTACTTTACTTACCTTATTCTCCCAATGACTCTCTATGACTACAGTTTTTCGCCGTAACCTAGGAAGTGTATTACAGTTTCGCTCCCCTGTCTGACTTTGCTCTGTAAGGAAAATCCAAGCAAATATTTATTAACAGGCAGATGATAAGTACAACCGATCATCTGAGCTGCGAGTGAAACAGCAGACCTACAGCTTCCTCAACATCCTGTAGCAGGTCCTTTGCAGAACACCTCTCTCATCACAGCCTGTCTGAACACAACTAGGTCCTTCCCCTTCTACATTTTCCTACCCAAGGTGTCATTTCCTGTGCCCACCTTCGTGCTTGTCGGCCCCTGCACCTCTTTCCTGGTACCACGCTTTCTGCAATTATTTTTTTTCCAATACGTCATGGCACTTCATACAGCTAAATATTTCAATTTTGGAGATAAGATGCTGTTTACTAGCCAATCTTCCTTGATGTTCAGATCTTTTAGGATGCCAGTATCTCTTTTCTTCTCTATCCATGGTACTATCAGAACCTTTCTACAGCGTTTCAGCTCATAAGCCACTATTTACAGTTGCCTACATTTCAGTTATCTCCCCATATCATAACTTTTATCTCAGGCTCATACATTACTCCTCTTCTCTCAGTCACATATCACTGGCTTTATGCCAAAGACACTTAAGTGCAATTTTGGTGATTCATCTAAGTCCACTTTCCTGGTTGTTATTTGTCATTTTTATGCCTAAGTCACACAGTGTGTGAATTCCTACATTTAAAGAGTTCAAAATGAATTATTACTTTTGATGCAACCACATAATTTTCATCTGATTTACTCAATGTCCAAACACAGTTTTCTTAAAACAAGGATTTCTTCTTCTTCTTCTTCTTCATATTGGTTCATTAGCTGTAAACTCCAGAGGAAAGTTCTGGTTATTCATCCACATCTGGACTTTAGTCTTATTCCAGAATTTCAGTTTTGCATGCACATTCATTTTACAGATCTTGTATGCAGATTGCAGGTTCTTCACCACTCAGGCAGATGCACTCCGTTCAAAGGAAATACCTCTAATTACTTGCCTTTTCTGACATGCTTGTTAGGGGTCAAGGGGTCAATGGGTCTCCCCCCCCCCCACCCCCATGAGGTCCCTGGAACCCACATGAGGAGAAATAAAGATTCAGCACTTAAGAGACCTTGGTGTAGTCCCAACATTTTTACCTTTCTCTCAGGCTCTCATGTTATCTCTAAGGTTGAAAGCTTATATCAGTTATCTCGAAATAAAGACAAGACTTTGCCAAGAGTATGAGTGTTCTCTGATGCTCTTCCAAGTCATAACAAGAGCAAAGAACCCTTTCCCACTTTCAATTCTCAAGATTACCAATGTGTCCTCGATGTGGATGTTACTTCTATCAAATCTAGCTATTCCAATGACACAGTCAGTAAGTCTCTCAAGAATTGCCTTATCCATCTCATGGGCACCAATTCACCTAAGGGACTTAACACCCAACTCAAGTAGCAGCTTGTTACAAAGTTACCTGTGAAAGTGTCATCAAGAGAAGTTACATCTAACTCAGACTTGAACTCCACCGAATGATGTATTCTCTGTGCCCATCGCCCTTTGGGCTGCCGCTGTCCTGGACTGTATCACATCTCTCAGACGGCCTGTCGTTCAACTGATAATGAAAAAGCATTATTATTTGTCAGGTCAGTTATATCTTTGAATAAGAAATAATGACAACTCAAAACAGAAGAACATAAAGTAGTTTTTGAGGTAACAATGGGACAAATTAGGGTTTCTGGGGTAATTCAGTGTCTATAACGGGTCTCCAAGACAAAGTGGTTAAGCCGTTTGCTTCGTGGTATGAAGACTGTGGGTCTGATTATGGCCACTGTTCTTCAGTTGGTTAAGTTTTAAAATCTCTCAGGGTTGTTACCAGAGCTGCAACATAGTTCATGCTTTGTGCAACACTCTCAAAGATGAACAGCCACTCTGCAGAGAAGTTGACCCTGTTATCTTTAGAAACTCATTTAAAGTGTCCATATAGTTTTGCCATAGAACCGGTGGTGCCTTATGTGATCAACTGTGTGTGCAACTACTGATCCATTTTAACTGCTGCTGCATTTCTAGTGTCAGACTGTTTGTGTTGGCATGTCTGATGCTGCCTTATGCATTTAATGTGTGCGAAAGTTATAGTATTTCTTGAGATGTATGTTATTGTATTTTTTTAGATGTATGTTATTGTATTTCTTGAGAAGTATGTTATTGTATTTCTTGAGATGTATGATACTGTATTTCTTGAGATGTATGTTACTGTATTTCTTGAGATGTATGTTATTGTATTTCTTGAGATCTATGTTATTGTATTTCTTGAGATCTATGTTATTGTATTTCTTGAGATGTATGTTATTGTATTTCTTGAGATGTATGTTATTGTATTTCTTGAGGTGTATGTTATTGTATTTCTTGAGATGTATGTTATTGTATTTCTTGAGATGTATGTTATTGTATTTATTGAAATGTATGTATTTCTTGAGATGTATGTTATTGTATTTCTTGAGATCTATGTTATTGTATTTCTTGAGGTGTATGTATTGTATTTATTGTATTTCTTGTATTTCTTGAGATGTATGTTATTGTATTTCTTGAGATCTATGTTATTATATTTCTTGAGGTGTATGTTATTGTATTTCTTGAGATCTATGTTATTGTATTTCTTGAGATGTATGTTATTGTATTTCTTGAGATGTATGTTATTGTATTTCTTGAGATGTATGTTATTGTATTTCTTGAGATGTATGTTATTGTATTTCTTGAGATCTATGTTATTGTATTTCTTGAGATCTATGTTATTGTATTTCTTGAGATGTATGTTATTGTATTTCTTGAGATCTATGTTATTGTATTTCTTGAGATCTATGTTATTGTATTTCTTGAGATGTATGTTATTGTATTTATTGAAATGTATGTTATTGTATTTCTTGAGATGTATGTTATTGTATTTCTTGAGATCTATGTTATTGTATTTCTTGAGGTGTATGTTATTGTATTTCTTGAGATGTATGTTATTTGATTTCTTGAGACCGCTGTCTGTGTCGATTTCTCCAAAAGGGACAGTGATGAACATTGTGTGTGGTTTTCGTTGGCCAGGAACAGAGCAACTATGGGTTGACCTATCTGCCAGCTGAAGCTGGAACTGCAGTTACTAGAACAATATTAGTAAAGTAAAGATCCCTTTTCATGCCTTTTAGGCACATCAGGTATAAGGGAAGAGCACCATATTTTTACAGACCATTGGGCACTAGGTGGGCAATGTGGTCAGTATTACGCCGGAAGTCTTTACTTCCCCAAGGCATACATCCTGTTACCCATTTTAGGCTGGGTCAACCTGCGACACCCCAAAGTACGATAAAAATCCACGCAGCCAGCAGTGGGTTTCGATCGCGGTACATTGGAATTACTAGTTGGACTCGTAAATGTCTAAGCCATGGATGCTGCCAGAACAATATTAAGTTGAACTAGACAAGTGCGAAGCAAAGAAACCATTTTCCCTCCCCCCTACTTACATTAATTTTGGCCCAGTTGGGTAGCTTTCCAACACTGAGGTCAAGACTCTGATAGTCTGCTGAAACATCAACTTTGGTCTCATCAGGCGGAGCATTCTCGCTGGCTTCTGTCTTGGCTAATTCATAAACCTCTTTAACTTCTGAGCTATTTGCCACCATTGGATCAGGCATCACAATTGTATCCGATCTGTTCGTTATCAAGAAAACAATGAACTGATATGATACTATCCTTCCCATTTAAACAAATGTATGAAAATAACAATTTTTTCTGATCTGTTCATCATCAAGAAAACAATGCACTGATATAATACTGTCCTTCCCACTGAAACAAATGTAAAAAAAAAAAATCAAAATTTTGTCTGATTTGTTAGTTATCTAGTGTGGATTCACAGTCACTTGGTTCTCGCAAACGTTTTACTTCTCGCAGAGTATTCAGAATATCAGCCTGGTCCCCGGCTTGTCCAGCCTCCACAGTAACCTTACTTGTAAGCCTATCAGCTTGCTCATTTCCTTGCACATCTGAGTGCCTTGGCACAAAAATGAAACCGATCTTTGTCAACCCTGACTGCCTCCAGACACAAACCATTGTCACTGGATCCAGCCCATCTCTATCTTTCTGAGCAAACTCATTGAGTCACTAAGATAACATATGCAGATGAAAGTCTGCATCTCCAGCCATCTTACTGCTCTGGTCACTGCCATGACTTCCATGATACTCATAAATGACAAATATTTACTAACAATTGGCTTTGTGGAAAGGGGGTCAAGCTGTTTGCCATGCATACTGAAGATCACTCCATTTTATGGACTGTATTCACAAGTGCAATTTTTACACGGCTCCCTGGGGATCGTTGCTGGAGCTACAGTTCATGCTTTGTGCAAGAACCCAGCAGGCGGCTAGCCACTCTGCGGAGAGAGACCCAGCCATCTGGGATGAAACCAGGTGCAATGATGATGGTTCTCCCAACTTCCTGTATGGGTTCAAGGGCCCTTTTCTGAGAAACCAAAAAGAATATACCCAGTTTCTTTCTAACAAGCGCGTCATAAAAAGGGTTTGCTAAAATAGGATGTGTTGGGTCGAAAGGTGCGAATATCGCAGTCTAGCTGTAAGTAACAACACAACATGCCAACATTATTATGTGTAAATCAGACATACAAGAAAGAGATCAATTACAAGTAGGATGCAGAATGTACATGACTGTAGAACTGGACTGATGCTTGTAATTCATGAAAATACTACTAAAACAAAAGTAACACTTCATTAAAGATAATTGTATTATTAATGCAGATATGCTTAATGGACAGCCAAAAAGAGATGCTTTGAAAGAGGCTAGGACTCGAGGACAACTTATCACAAACATCAAAGATGGTCATCGTTGTTTGGTCATTTGAGAGGAAGGAAACTGGAACATGCTGTGGGTCATCATGCTGTGGGTCATCATTGTTTGGTCATTTGAGAGGAAGGAAACTGGAACATGCTGTGGGTCATCATTGTTTGGTCATTTGAGAGGAAGGAAACTGGAACATGCTGTGGGTCATCATTGTTTGGTCATTTGAGAGGAAGGAAACTGGAACATGTGGGCTGGTGACCACTGGAAATGCTGTGGGATCATTGTTTGGTCATTTGGAAAAAATGTCATCAGGTCAGAGGAAGACATGACGACCACTTGAAAGATCTGTGGAAAATTTGATTCTTGACAGAAAGGGTGTCAGCACAAAAACTGATACATGTTGCTGAGGATCACTGACTGTGGGGAGGCATGATCACCTATGTCAGAGGCCAGTTCGGCTATGGGAAGCACAACAGATGTCCTATAGTGAATCATCACGTTTGTACGAGTTGACCTTCAGTACAACTCAGTATGCGAACGGACAGCTTGACCACGCAATAAGCTGGGCCCAGTTAAGAGGCCAGGTCGAGTTCACTCAGCTGACACGGAATGCTGCGTGTTAAGCCATGAACTGAGGGGAAATACAAAAGGCTTTGTGCAAGCTGGTGTAGGAGAGTTGTGTGCTGGGAGACAAAGGGAGACAAGATGGTACAAGTGATTAGGTAAGAATTAGGTTTAGCAACGGTTAAGTGTAATAGGGTATTTGTATGTAGTATTGACGATAGGCTGTGTTTCTATTTAATGTTTAGACTAGATAATATAGAGTTAAGGTTCTTTGTGTAGTAGACATTTCATGCAGTATTTGTTTGAGCAGTTAATCCAGGTGACGCGCATTGTAATGGCGATAACACTGCCCGGTCACGCTTGGGCCATACACCTTACGTGTATCGCTGAGTCCCGTTTGGCAATAGACGGCGGATTAATTAGCACTGAGAAACTGTCAGCTAAGATTCGTGTTCCTGGTAGATCCATGGGAACTGGCCTGGGTTGATTAGTGAGTGTAAAGCTGTCATCGCCAAGGGGGTTTCGGATGGGAACTGCTTAGCCCAGTTGAAGTGTCTTACGTCTAGTTGTTCATTGTACATTAAAGATTATGTTTGTACTCAGCAGGAGTGTTGTCTTAGGTGTGTCTGGGTAGTTAAGTCTGTCAGCTGGCCTACCTAGCAAGCCATATACAATAATTAGAGTAGATTAGGTCCCAGACAGTAAGACACTTGATAATTATGATGAATGACGAGGCTCACTGCTGTGTTTTCTTGGATGTGTGTGCATTTGAACATTATTCTTTTGGTAGTGTCTTGAAGCGAAGTTATCAGTACTTAATCAAAAAGATTAAATATATACATTTTCTCAACACGTTTAAAACAGCCAACTGCTTTACCATACTCACTTAATATTGTCTGTTTCTATTAAAGCCTTCCCCAAACCTTGCAATTTGCTTTTAATCTGTTTGGTCATTTCTGAAGGAAGCCTCCAGACTAAAATACAGCTGCCAGAGTAGAAGAGTGAGAACAAACTTGATAAAAGAAATAATTTATGGTAATCTTGAATCTAAACTGATCTATTCTACTTAACCTCTGATGTGATTTAATTATCATTGTTCAAATGCATGCTTCCTTTTCAAATTTGTGGCCAACAGTTCTCTATGGAGCATTTTTAAAAGTAACCTTGCCTCCAAGGAAATTCAGTCTAAAAATGGGTCAAAGGTTAAAGATAAAAGGTGAGAGGACTAACTTTATTGCACTGAGGGTTTATCCCATATGGCTCGGTCTCTCTTCACAGAACGGCCAGCTGCCAGCCCACAACATCACTAAAGGTAAAAGGTGAGAAGATATACATCATTGCACTGAGGGTTGATCCCATATGACTCAGTCTCTCTTCACAGAACGACCAGCCACTAAAGGTAAAATGTGAAAGGATTGACTTCATTGCATGTATGGGTATTATGAGTGTGTGTGTGTGTGTGTGTGTGTATATATATATATATATGTGTGTGTGTGTATATGTGTGTGTATGCACGCACGCGTGTATTTATGTGTATGTTTGAGAGTGTGTATGTATGAGTGTGTGGTGTTTATGTATATTATGTATGGGTATGTGAATGGGTACACACACACAAACTTGTGCGTATGTATGAGTGTGTGTATGTACAAGTTGTCAATGCGTATGTATGAGTGTTACTGTGTATGTGCTCACAGTGTAGCGTAATGCACTAAAGTGGTCAAGTGAGTAGCTGGGTGACGAAACTATTTCTTTTCAGTCTACATGTGGAAGAAAATGCAATGGCTAACTATTGTCAGAAGACAATACTTGCCAAAAACTGTAAGCATGCCTGTCCATCATATTGACTGGAAGTCAAATATCAATGATAAGCAAATATCTTTCTTACCTATCAGCTGAGACCGTTATCAAATGTTTGAGATCATTTGCAAACTTGACACCAGTCACAACTTCTGAGTGTCCATACATGGTGGCCACTAACTCTCCAGTTTGGAAGTCCAGAATGCACACATTCTTGTCCGTGCCTGTCGTGGCCACATAAGAACCCGAGGGATCCAGATGCAGACGCAGCAAGACTCCTTCGTCCCCAACTGACCCCCTGTAGCACTTTTTCTCTTTTGTGGTTTGTATATTGTATAACCTGGAGAATAGCACAACAAATGGCAGTGGTGAGTCAAAGTTTTGAGGTAATGGCATTTTTAATACAGGGTCTGTGCAAAAAGTAGGTAACTATTGCAGGTCCCTTTTCCCTGACTTTAGGCATACAGTGTAATATTAAAGCCTAAAACACTTACATTATACCAAAATCATCATTATTAACTGCAGTTTTGACTGGTGCCAACTATCAAGTTTCTCCATCTCTAGCGATCCCCAAAAAATGTATTAATTCATATACCTGCCGTGGCAGATCATGACTTGGTTTCAACCCAATAGGAATCTCTGCAAATGTGAAGTTTCAGTGCCAATTTTACACATGCCTCAAATTTCTGACCTTGGAAATGGAGAGGAGAGCTCAGGAACACAGTTCCTATGGAAACGGTACTTCAATGTGGGGTCAGAAGAAAAGTATCTCTACATACTTCACTTTAACAGATACAAGGCTCAGATGACATCAAAGCAAATACAGCAAACGTAACATTCAGTCTACTGGAACCAGGTTCTTCAACTCATGCTCTGTGAACCAGTACTGATCAGCAGACATTTCTTGGCAATCTGTAAAATTATGCAGCAGCTTCGGGTGAAATAAGGAGTCGCCTTGGCGAAGCGGCTAGATGCTCACTTCGAAAATGACCTTGGCTCCCAGGTCAACCCAGTCTTGAGTGGGTACCGGGTGCAGTACCGGGAAGTAAAAGCGGCTGGCGTGATGCTGACCACATCACCCACCTTGTACCGATTGGTCTATGAAATATAGGTCTAGCCTATATGCCTAAAGGCATTTTACTCTGGCAAAATAAAACAAGGTATCAAATGGATGTTACTGCAGCATTCTGTCTCTTAAAAACAATGCTCTAGTCACATGTATACAATTTTTTAACCTTGAAGCAGCAAATGCAGCAATAAGTAAAAACTGTTATTTTATAACTCTGCTCTAACAAATAAAATGCTGCCTATTTTTGCGTCTGTTCTGCCTCAGCCACCATTTGGTCTGTGAAATATATCTCCTATTTTACCAGTCCACAGGTGTGAAAAGCTTCAAGAACACTGCTCTAGAGGATCCAACTAATGACCAACCATCCATGTGACAAATTCCCTCACCTGACATTCCTGTCCTGACAAGCTGTTGCCAGTACTTTCTGTGTGGGGTCTATCACCATATCATAGAGGGTGATCTTGGTAGCGAGGTGATGCTCCAGCTGGAACTGAAACTCTGGGCACTGCAAGCATTAACACAGTTTTATATACACCCTCACCTTGAATTATGACCTATGTGACTAAAAGACCACAGTCAAAAGATAAATAAAAATAGTAAAAAGAGAAAGACAACTTTATTGGTAGGGTCAAAATGTCACTGGAACTGAGTATGTTATGTGTTTTCCACATTATGTACAATAATTATACATACATGGATTAACATTTTGGACTGTATGTACAATTTTTATAACCTGTCCTAATGAAAATATAAATTTGACTTACAACCTGTTAGTCGGAAAGGAACTCAGCCATAAGTCCAGGAGACCCTGATTAGAATAGAAAGGAACTCAGCCATAAGTCCAGGAGACCCTGATTAGAATAGAAAGGAACTCAGCCATAAGTCGAGGAGACCCTGATTAGAATAGAAAGGAACTCAGCCATAAGTCCAGGAGACCCTGATTAGAATAGAAAGGAACTCAGCCATAAGTCCAGGAGACCCTGATTAGAATAGAAAGGAACTCAGCCATAAGTCGAGGAGACCCTGATTAGAATAGAAAGGAACTCAGCCATAAGTCGAGGAGACCCTGATTAGAATAGAAAGGAACTCAGCCATAAGTCCAGGAGACCCTGATTAGAATAGAAAGGAACTCAGCCATAAGTCCAGGAGACCCTGATTAGAATAGAAAGGAACTCAGCCATAAGTCAAGGAGACCCTGATTAGAATAGAAAGGAACTCAGCCATAAGTCCAGGAGACCCTGATTAGAATAGCAGAGGTACAGGAGAATTACTGTTATCAAAAGTTATTAGACAAGGAGGAGGAGAACAAAAACAACAAGAAAAGAGTAAGAATTCAGATGAAGAGACGAATAAAAATAATAAGAGGAAGAAGAAAAAAAAAGCAAGAGAAGAAGAAGAAGAATAAGAAGAAAAATCAAGTGATGATGATAACAATGATTACTAAAGCAGAGTATATGTGAAAGCAGAAAACAAATACAACAAACATGTGTGCTTAGAAAATCCAACATCACCACTTACAGGCACTGCGTTTCGAATCAATATGGATTTGTCTGCACCACAGCTGATCATCTGTAGTTTGTCATTGAGATTTCTAAATCGTACAGCCGTTATGGAAGAGGAGTGATCACCTAGTGTCTGAACCAAACCATAATTTTCATCCACATCAAACACATGAATCAGCCTGTCACGACTAGAGGTTGCCAGGAAACGCCCTGCAAAAAATCAATGGGCATGGATATAAATAAATAGCAGGTATTTCTTCACTGCATTATTAAATTATTAAGAACAGCCTTACACAAATGACCATCAGTCTAAATAGTGCTCTTGACAGAGCTCATCCACGAACATTACATCTCCCCCAGACACTTCGATGAGGTACAAGGTGGAAGAGAAGAAGAAGAAGATTATTATATTTTTTAAGGTAGCTCACAATAATATAAGGAAAACATTGGCCACTAATTTTCTCCAGATTAGCCACGTTTACTTAAATAGTCGGCCCCTGTAGCTTAGGCATTGCGAATGCACTTCGTAATGCCAGGTTGGATCCCAGCTGCAGATGGTTTGTCTCGCACTGGTTTCAACAGTGGTATTGAAAGCTGACCGTTAAGTAAGCAATGGCAAACTACTGAACGTAAAATTTGCCAAGAAAAATCACAACAGCAAAAAAAAAATGCTAGGGCTGGCTCTGCAATGTCCTGTAAAGGTTACGCAGCTAATGTTTACTTAAATAATTTACATTTCATTTCAGTTCATTATTCTCATTTTCATTGTATATTTTTTAATGAAAAACTACCTCTCTTCCATCTACTTGTTTACTGTCAATTCTGTGTGTTACTGCTTTTGTCGGAAAATAAGAATGCTCACTGACCTGAATTGGAGTAGGAATACTGAAGGCACATAACATCTGACTCATGGGCCTCAACACACGTCTTCTCACTTAGATCCTGCATGTTGTAAATTCTAGTGGATTGGAAATTGACATTTTAAACTGTCAAAAAATATTTTTAATAAGTAAAAAAAAAAAAAAAGAGTAAAGGACCTTGTTTCCCGCCTTCAGCCCATTGGGCAGTTGGTGCTAGATTTATGTATATATTTTTTTTAATTTAAAAAAAAATTTAAAAATTGAAAACTAATCAGCAAGCACTCATTGATTGGTGATACAGTCAGCATCATGCTGGCTGTTGTGAACTTTCCAGGATGTTAACATTTAATCTGGCTCATCCTGAGAATCAAAGTTAATTTTGGGAAAAACATGCCATAATGCAAATTTTAACAACAGACCTTTGGGTGGGCAGGGAAGCTTCTAGCCACTTCACTATTGTGGCTCCAGAAACCTATCAGGATATTAGGATTTGGGTTTCGGGTCCAACTGTTGAGGAAACAAGAAGAGATCCACTGCCTCCTAACAAGCACATGGTGAAAACTAATTGGGGAGCTTCCTTTGAAGTCGGAGTGCATCTGCCTGAGGGGCAAACAAGTTTTGGAAGAAGACTAATGAGGAAGAGGAAGAGAGAGTCAAATAAAGAGACAGAGTAAGATAGAAAGTGAAACAGAGAGATGCATGGAAAGACAGAGAAAAGAGACAGAGAAAAGAGACAGAGAAAGACAGAGAGAGAAAGGACAGAAATAAAGAAAGACACATAAAAAGATGGTGTGTGTGCCCGTGTTTGTGACACAGAAAAGAGAGAGAGAGTGTGATAGAGAAAGACAGAAAAACAGAGAGGCAGGGAGACAGTTATTAATATGCAATATTTTTTAAAATCCTAATGTTAGTAACACTTGGTAAAAAAAAAATACAAGTTTCTTGATATGACTGACTTTTCTCTTCAATTCTTTTATCTTTCAGTCATCTTGTGAAATACCAAGAAGCATTTATGTGGTATACCTGTCTGAGGTTTAAACCTCTTTTAAATACATACAACCTCCCATTATCTTTCCCCCATGTCTGCTGATGCAATGTGCTCACCGAATGTTCCCTTGACGATCTCCAGAAGCTAGTTGAGCACCATCAGGACTCACACACAGAGAACGGACACCATTTTTACCATCATAAGTAGTATCAGTCTTATCCGTAGCACCAGCTGTGAACAATAGAGATAAAAAATATATTTACATTTCACCAATGGAAATTCAAGATTAGTCACAAGATTACCATGGCGATGGTGAGTTAAGCACATTTCAGTTAAGCACCATTCATCTCATAAACTTGTCAAAGAATGAAACAACAAACAAACATTTGCTTGATCTCACATTTCAGTTATTAATCATTTATCTTCTTTTGTAAGATACTAATTTAATTACACACTCTTCATACAGGAGAAGCTGGCCGAATAGTTAGAATGCTGGACTCATGCGATTGACCTAGGCTTCATCCAGTGTAAAAGGATAAGAGTGTGGTTGGTTTTGTGTGTGCGAGAGAGAGTGAGAGAGAGAGAGAGAGAGAGAGAGAGAGAGAGAGAGAGAGAGAGAGAGAGAGAGAGAGAGAGAGAGAGGAGAGAGAGAGAGAGAGAGAGAGAGAGAGAGAGAGAGAGAGAGAGAGAGAGAGAGAGAGAGAGAGAGAGAGAGAGAGAGAGAGGAGAGAGAGAGAGAGAGATGAGAGAGAGAGAGAGAGAGAGAGAGAGAGAGAAGAGAGAGAGAGAGAGAGAGAGAGAGAGAGAGAGAGAGAGAGAGAGAGAGAGAGAGAGAGAGAGAGAGAGAGAGAGAGAGAGAGAGAGAGAGAGAGAGAGAGAGAGAGAGAGAGAGAGAGAGAGAGAGAGAGAGAGAGAGAGAGGAGGAGAGAGAGAGAGACGAGAGAGAGAGAGAGAGAGAGAGAGAGAGAGAGAGAGAGAGAGAGAAGAGAGAGAGAGAGAGAGAGAGAGAGACGGGAGAGAGAGAGAGAGAGAGAGAGAGAGAGAGAGAGAGAGAGGGCAAAACATAAATATGTGCAGTCTGCAGTGACTGTACTAGCATACAGCTCTATATTCCCTCGAACAAGTGTCTGCACTTTGCCCTAAATAATGGTACATACAGGCAGTAACCAGAAACTCTTAACAACAGTACTGATAGACTTCAGTTATCTTCCAAGTAAAAAAAAGAGCTGAAAAAAAAGAAGAAAAAAAATCCCCCCTCCCCTTTTTTTTAACCTGAATCTCTCCTTTAATCCTTACTTCACAAATTACTTTTTATATAGCTACCTTCCAAGTAAACGCAAAATGAAACACCAGCTTGCACTACTTATTGACGATGTCCCCTGAGTTTCCATACCTAGGTAATCACATTTGATGTATGCCCTCCACTGCTGGATATATGGTTCCAGTATACCTGAAGGCTGTGACAAATGGGAAGACTGGGTGTGACAGACACAGGTTAACAGATGTAATAAATGTAAGGTCGGTCTGACAGGGGGGTCACAGAAGATAGTCAGTTGTCAAACTGATAAACTCATTCTGTACCAAGCAACTCACCATGCAGATCTTGGTTTCTACTTACCTTTTATTAATTAATTAATTTGTGTATGCTTTTTCCAGTTGCTAAACTGACCAACTTTGCCCTAAATGTTATTCAACACCTTTTCTTCATTGGTGTCACTGTCCTGACTTTTTTCAATTAAAAAATTAGTTAAAGTGACAATTTCTTAGGATTTATCCACTCATTTTCCCCGTTGGGCCTGTATATGTCACATAGGGACTTGAAATATATTCATTGGTTCTGTTCCATCCTGTGTTCAATCACTCTCTCATGGATCAAATCCAGTCCAGCAACTTTGGCTTCTCTATCAACGTTCACTTTAGGGTTTCCTATGAATGTCCTTCATTTCCTCAAGCCCTCTATTTCAAATTCAGCCACTGGTGATTCTCTGTTCATCTCTTCTCAGGATGTGTCTAATACAGAGACATCTTATCTGTCTTATAACTGTCAATGTCAGTGGTTGACCTGGACCAAACAAGTCTCGGGACAGAATAAATTAAAATAACAACTCGCTGATACCAAAAGAGTTAAAAACACGAAGACAGAAGTTTGTGAAGCTGTTGTTGATCACTCACATAATAATCTTTCGGTTTCGGAAATTAGATCTTTTTATAGTCGAAATGTGACTTTTGCAAGTTTCGGCCAAAATATCCAAATCCAAGCACTTGCTGACCAGGTTAGTTCTTCTGGTCCTGTGCAGCTCAACATGGCACATAAGGATGATAAACACATCAGAAACAAAATGTGCAATTTAAGTTTATTTTTAACACACTAGTTCTTACCAGGATTGTAGTCCACATTGCAAAGAAAGGCCAAACTTGGATCAATGTAAACTATTTTTAACAATTCCTGTGGAGGAAAAAGTGTTCATCAAGTCTTTAGTTATATATTTAAAGCAAAATATGATAACTTTAGAAATTTTCATAAAGACAATACAAAGATTCTTTCAGTAATTTAATCTTCAAATTATATGATGTGGTGATTTCAATCACAGGTGTGAGAGAAAGTTAAGGCCGATGTGATGTATATAAGAAGTTACTGCGTAACTCAACTTGGGTGGCAACTCTGGGCCGGTTTTACGGATCCTCACGCAAGGCTCTTGCCACACTACGGATAATGGCTCACCTCAGTGACCTGAACCAAACTGACAGGGGATCACAGAGTTGGTGGCCCCCAGAGATTTAGTGTCTAGCCTGGGTCACATCAGCCCACCCCAAATGCATGGGTGAAAACATCTTTCAAAATTCATTTGGAATATGGTTGAAGTCTGATAACAGAATATACCTAAATGTCAATCCTCGGTTTAAAAAAGCGTATGTCGAGTGGGAAGAACTACTAAGCTGCTAAGATTTAGCTTTATAAGAAGAAATTCAGCCTAAGAGAGCGGTAACTCGTGGCAGCAGCCTGTCTCCATACATCCCTTGTTGTTCCTCAATGTCATCATCACCGCGCTGAGGTACACCACGACTATCTGCCACTGTCAGTGTGCTGATTTGGCACAAATGGCCATCAGACACATGCCCTATGGTGCAGTAACAAAGTCCTGAATGTCAAACCGAAAAAGTCCTAATTCGCAAAAAGGTTGACATGTCTGTTACCAATGGCCCCATTTGCCAACGTGTCGGGACCTAATAGGGGAAGCTATGCCGGAAGATGCTTTTGCCCTACTGTCTTGTTAAGTTTCCAGATGAAACAACGATGAAGGTGTCTAACGTGCTGAAAAAGAAAGTACCTATTTGTGTGACCATCAAAGTCCTGGACCTGCAAGCTGCTCCCTATTGCAGCCCATGACGACTAGAAAGCTTAACATACAAATGTGAGGTTAAGCAGTCATGTGCAGGATGTGACGATTCCTTGGGTGAGCCCAGGACCAGAGCGCTATGTATCGGCTCTGCATTTATGGAAGCCTTCTTGGATGGCAGGGAATGCCCATGATCTGCTCCTGCCTACCCTTGAGGGCTGACCTGTCTACATGCAGATGCTCTGAATGGGTCTCCAGGGGCAACACATGTAGATAAGGGGACAAAGAGAACACCAAACAAAAAAGACCATATCATGGCCCTGTCCCACAAAACTATTCGGAAAGTTAACAAAGGCTCCATGAAGCCTGATGTGTTGGCTGAAAGACGCAAATATCGCAGTTCTGCTGTAAACAGGAACAATGCATTTACGCCCCTTGGACAAACAAAAAGACGAAAAAGACAATTTCCAAATACAAGAAAGAAAATCAAAGATTTATTTTAAGTCAGAGTAAATGTATACACAAAGATAATAAACAAAAGCAGATCACTTGGATTCAAACTGTAAACACTAGAACAACTGGATAACAGAATATCAAACACATAAAGAGTTACTTGAATCAAAAGCGAATGGTTACAATTAGCTAATGTATGCTGATTTAATACCTGGGGAAACATGAGTTTGCATGCACATTTGCATGCACACCTGTTTTACTGATCAGGCTTATTTGTATGCAGACTGTTAGTTCCTTGCCTTTCAGACAGAGGCACTGACTTTGAAGGAAATATCCATAATTAGTTGCTTCCTAAGACATGCTTATTAGAGGGCTGTGGGTCTATTCTTTGTTCTCCTAACTGGAGCCCCAGAACCCACAAGGAAACCTAAACATCTTACAGTAATCTAACAACAATAAACGATAGAATATCCAAACTAACATTACTGTAGATATTTCTTTTGAAGGCTGTATTTTCTGGCAGAATAGTTTCTAAGTTCCACACTCGTATAGTGTCATCACTGGATGCAGTCAGAAATGATCCAGGGGGCAGCATAGCTTTCACTTGATCATCCAACTGCGGATACATCTGAAGAGAAACAGACAGAGCACTTAAAACCAAAGAAATTACCAGAGACTTCATAAACAGAGAAATGTTAAAATATCAAAACAGCCTAAAGCAGTTGTTTTCAACCTGCCGGTCGTGACCTTTTTTTAGGACCCCTTTCACAGGGGTCGCCTAAGACCATCGGAAATCACATATTCATTGAAGTTATGAAGGAAAATAATTGTTTGGCGGTCGCCACAACTTGAGGGATCTGTATTAAAGAGCTGCGGCATTAGAAAGGTTAAGAGCCACTGGCCTAAATGGATACCAGGGAATGTCATGGGAAGTCAAACTGGCTGGTGTGATGTTGATCAGATTACCTATCAAGGCTGAGTGGTCTATAAAAATACTCAGTCTAGCATAATAAGCTTAATGTGCCACTAGCATAAAATGGATCCGTTACTTACTATCACTTCCCCCTCCAAAAAAAACACACACAAAACCAAAAAAAACCATTCCAAACTATTGTCTTTGTATTTAACTCCTAATGGATGGCAGGTAATTATGTTGTTTGATAGGGCATGTATTTATAGCTGGTAGTGGTTCGTGCCCTTCCCTGCTGAGGTATAGGTTAATAGAAATGGCCAATTTTGTCCCAACCAGTATGTATGCTTCTGGTATGATCATCATCATCCTGTAGCAGGTCCTTTGCAGAACATCAGACTTTTGTGATTCATTCACTACCAAGTCACAGAAAATACATCAATTCATCAAAAGATCTCCATGAATTGAACGTGGAAAATACAGATAGGAAGGTAGCTGGTTACCCACCCCGTTCAGTGAATAATGATGACTCTCTGACACTAACATGACCGCGTGACATGGGAGTAAAGCATGGTGAAGCATATATAAGCCACCTTTGTGGCCAAGATAGGAGACAACAAAAGCAGCTCCTTATAGGAACAATCAGTAGAGGTACCTTAAGAGTGACTGCTGCATCAGAGGTGTGACTGCTGCATCACAGGAGAGACTGTTGCATTGCACGAGTGACTGCTGCATCGCACGAGTGACTGCTGCATTGCAGGAGTGACTGCTTCATCAGAGGACTGAGCATGCATGGGAATGCCTAATGTGCAGTGACATCAATTGTGATAACATAAAACTGATTTAGAATTAGAATATTGGAAATTCCTAGCATTTTCCCATTCCTACAGTAAACCTAAAATTACTTTTTAAGATTACTTTTTACCATCGTTGTGTGCCGTCTCCACAATGAAGGTTGGCTATAGTGTACCCACTGTTGTCCCTGGCTTTGTTTTCTTCAAATAATAAACCGCCTGCTGCATAAATTCAACACTAGTACTCATTCATTCATTCATTCATTGCCCTGCTGCTCTATTTTAAATCGCAGAGGGCTCGTAGTTTATTTTTCCATTTCGTTCTGTTCTGGGCAGTCCCTTTGATATCATGGCTGGAATTCAGTCCAGCACCTTTAGCTTTAGGTTTCGTTTAGACGTCCTCGTTCAGTCTATTTCCCATTTCAGTACCTGTTTGCTGATTCTCTGTTGGCTCTTCTTAGAATGTGTCCTATTAGTGCCATCTTCTCTGCCTTATACTTGCACCTGCTGATAACCTAGTATTCAAAGATCATTGAATTTTTTGCCTGCAGTAGCCTCTAAGCCACACAGCTGCCCTTGTGTGTTAAAGCTAGTTTCAGGGTTTCATTCTTAAAAACATACTTGGTTAAGGTTCTCTGGAATCAACTGGACAGTGTAAAAGAACAGACAGAGAAGACATACATTAAGAGACTAATGCAGCAGGGGGGGGGGGGGGAGGGTCTAGAAGACATTCAAACATTGGGGTGACACACGGGCGGACTTGTATCAGGTTGCAACTGGTATTAATAGTATATCGACTCTTCGTGGCCAATGAAGAAGGAGACTGAGCATGTGTGGGATTGTCCTGAGTACAGTGATATCAACTCTTGATTGATTCATTAATTCCTTAAAAACACAAAAACAGCAGTAACATCTCACCTCTAGGTCCCAGATACAGCCACTGTGGTAAAGAAATGACCAAGCTTTTCCCGCCTTCCTGACATCATGCACATCCCAAATATAGACACTTCTGTCAGTGTACACACATGTCACCTGTGAAATGAATTAGGTTATTTTTCATCTTCATGTTCACCTGCTGTAAACTCCAACAGGAACTTCTGGTTGTTCATCCACTTCTGGACTTTGGTCTTGTTTCAGAACTTGTGTTTTGTGTGCATATCCATTTTACATATCTGGCTTATTTGTATGTAGACTGCTGATTCAAAATTGGGGCCTGAAACCCAAAGTTTCCACATGGAAAGCTGCAACCAGATTTTGCTAGTTCCGAGAGGAAGTCAAAAACTATCTACCCTTTTGAGATAATTCTTCTTACATTTTCCACACTGACTTCTGCCCTCGCTTATTTTATTTTATACTGTTGTGGTAATGCTATCAAAGTCTGGTCCCAATTCCCCCATTTTTCTTCCTTCTGTTGCAGATAGATCATATTTGCTCCATTAGAAATTTGCACCAAAGAGGAACAACGAGCAGTGATACGATTTTTATGATTGGAGGGTGTCAAAGGTTCAGAAATTCATCATAGACTATCAGTGCAATATGAGGGAAGTACAACATCATGTAAAACTTTTTGTGTGGATCGAGAAGTTTAAAAGTGGTCGAACAAGTGTCACAGATGAAGAGGTCGCCGATTTGCCTCAGATTTAGAAGGTAAAATGAGATCCAAAAGTGGGTTCGAGACCAAATGAAAACTTTTTGTTTAGAAGGAATACTAAGTTTGTTGACTATTGAGCAAAGTGCATTGATAAGGTACAAAAGAGGGATTAGGTACAAAAATGATGTGCATAGTGAAACCCTAGCTTCATGTAAATAAACTGTAGAATGAAAAGTGTAGACAATTTTTCGACTCCCACTCTCATATTTCGATAAAGTGAAGACTGGACTAGATACAGATCTCAAAAGTGGTGGATTTGTAGAAGTGCTTCTTCATCTTGTGACTGCCGCATGATGTGCAATGAAGACAAGTTCTTGTGATAAAATTAACTATTTTGAGCAATTTTCCTTTAGTTCCATATAAATGCAAGTATGGTGTTGACTTATTGGACCAGTATTCCCTTCCTTATGAGCTGTACAAGAGACAGACTTGCAGGACTGTTCTACAATTTGCAGACACACCCTATGGGCATCCATAGAACTCATCCGGTTGAAAATATTGCTGCAAAATCCAAAAAATCATGAACAAGTCTTTGTAGGAAAGAGGAGGAGGAGGAAGAAGAGAAGGAGGAAGAGAAAAGCAGAAGGAGGAGGAGAAGCAGGAGGAGGATGAGAGAAGGAGGAGAAGAAGAAGAAGAAATTAGCTTATATTCATCCTACAACTCATCTGTTTTGGTTTTTAAATGTACCAGATTTCTCTGCCTTCCCAACAAACATGTCGTAAGAGTCTACTAATTTTGGACTTCCTTTGAGGTGAGAGTGCACTTACCTGAGAGGCAAGGAACAACAGTCCCACATAAAATAAGTCAGTTGTGTAAAATGGATGGGCATGCAACACTCAGGTTCTGGAACAAGACTAAAGTCCAGAGGTGGATGAACAACCAGAACTTACCACAGAAGCTTACAGCCAGCGAAGGCAAAAATAGGAAGAGAAATGTACCAAAAATAATAATATACTAAATTTTTTTCTTCTCCAGATTTCCCCTATCAAACACCACCTATTAAAATGTCACCCACCAACCTGTGTTCATGTTTTATAGATTAGTAACATAATACAGAATATTCCAGAACATTAGAAACATATTAACAAGTGACACAGTTTCACAAAACCTGACAGAATGCAAGCAATTTGACAAAATGCAGTGATTGTGCATCTCTCTCACAAAGAAGATTAGTTTCAAATTAGTCAAATGACACTAATTACCTTCTTGTGATTATCGTCAAAGACAATCGCTCTAGCATCCGGATATTTTGCATTTTCCTTTTTGTTTGCCATGTGACTAAGAAAATGAAATAATAAATAATTATTCAAATGTGTCATTGTGCAATTCACTGTTTAAGTGGAAAAAAGCAAATACTGAAGTTCACACATTTAAATTTTAAACTGTCTGATGTTAGGCAAAGAGCGCGCGCGCGTGTGTGCGCGCGCGCACGCAGGTACGCACGCACGCACACACAAAATAGTGAAAATAGGAAACAGAACTTCAAGACCCAGTAAATTATAAATATATATAAATATATTTTAAATACTTTCTCTCATGTCTTCTTCTTCTTAGCTTTCACGGATGTAAACTCCGGAGGAAAGTTCTGATTGTTCATTTACTTTTAGACATTAATGTTTTTCCATTACTTGAGTTTTATGTGTACATCTGTTTTAGATCTGGCTTATCTGTATGCAGACTGTTGGTTCTGTGCCTTTCAGGCAAATGCACTCCGACTTCAAAGAAAATACCTCTAATTAGTTAACTTTCATGACATGCTTGTTAATGAGGTATTGGGGTATATTTCCCCCCGTCCCCTCCACCCATCACATATTAGGGTCCTGGAACCCACACTGAAAACTCTCAGGTCAGAATAAGAAGAGAAATTCTGATAGGTGTCTCTCCTGTTTCCCCTTAGTTGAGGTATGTAGGTATATGGTTTAAGACACTTATATTTATAGACCAATCCTTCCCTTTGAAGAACATTTTTGGTTTTAATTTTTAATTAATCTGAACAGTAAGTCCTGATCCGAATATGAAAATACTCCCTGACATGAAGAAAAGACTTCACTGTGGGGCCAAAATGCAAGAAAGCCAGCCAGTGAGTTAGCAAGATTCTCTGTTCCACCACTAAACCCAGGTTAACTAAGTGAATACACTGCTGATCATGTTCTGTGGGACTGTATTAAGTACAGCGATTAAAAAAGATATACCAGCCTTCTTCTAGTAATTTCCCCTTGTGTCTAGGTAGTAAGATCAGACGTCCGTGTGAATTGTTGCGCTCATCAAAAATCCCTTGGCAGTTGGAAATCAAGAAGAGTAGCCTAACGGCACTGCCCGGATAAAATTTGGAGTTAAACATCTACCAAAATTATTTCAGGATTCTCGCTGGCGGTACGGAGCCCGTGCACTGTGCTGAGATTCTTCGGACTCAGGCTTGAGTCAGAAGTAGAATGGATCACTTATGGGTTACTACCCTTGTGCCATGATACTGATCCGTTATCTAAAACCCAAACCTAAAATTTAAAACATTTACCACACAGACATCAGAGATTATTATTTATACTTTTGGTTCAACAATTTAATTTGAATGAGAATGTGTTTATAAAAGTGTTTACCTAGGGTTGGTGGCTGTGGTTACATCAACTCCCAGATGGTGAGGTCTTGGCAAGGAGCATAAGTACTGAAAGGATGTTGCACTGAACACTCTAACCACCCCTTCAGAACAACCAACAAAGATGTGCTCATGGCCAGCAGCAATGCAGCTTGCCGTTTTTGTCTGCAATAAAATTGTTACAATTGAATTACTTTTTCTCATTTTTCTGATCAGTGCAGCATAGACACTTAAATCAACTCATGCCAAGCCTTTCTCTCTTCTGCCATTTATAAATAACACCCAAATTCTTATATCAACTTCTGATGACAAAACTTATTATGTAAAATGATTTTGACTATATTAACTCCCCCCCCCCCCCCTTTCCCCCACAACAAACAATAAAATAAAAATATTTTTACTGTATATTATTTTATTCAAGTGTCGGTGGTAAACCTTTTACTATTTTCTGTGTGCTTATTTTGTAATCATTCAATATATATCTGCTGTTTTTAACCCTTTCGTCCCGTGAGAACCTTAAAATGCCACTTTTGCAAATTTGGTTAAACAGGCCACTGCCACAGCACATCCATTAAATTACTAAAATAATCAATATGAAATTTTTTTTTTTTTTCAAATAAATGGTGACAAACAAATTTTTTTCAAGTAAGGGAATAAATCCGTACAAATACAAATGGAGCAAAGAATTAACTTTTCCTTTTCTTTCATTCTGATAAATGTAGTTTTGTTGACTGGCATGATATGGAGCAAAGAGACCTCACTATGAGATTATTATGACATAATGATGACATCCCAATTTTTAAAAATGTTATTTTTGTTATCTCCGTAATATCTTTGTATGTGTGTGTGTGCGCGCGCAAATTCATGCGTGTGTTGGGGGCAGTGAGGAGTTGATACAAATAATCATATGCACCATCAACACTATGCTGTTGCAACCAGCACCAAAACTGTAATCTAGGTGTCGTGGTCACACACAAAATTCTTGTCATCAAAAACTTGTACATGCCAGAAAAAAAAACTGCTTTCCCAAGGTGACATGGTTAAGCTTTTCCTAGTTGTATGTATGTCCCAAGATTCACTGCCATACTGAAGAACACATCTGATATATATATATATATATATATATATATATATATATATATATATATATATATATATATATATATATATATATATATATATATATATATATACACATGATTTTATAACTACATTCATCTAATTGCCCCCAAAATAATACCAGATTACATATCTCAATCTCTGAGGAATATCCCAGGCATTAAGTGGTCTTGATGTCACTCACCATCATGACGGGCTGTGATTTCCATGCCTCCCCATGGCACTATATAGCGTGGACAGATAAAAAAAGGTGCTACCAAACCTGCATGATTCGGACAAGACGAAAACTTGTACTAAATGTCAACTTACCTGCATGATTCAGACAAAATTGAAAACTTGCACAAACAATGTTGACTTACCCGCAGTTCAACCCATTTATCCAACTGTCTTTTTTCACCAAACTCACACAACAGCCCTGACTGTGTGATGACAAAAAATTTCCCAGACACGCTTCCACGGCCGGCAGCCACATCACAAAAGAAGTTGTCCTTTTGTTCCCCCAGAATACCTGACCGACCCATCAGTGGGACTGTCTGGTTAATCTGCAAAATCAATTGACCACTTCTGTTTAAAATCTGACCATGAGACTCATTATCATCTGTTCTGTACTGTTTTTAAATCCGCCGATTTCACTAACTATGTATCTATCACTAACTATGTATCCATCACTAACTATGTATCCATCACTAACTATGTATCTATCACTAACTATGTATCTATCACTAACTATGTATCTATCACTAACTATGTATCTATCTATAACTATGTATCTATTACTAACTATGTATCTATCACTAACTATGTATCTATCTCTAACTATGTATCTATCACTATGTATCTATCATCATCATCATCATCATCAATGAGCAGGTCCTTTACAGAACACAGCTGTAGTCATGGCACGCCTGAAAGTCTTTCTCTAGCCAGTTCTTCAGCCCTATGTGCTTTCACAGCTGATGCATCTTCTTCTGTTTACCTTCACGGAGGTGTTTCTGCTTCATTTTCCCCGACACTGTACCCTCCATCACTGTTCTGCATTCAGGACAGGATGCTGTTTGTGAGCTAACTACACCCAGGACAACATAGAGAGGCATAAGGGGTCAAAGTTCGCTAACTCACTAGATCACCACAATTACAGATCAGCTCTGTGTTCTTGTCCTACCCATACCATGTAGAGAAGTCATCCAAGTACTTACCTCTCTTGCCTTTAATTATTCTTTTTCAACAGTTTACCAGATGTCATTAAGTTTTCAAGTATGCTTATCCTTATTCTGCCAATTAACTACTGCCTGTAGTTACCACTTTTGTGGTGTAGGTAGCGGTGTCTTTGAACTTGAAGATTAAGGGCTGCATGACTAATGCTGTCGCCACGGTCTATGCTGATTTGGATTTTATTTTTGCATGCCACAGAGAAAATGCAAGACCTTGTCATGAATTCAAACCTCGTTTTCTATTTATCCTTATCGTTAATTTAGTTTTTAACTATAAAACTGTAGAAATGGACAGGAACAAGCATTTGCTTTCATTAAATAACAATATCTTTTCACAAAGCTTTACAGGAAGATTAAATATGCATTACTCTGAATATTGATAATGGTGACATATCTTACATGTTTAAAGTTAAATGTCTATTTAAAGTTATGTCTATATGTGCAAACATCCATTATATCTTACTACATACCTTTGACCTTTTGTCATCCAAATACCAGAAGCGAACATGTCTGCTGCCCACAGTAAGGAAACATTTACCATCTTCAGAGAAAGCCAGAGCACTGACCTAATGACAGATTCACACAAAGACATCAAATTTATTGACACATTAAAATAAAATAAAAAGGTATAAATATATATATGATCTTCTTCTTCTTTATCCACCGGCTGTAAGCTCCGATGAAAAGTCCTGGTTCTGCAAAAGACCTTGCTATATGATGATTCATTGGCACCTTTCCGTCTTTCAAGAAAGTTTTATGCTGCGCAATAGGAATGCATGGGAATCACTGCCTATGGCAATGGCGACTGTGACCAGCAAGACCTGCCCACATTACACAGCCTTCCACAGTTAGAGCATAGAATTTCAGAATCGTCTTTGCCATCACATGTATTCAGTGTGCCTCTTCTCAGATGCTTAACTCTCAACATTTCTGCAATTAGTTTTTTTCCCCTTATTCCCCTCCCGACTTTCCCGTTTCAACTTAATACTGTCGTTCGCATCGTGTTCCCATGAAGCCACCTCAATACCTGTATCATTCATGTCCTATTTGATGATGCTGATAATAATAATAGTGTATCCAGAATCAAGTGTGTAGATTCACCTTAAAAGATGCACAGTAAAAACTTCAGACACTCAAATGTGAGGAAATAATCTAACGACTCAGACATACACAGTGTTGGAGATGACAGAGCGAACAGGCTGGGTTCCCATGTGGGTACTGCTGGCCCTTGTTTGGGGCAGGAAAAAATAATAATAATAAAAGAACAGATCCAAATACCACAGTCTAGCTTCACACTACAACACACTATGCCAACAGCCCTTTTAAGGGTGAATGTAGAAGAAGAAGAAGAGGAGGAGGGGGCAGGGGATGAGGAGGAGAAAAAGAAGAAGATCAAACAAATTTTATTTTCAAATGGTCATAAATTTGGCATGCAGGCCTATTTTACATTTGGCCCAACCAAACATTTATCTTTCATACACACAATCATATTCTATCAATAAAGTATGTTATGTTCATATAACAATGTGCATAACATGAATATCAAGGTGAAAAACACACAAAAACATGGATGGTAAATACATACACACATACCCACTCACACATTCACTCCCTCACACGCACACAGACAGACAGACAGACAGACAGACAGACAGACAGACAGACAGACAGACAGACAGACAGACAGACAGACAGACAGACAGACAGACAGACAGACAGACAGACAGACAGACAGACAGACAGACAGACAGACAGACACACATACATACACACACACATACATACACACACAAACATATATACATACACACAGATACAAACACACATTCATACACACATGCATGCATAATACACACCCATTAATCCATCCATCCATACATCCATACATACATGCATACAAACACAAAAGAAGATATGAAACATGAATTCACCTTGCTGGAGATTTTGTTTGAAGCAATCTTGCAACCAGTTCGCCAGTTCCAGACACACACAACCATGTCATGTTGTGTGCCAACAGACACTAATTCCTTCATGTTGGGAGAAAAGGCCTGTGAAAGAAGAAAATCAATCCTTGATTAAACATGCACAAATTTAAAAAATAATATGCACACATATACAAAATACAACATCCCACATTTTGTCTCTTTAACTACCACAAGATACAGGCAGACCTACAAATGTTTGAACTTGCCAGCTATAAAGAGAAGGCCAATCACAAGGATGAATGGAGATTTCTACAGGAGTGAGCCTCAAGGGCTTGGGATGCTGAAGATGAAGAAGAAGAACTACAACAAGGACTTCATAATGACCAGCCAACATTACATACTCTGCAAGGTAATAAAGGCTTTCAAATCTCCTCTCAGACCTTTTCCTTAGCATTTCAAATCTTCTTCTTCTTCTTCTTTGTGTCACCAGCTGTGAACTCCGGTGGAAAGTTCTGGGTTTTCCTCCCGGTCCGGACTTAAGTCTTGTTCTAGAACCTGAGTGTTGTGTGCACTTCCATTTCACACATCTGGCTTATGTGTATGCAGACTCTTGGTTCCTTACCTCTCAGGCAGATGTTCTGGAGGATGCCCCCAATTAGCCCAATCCTACGACATGCCTGTTGGGGAGGGAGTGGGTCTATTCTTGTTTTCCCCACAATGGGGCCCCAGAACCCACATAGGGAAAAGGTATATTATATTCTGGCCTCAACTCCAAGACTGTCCTTTATACAAATATAAAAAAGAAGATGTAAAACATAAAACCTAAAGAGAGGGTGACAAATTAGAAATCTAGTATGAGCCTACCACACAGCTAATCCCAAACTTGTGTCCACGAAGCTCTGTGACCTGTGCTTTGGTCTGAACATCCCAAACTCTGACTGCCGGCTGGTGTCCTGTCTGGAAAAAGACACTTTATTACCAAGGGATGACAATGAAGACTTGATACACTGAGACTTATTACACTTTCTCAAAATGATATGTAGCTGAATGATTTCTTTCGCTTCACGATCATCGACTGTAAACTATTCTTGTGGAAAGTTCTGGTTGCTCATCAACTTCTTGTTCCAGAACCTGAGCTTTGTATGCACATCCATTCTACGGATCTGACCTATTTGTATGCAGACTGTTGGTTCCTCACCTTTCAGGCAGATGCACTCCGAATTTGAAGGAAACACCCCTAATTAGTCAACTTTCATTAAATGCTTTTTAGGGGGGGGGGGGGAGGAGAGGCATTGAATCTAATATTTTTC
>CAJHNH020003635.1:621323-706323 GCA_905116865.2 Candidula unifasciata | reverse complement strand
GGACATTATCAAAGGCTAACCTACGTACAATTAACACCTGTGAAATGAGATGCCAGAGGAAAGCCGCTAAATTAACAATCCGAGACAACGTGAGAAATGATATACTATCAGACAACAACATGTGGAAACAACATCATGCACTAAATCCACCAAGAAACAGATCTCTATAGAATACAGCGAGAACAGCTACCATTGCAGGCGTTAGGTGTGAAATGATTTGATGCAAAATCAAGAGGTAGTCCCATAACCATACGGACTGATGACATTAAAGACTTAAAAACTGATACGTGCTACCCATCAAGTAATAGATCGTTAACTGTTCTCCAGGACATTTAATGGCAAAAGTGAAAACTGCTAACGTTGATGGCCTAATGGTAAAAAAATAACTGACACGTAGGTTTCCAAGCTAATAGTTTTATAAACGAGACATCACACACAAAGAGAGAGAGAGAGAGAGAGAGAGAGAGAGAGAGAGAGAGAGAGAGAGAGAGAGAGAGAGAGAATGTTGAGAGATACTAGTTTCGACACCTGATTTAGCAGTGGTTTAAAATATGTGAGCACCTCACTCAGCTGGGACAGGGAAAAAAAGGATGGAGGACGATATAGTTGGGGGGTGGCAGACAGAGAACGAAAAAGACGGAGGGACAGTGCAGCCGGAGGATCACTGGAGATAAGCACTATGATAGGCAGACATACAGAAAAACAGACAGACAGACAGACAGACAGCAGACAGACAGACAGACAGACAGACAGACAGACAGACAGACAGACAGACAGACAGACAGACAGACAGACAGACAGACAGACAGACAGACAGACAGACAGACAGACAGACAGACAGACAGACAGACAGACAGACAGACAGACAGACAGACAGACAGACAGACAGACAGACAGACAGATAGATAGATAGATAGATAGATAGATAGATAGATAGATAGATAGATAGATAGATAGATAGATAGATAGATAGATAGATAGATAGATAGATAGATAGATAGATAGATAGATAGATAGATAGATAGACAATGAAAGCTAAAAATAACGAGATAGATTCGTTGAAATTACGCAAGCACAAACACACAAGCTAGATCATCTTCAGGGATATCAAAAACATCCCACAAACATACGGACACTTCAGAAGTTTATCTAACTAACCAGGTAAGCCACAGATGGGAGATCAATGAAAACCAGGCCAGCCACAAACGCAACACACCGCGGCACATCAATGGTTCATCACGCCTGTATGACGTACAGGAAAGAACAGAAAGTCTCTATATTCTGTGTGTGCTCACAGGTTAACGAAAACCCCGTGTTGAGGTTTCCGCTGACGGGGCGTTAAGACAAGGGGCAGCAAGTGTGAGGAGTCGATTCAATGATAACCATATTGAGGCAGTTTTAACACAGACGTGCATAAAAAAAAACTGAAATCAACTCTCGTATTAATAATATATATTCTGCTATATACAGTCTATATACACACACGCATATATATATATATATATATATATATATATATATATATATATATATATATATAGTGTGTGTGTGTGTGTCTGTATATATGTGCGTGTAAATGAGGGGTGAACAAATATAGTAGCTGGCTTTAAATAACAAAATTAAAATTACTATATAAATTACAATAACCAAGCCATTGTCTTATAACCTGTCTATATTGCTGTTAAGGATGCCAAGAGTGTTAAGCATGGGTTATCACGTGAATAATGCATATAGTAGGTTTTACCCTCCATTGATCCAAAAAAACGGAAAACAGAACGCTACTGCTTTTTGATGCATGTCAAAAGTGGGGCGGTCATATTAAGATCGTCATTATGACTTCACCGTGTTCATCTGCACGTGTTGCTACATGCTTATCACTCTTAACATCCTTAATTACCAACAAGAGTGACACGTTACAAGACATGATTATTGTCACTTCAATCACACTTTTAATGTTTTCATTTGAAGCTCCCTTCTTTACGAAGCGATCAGGATTAGGGAAAGCTATGCCAGCTTGGATGATCAAGGGTGTTAGAAAGTGACGTGACAAAAAAGGGATGAGTTAGGAAAGCTGCGTGGAAACATACTCAGGATACGTAGAACAAGCGGTATTGCGCAGATGTGACATCGCCTGCGCTCTTGGCATGGCCCATGCTATTAATAATTACCACATTCAGGTACACGTGTACACGCAGCACCCAGTGTCTGGGACGATAATTCTGGAAAGAACAAATGATTTTCTTAGAATTTCATCGCTATAAATAAACAGAGCGGGGAACCATTTGAGGCCGTTAAATATTATGAATTAATCAAGTAACAGAAAGTATTGTGAACGGCACTCAAAGAAAGAAGTAGAAAGATAGAAGAACATACTAGACAATATAAAAATCGAAAGCTATAGTTACCGTGCCGGGAATTGAACCTGTCACCTCCAGACGGCGTCTGCGCCTCGCCATGAATACAAGTGCACTAAGATACATGGTCAACTAGGCACCCCCCAAAAAAAGGTGTCTTACTGGCCATGTCTATTGTACAGCTTGAAATTCACGACTATGGAATACGGACAAAATTCATTTAACCCAACTTCTACTTCTTTCTATGAGTGCCGTTCACAATACTTTCTGTTACTAGAATTTCATAGGCACACCAAAACCGAAACAGTGGTAACTGTAAGCAGTGAAAGATGGTGTAAATTTAAGCTGCAAGTTTTGCGTTATGCGCAAGAAGAATATAATCCGAGCAGCTAAAGAGAGTTCGATGTGGATGATAAAATGTGTGAAGATGGACTTGAGTGAAAGATGATGTTACAAAAACATTCTAAAGTCGACGATCTTTTCATAATAAGAAGATGAAATACCTGGAATTAGAAACCAGTCGTCTGCTGGAATTTGTGAAGAAAATACCAGCAGACCGATTTTCTGTGGCCTGGAAATGTTACAGTTTCAAGCGCGACAATTATCAGATAGCAAGGGAATTCCTCAGCTGAATTAAAAACCAGTTATGACTGGGCAACTCGCTTTTGGGGGACACAAAATGACCTTGTGATCCGGCAGCAGACATCATGTAGCAGCGACTTCCCGATACCTAGCCGGAGAAACTGTATGCGTTTCCAAGACATGTTCCTAAGTCAACAGAAAACACAAGTTGCCAATAGGGGCAATTAGAAACGCAAAAACCCCAAACCCCGTGCAACCCACTTACTATTCAGCAGTTGTACTGGGGCACCACAAAACGGTTGCGAAGTAACCTGAAGTCCAGCGTGGTAGGCTTTTTAAATCTGCAAATGCGTTATCACAAGCTGTCGTTTACAAGAGGACAGATAATACATTTGTCCATTCAGTGAAAGCTCAATGAAAAACAAATCAATTGAGAAAATTCGTTTAGACAACGTTTCAAATAACGGTTGGGTCACGAGTAATGGAAATGAGAATGGGTGTTAAGTTATTCGTAGACTTAAATATTCTTCGATATGACAGGTGAAACAACATCGGCGACCTGGTCGCCCATTGGCTCGCCGGTAGACGACTTCGTCGTTGGTTGGGACAGTATTTGAGTCTGTCTCCTTTGGTTGCATCAACACTGCAGGAGTCCTTTTCAGGGCTCTTATGGCGCACATAACCTAGTCACAATTATAACCTAAAGATTCTCCTTCGGGGATGCTGGTTAAATGTAAGAACAAAAGACGAAACAGTGAAAAAGGTGGTGAAGGGAGAAGCGGCTGGTCGAACGGTTAGAACGCTGGGCTCTTAAAGCAGAAGAACCGGGTTTGAATCCTCGGTAAGGCTGTTGATTTATTTTCTGTCGGGGGCAAAATAAAATCCTCACCTGCACAGTCCGTGGCGACAGCACTAGCCATGCAGCCGAAAAACCTCAGACTCAAAGACATCCCTTATTACACCACAAAAGTGGTATAATAAATGCAGTAATTGGCCGTTTTTGGCGACCTTCAGGAGCAGAAAAACAGTGGTCTGCCAATATGCTAGGTATCAATGCTGGCGGACACGGCCTAATATCTCGAACACACTTGTATGAGCCGCACCTTATTTGTCATCAGCATTTTCCGGTTAAAATAGTGCCGGCTATTACATGCGTAATTACGGTAGGGTATATATATCGATTTCGCCCCTTCTTCTAGTGTTTATTAATAAAGTAACAGAAAATGTATTGATCGGCACTCATAGAAAGAAGCAGAAAGATAGAAGAACACACTAGAACGCATAAAATTCGAAAGCTATAGTTACCGTGCCGGGAATTGAACCTGTCACCTCCAGAAGGCGTGTGCGCCTCGCTATGGATACACGTACTTCTTGTGTACACGTACGCTTCGGTAATTATTTTTACTCCTTCGGGCTGTTATCTAAAGGTATGACACCACATCAAGTAGAATGTCAATTCAACAGAACAAATCCCAGATACCCTGTTAAACCTTCTGAGAATGGTTATAACTGGGCTACCATTTAAGCGAAATCAATAAGTTGGTAATTCGTCTTCACCCGCACAGGACTGCAGCATATACCAGGCTGGCGTCACCGTTAAACATTTTTGCAGGTTGAACAAGAAATATGGGATTTTTCCGACAGGTCCATTCAAGACACGATTTTTGGAGTCTCATAGGTAATTAAACCTTCAGACAGGGACCAGGAAGGGGGGAAACAGAGATTCCTACAGTTAATTATATCTTCATGTGCCTAGCTTTCTATGTGCGCAGTGAGTCTAGTAAACTGTGCGGCAGCCCATAAAGAATTTCTCTTTACAAGCTGTAGACATCATAGACTAGCTTAAGGACAGTAATCTTATGTGTTTGCTATCACAGAACTTATTTTTTTTTTACACTATAACTGCAATCTCTACGAGACTTTCGGTAATCTTTACAACATCAATACATCACTCGTAAAAAACCATGACAGCCAAACAAACCTTGCTCCAATATGGGAAGCAAAATTTGACCCCGGAGGGTTGTTAAGAGAGCAAGATTCTGCAAAGGACATACTACTGACTGACTGACCCCGGCTGTAGTCGGGGCCCTAATATAACGTAACGGTTAAACGGGGTTTCTGGGACTAGTACCCGGGTGATTTTCATCCGAATGATGGCACTTTGTGCACCGAATGTTTATCGCTCGTTGTGCGATCCTGGTGGGGTTGAAAGTCACTCACCAATGACAGCAAACACATCTGATTAGAAATGGTGTAAATTCGGATAAAACCCCCATGTGTAGTACAGAAAACCGTCATGCCAAAGACAGTAGTACTGTCACACTGAGCGGAGAAATATGGAGCTGGTTCCGAAGAACAGTAGGAATCCAATAGGGTCCCCGACAGAGTTTAATTTCTTCTTAGAAAAAAAATTATGACTGACGCCATAGAACAATGGCAACTATGGACCTTTTCTAACTAATGTGAAAAGGCAGTAAATGCAATGGTAGGGACATTTAATAAGATCTAATAGCCTCTCAGAAAATACTACAGGGCGATGGACTACACTGTTGCATTCCTAAAGTCTGTCAGTCAGTCAAGTTCTGTAGCTACTCCTTTCTTGGCCTAGCTCTTCTCCTCGTCCCTTCTACTGAGCCCTGTAGTATTGTTTTCGAGAGGCTGGTAGATCATTTTTTACACGTTCATACTATTGTATTTTCGATTTCTTTCATCATCAGGTGCCTTGCCGACTGGCATGGGCGATCATGCCTCTCCATAATCCACGAGCATGTATCAGTTCATGTACCGACACACCTCCATGCCATGCAACAAGACTGTCAAGAATCTTCTCTCGTTGTCTTCCTCTATCCCTCCTTCCACATATCTTTCCAGTGATCACAACATGTTCTATTTTCCCTCGTCTCATAACATGGCCGAAAAATGATGACTGTCTCCTTCTGATGTCTGTGATAAGTTGTCTTCGGGCTCCCGCCTCTTTCCAAACCTCTTGGTTGCTCTTTTTGGCTGTCCAAGGTTCAATTTCTTGACTGTAGTTAAAAACAGCTTCGCAGAGAGACGCGCCATGTTGACCTGTGAAGACATGAAGTACAATTTGCGTGCAGGTTTGCGTGCGTGTGGTTTTTATACAGGCAGGAATTCTCAGTTTTCCAAGAGTAGAGAAAAAGCGAATTACGCACTGAAAGCGAGCATGCTAGAGAGGAAGGCCGAAGAGTTCAAAGCAGAAGGTATTAAACAGTTCGGCATCATGGCATGGAATGACACCTGTATCAGAAATGAAGCACAGTACACGAGACAGAAGGTTTTGTGTAGGTAGGATCACCAACCTCATCACACTGTTTGAATCTATGAAAGAGAAAGGCGTTGCGCGCGTCTGCCTGTGGGCAGGGAGAGAGAGACAGTGTGTGTGGGAAAAAAAAACAGAGAGTGTGTGTGAAAGACAGAGTGTGTGTGTGTGAAAGACAGAGTGTGTGTGTGTGTGTGAAAGACAGATTGAGAGACATTTGTGAAAGACAGAAAATAATGTGTCTAAGATAAACAGAGTGAAAGAGAGAGAGAGTGTGTGTGTGTGAAAGACAGAGAGTGTGTGTGTGAAAGACAGAGAGTGTGTGTGTGTGAAAGACAGAGAGTGTGAAAAACACACAGAGTGTGTGTGTGTGAAAGACCGAGACAGTTTGTGAAAGACAGAGACAGTGAAAGACCCGCAGCAATAACAAAAACAAATTATGTTCTAGAATGACTTCCTGGGAGCAAGCAGACTGTTCTCGGCGACAAAGCTTGACATATAACGCCTCCCGAAGGTCACAAGACTCGATAATGTATGCTAGCTGTCTTCTGCTATCCTTATTCAGAACTTCTATATTTCACCATGTATCACGCTTGCCGCAAACTCAGAAGACACCCCCCAACAAACGCAGTAAATACGGGCAGTGTTGTTGTTTTTTCCCCCTTCCTGGCATCTTCATCATCATGTGCTCTGCCGACTGGCGTGGGTGTTCACGCATCTCCACAGATTTCGGTCCCCTATCCTCTGGATCAGTTCCATCGATGATATCCCTCCGTGCCACCATCGCAATCCACCCGTCATCGTCTGCCTCTCCTCTTTTACCGTTGATCTTTCCGGTCGTCACAATATTTTCCAATGCTCCCCTCCTCATCACATGACCAAAGAGCAGTGTTTGTCTTTTCCTTATAGCTGTATATATTGATCTACTTTAGTTAGCTTGTTTCAAGAAATCCTCATTAGTTACTCTAGCAATCGAAGGGATTCTTCCCATTTGTCTGAGATACCACATCTCCGTAGCCTGTAAAGTGTTCTTTCTAACGTTTGCATTTACATCCCGTATCTTGGAAGTGTGAAACTGGTTATAACCCCAAAACTAAAGACACCGATGCACGCGCGCACACACACACACATATATATATATATATATATATATATATATATATATCCTAGAATTATAATAAGGTTGTTGCGTATCCTTTACAGGACATTGCAGAACCAACCCCAACAGCCCCTGGCTGTTGTGTGGTTTCTCTAGGCAAATTACGTCCAGTAGTTTGCCATTGCTTCCTGGACGGTCGGCTTTCTTGATACCACTGTCGAAACCAACGCAAGGCGCATTGCCCGCAGCTGGGATCGAACCCGGCATCCCGGCATTACGAAGCGAAGTGTTCGCATCGACTTAGCCACAGAGCCGACCCTAGAATTATAACATTGTGTAATTCTAATCAAGATCATGATTTGTTTCCCTTTGGTATCCAGAATGTCTGTCATTGGTTTACCTTGGTGCAAAACTATCTATCAGTAGATCAAGATCCACACATACGGTACTACCGAACAGTCCATATCACATATTTGGCTCCAACTGGAAGATTTAATCCCTCACAACCAATGGTGCAGTTTTCTCTTTCCAGTACTGCTGTCTATAGCATAAACATCTTGATAATCATCAGCAAACAATTTCCGGAGACCTCGTTCAACCCACCAATCATAGAGCAAAGTTATTCGGGGCACCACAAAACGGTCGCTAAGCAACCGGTAGTCCAGTGTGGGTATATTTTTGAAGTTTGAACAACAGATCAACATCATGACACACGGGTAGTAACCCATAAGTGCTCCATTCTTCTAACTCAAGTCCGAGTCCGAAGAAGCTCAGCACAGTACACAGGCTCTGTAGCACCGGCGAGGATCCTGAAATACTTTGGGTAGAGTTTTAACTCTAAATTTTGCCCGAACAGTGTCGTCAGGCTACTCTATTCGATTTCTAACTGCCAAGGGATATTTTACGTACGTATTTTTGCGCACGGGCATCCGATTTCACTACCCAGAGACCCGGGGAATTACTAGAAGTCCAAGTCCACGTGAGAAAACCCCAACCCTTACAGGGGATTGAACCCAAAACCTTTAGCTCCTGAGGCGGACACTACGCTCCGAGACCACACAGCCCCTAGGGTTAGTTTTTGTTTGTTTTAGTATACAGAAGCCATGAGTTGTTAACCCTTAGGCTCGGTATTATGGATATCGCAACCTTTCGGCCTTGATTCCATTGTAAATACCGTAAATCTGGGAGAAATGTGGTTTTTCTGCCTACCCCCGGGAGTTAACCCGGACCACAAGGAGTTCGTTACCCCGTCTCCGCGCAATCCGGTTTAGCCAACTATGCTAGAGAGCCAGGTATGGTTGGTTTTTGAAAATCTGCATCACAAGCTGATTACAAGGGAACATATAATAGATCTTTTAATCAGTGAAGGCTCAGTGAAAAACAAATTTACTAGGAACATTTGTTTTCAGACCGTTTCAAATAATACCGGTTGGTTCATAAACAGGCAAAAAATGAAGGGGGATATAGGTGGGAGTGCAGGACAGTTAGCCGTAAACTAGAAGTCGATAGCCTCGCACATTGATACTAGATTATGTAGGCTTACCAATAAACATGTTTGCTACTACGCCCACATAGCAGTACTCGTCAAAATTTTCTGTTTCAAACCCAATTATTGGATGAATCAATCAATAAAGTACCGGATTCAACCAATCATCGTCTCCACAAATGATGCTGCTAGCAGTTAATGAAAGAAGAAGAGGAGGGGGAAGAGGAAGAAGAAGAAGAAGAAGAAAGAAAGAAGAAGAATAAGAAGAAGACGACGAAAAAAAAAGAAGAAAAAGAAGAAGTAGAAGAAGAAGAAACAAGATATGTAAACACAGAAGGAGCATTTAAACTGAGTCTACTACATATGTCGGTTGTGTGGCTAAGTCGATGCGAACGCTTTGTACTGCCGGGATGCCGGGTTCGATTCCAGCTGCGGGCCATGCGCCTTGTGTTGGTTTCGACAGTGGTATCAAGAAAACCGACCGCCCAGGAAGCAATGGCAAACCGCCGGACGTAAATTTGCCTAGAAAAACCACACAACGGACAGGGGTTCTGCAACGTCCTGTCAAGGATACGCAACAACCTACTACATATATATAGGTCAATGTGCCCTTTCAAAGGTCGGAAAGAAAAGAGGAGGGGCGACAACTGTCCTACCAAAGCACGACGATAAAAGTTGAAAAACAAATATGTAACAATTAGAAACTTGATAGTGCGCAGTGCAACAATGTATACTGGATACCGAGCTTCGGGGATGAAGTCAACCAGGCTTACATAAAATGTGTAGACGTTTAAATTACGCGTTTAAAACCTTAGCAAAATAAGCCCTTCTTGGGGTCATATTAAAGTCAATCTAGATGTATGGAGGTGAATCGTAGACAATGAGCAGATTATTGAGAAATTACCAGTATATGGTTGTTGCAGAAAGTTCGTGCTATAGGTGGGTGACGAGAACACCACAGTCTATGAAAATGTCTTTTTATAGGTTGTTTCTTTTTTCTATGGAGCTCAACCAAATCTTGCAAATACACATGTGCGCGCGCTTTATGTATATAATGAGGCGCAAAAATATTCCGACAACAATGTGAACTAAAGCTGTAGTTTTAAACATGTGATATATTTATATAGTAACATATTTTTTTTATTTAGATCAGTGTCATCTTTCACGCCTTTAGGCGTATCGGGCACATGGGAAGAGCATCCATATTTTTACAGACCAATCGGCACTAGGTGGGTAATGTGGTCAGCATTACGCCGACCGTCTTTACTTCCCCAGGACATGCACCCTGGTACCCATTTAGGCTGGGTCGACCTGATTAGGGGGTTAAGGAGGTTCCAACTGTGTAACAATGATGCAATCGCAGAAATAGATAAATGTTACCGTAATATTGTAAATAATAACGGATTGGTGAAGGTAACAGAGTGATTGGTCAATGTCGTTGACAATTGATTTTTAACTGATTCGTTTGATTGATAACGTGGAACTATCATTCTAAAAAAGTAGATTTTTAAAAATAGATCTGTAAAAATTGTTCAAAAACAAAATAAGCATACAACAATGACAGCTCTAAACATTTTAAAACAATTTAATCACGTAGCGGCTAGACGCTCGTCTGGGGATCCAAAGGTAGTGGGTTCGGCCCACTGGCCGGCCGGTAGACGACTTCGTCGCCAGCGTGGACAGTATCTGTCTCCTTTAATCGCATCAACACAGCAGGAGTCCTTTTCGGTGCTCTTGGTGGCGTGCAAGGCTACGGCCATTTTATATAGCGCAAATAACTAGTCACAATTATAACCAGCAACTCCTCCCTCGGGGGTGCTGGTTGAATGTGACGATTGTTTTTCAACAAAGCACCTACCTACCCATTACCTAATATCCTTTATGCCCAATATGCCCGAAGAAATGCATAAGGGTCGTTTACTTTCCTGACATGTTTCAATCAATCAATCAGGTGCCGTCTCCACAATGAAGGTTGACTGCAATGGATCTCCAACAAGCCCTGTCTCTTGCCCTTGATGTACACTCACTCATACAACTGTTCGTCCATCTCTTGATGTTATCCTCCCACTTGTAACGCTGTCTGCCTTTTGCTCGCCTACCTTGAACCTTTCCCTCTAGGATGATCTTTACATGTTTACATCTACCTTAATGTCTTCTTCTTCTTCGTCGTATTCACCAGCTGTAAACTCTGGCACAAAGTTCTGGTTGTTCGTCCACTTTTGGACTGCAGTCCTGTTCCAGAACCTGAGTGTTGCATGTGCATCCGTTTAACAGATCTGACTCATTTGTATGCAGGCTGCTGGTTCTTCTTCTCAGGCAGATGCACTCCGACTTCGAAAGAAGCTCCCAATTCGTCGAATCTTACGACATGCTTTTGTGTAGGCAGTGGGTCTATTCTTGTTTTCCCTATAACAGGGCCCCGGAACCCACACGGGGAGCATACCTTAAAGCGAACACCTCAATGATGACTAGCCGCGTTGCATAATCTCCTATCAATTTGAGCAAATGAAATGAAGCTTAGCAACTACACCAGGGGACTGTGATGACAGTCATAAATCAGGCTCTAATAACCAGCGTGAATGTTCTGAGAGCACCTAAGACTGTACCTGCCCCGCGTTTTGCTTACCCAAAAGAGACACATTGTCGGACAAGTTAAGCCAGCACATCTTTATAAATCATGCGGGTAATAAAGGCATAGATAAAACGTTGTCAGCTTGAGCAGACAAGGCTAGATACAAGACAGGTAGCATGAAGTAATGGGGAGCCGTGGTGTAGTGGCGGGATGCGCGCCTGCGGATCGGAATGCCGTGGCGTTCGGGTCCTGACAGAGCCGGACTTTTTTTTCCAAAAACGACCTTGGTCAACTCAGCCTTCAATGGGCATCAGGTACAGTCATGGGAAGTAAAGGCGGCCGGCGTGATGCTCACGATATCACCCACCAAGTGCCGATTGGTTCTATAAAATACAGGCCTAGCCCTATATGCCCAATAGGACTGAAGGTGTGGAAAGAAGTCCTTTACTTACATAAAATAAAGGCCCCCCCTTTACCTTCATTTGGTTTCAGGTTTATAGTAAGGATCCCCCTTTCCGTGAAGTGGATTGGGCATATAGGGTTAGACCTATATTGTATAGACCAATCGGCACTCGGTGGGTGATGTGCTTAACATTACGCAGGCCGTCTTTACTTCCCCGGACTTTAACCCGTATCCATTTAAACCTGGCTCGACCGGTGGGCCAATGTCATTTTTGAAGTTAAAAAAAGTCCGGCTCCGTTCAGATTGGAACCCACGACCTTCGGATCCGCAGGTGAGCGTCTATCCGCTACCTCACGGCAGCTGCCGGGTTTACGTAGGGGACGGGCCTCGGTGAGCTGGTCCGGGTGTCTAGCGGAAAAGAATTTCTCATCCCTTAAAGTCCATCGTGTCCGAATTGTCTGCCAGTGTCCCTCTGCCACCTGCTAACAAAAGTCCAACATGTGTCTGGTAAACCAATCGTAAGCTTGCCGCTCGGTCGTCCAGGTATGCAGACTGCTCTAATTATGCTACCGCGACGACTTCTTATCTCACAGTACCTTCTGCAAAATCACCAATTCGTCTTGTTCCTGTCCGAATAACATCCGGTAATTCGTACAGCAGGAGAAACCAACCCTGAGCTTCATGAACTCAGGTGGGCCCACTCTCTAAGAATGTCTAGGAGCTCGTGGGCCGAAACATTAGTCGACGAGAGGTTACTTCTACTGACGATTTGTAGACCCCTGCTGTACATGCTTCCCTGTGGGGTTTCTTCTTATATTATAGTGCTAGAATCATATTTCTATAGCTCAATCGGCACTTTGTGGGTGATCTGGTCATCATCGGGTTGGTCACCCTTCCTTACAATCACATTACCGGATAACAGTTTTAATTTCGATCGTCCTGGAAACCAAGGTCACTTTTGAAAAACAGATAAAAATCGACTTGATGCGGATTCGAATCCAAAACCTTCTTCGGGCCGACAGGTGAGCGGCTAGCCGCCACGTCATCGGGGCTCCCATGGGCAACACAGCTTGTTTTAAAACCGGCTGTCCCCCGTGTGGGTTCCGGGGCCCCATTGTGGGGAAAACAAGAATAGACCCACTGCCTCCCCAAAAGCATGTCGTAAGAGTCGACTAATTGGGGAGCTTCCTTTGAAGTCGGAGTGCATCTGCCGGAGAGGCAAGGAACCAACAGTCTGTATTCAAGAGAATGAGATCTGTAAAACTGATGCACACGCAACACTCAGGTTCTGGAGCAGGACTGCAGTTCAGTAGTGGACGAGCAACCAGAGCTTTCCGCCAGAGTGTACAGCTGGTGAATGCGAAGAAGAAGAAGAAAAAAAACCGACTGTGGAATTTATGAGCCGAAAAGGTCGGGACAAAAATAGAGCCGGCGACTAATGAACTACATGAATTCGAAAGCATCCACACACACAAAAAAAAAAAAAAATCACAATGCAATTTGAAAAAAAAAGGGTACTTAAATTTTAGACGCCCCCAAACAAAGGGAAACTCGGAATCCCCAGTTCCAGTCCACTATTCTATGGATGTTATCACATGTAACAAAATACACACTGAGAATGATTATGACAACGCAACACATAACACCCCTAGAATAATGGACTGGACTGGGGACTTCGGGTTTCCCTTTGTTTGGGGTTGTCTAAAATAATAGTACCCCGACTACAGTGACACTGTCCAAAAACTACAAGAACAGGGTGTGTGTGTGTTTTTAACCACCAACCGCGGAGAACAAACCACATTGAAGCGGCTGTACGAACGGTTAGAACGCTGGGCTCGAATGCGGGAGACCCGGGTTCAAATCGTAAGGCAGAGTGTTTTTTTTTCTGTCAGGGGCAAAATAAAATTCTCCCTTGCACCCCTTCCTTGTGACCACGGTTTGAAAACCAGGAGAATTATCTTTTTCTAAACCTGTGGTAAACGTCAGGGACAGCACTGTGATGCCATTTCAGTCAGAGAAAAAACTAGACGGACAGCAACAACAATTAAACTACTGCGGGCACCACCGGAATTGAAAGTCTTCAATGACTGCTCAGGATGAGGACTGGGCACCTATGGGAATGTCCTGAATGTTGTAATGTCAGTTCTTAGCTGAACACTTAATCTCTTTGCTAAACTCTAAGCCACACCCACCTTGGAATAGAAATTATTAAAAAAAATAAAAATAAACTGCCAAGGGATAAAAGAGTTAATCAGTTTATCCCTGGGTGGGTTCGGGGGCCTCACTGTGAGGGACAACAAGAATAGACTGACTGACTCCCCAACAAGCATGTCGTAAGAGACAACTAACTGAGGGTTTCCTTCAAAGTCGAAGTGTATCTGCCTGAGAGGCTAGGAACCAACAGTCCGCATACAAATAAGTAAGATCTGTCAAATGGATGTGCACACAACACTCAGGTTCTGGAACAAGTGTAAAGTCCAGAGGTGGATAAACAACCAGAAGTTTTTACCAGTTTACAGCTGGTGAATGCCAAGAAGAAGAAGTTAACTAGTGTTCACACAGTCAGTGCATATACCTTCCCATATCCTTCACACAAATTCATGGGGAAAGGGGTTTGGGGGAGGGTGAGGGGGTATAAATAATGCAGAAATAGCAATAAACTGCCACAACAAGCTGAATGATCAATAGCTAAAACGCACATCCCAACAAATAGACAATCAGAATGTATACGGTAAAAGTAATAAATATCTAACAGTCATTAACTTCTAAATAAGGCAGCGAGCCATCATGCCCAGTGTTGTAGAGATATGATGTATGGACATGTTATTTTATAGGCAAAGTCGGTAAGGCTCAGTCTAGATGCAAGATCTCACGACTGCAGTCTGCACTTCAACAGTTTCATGCCTCAAGAATTCCTTCCTTCTAAAGCTGATAAAAAAACTGATACGATTGCCGTGTGAACTATAACTGGAAATACCCTACTTGACTATGAATTTAATTTCTAATGTGAGGACATAATCATGTTCATATTTACTACTACTAAATAATTGCATTCCAAGTTGACCTTGACGGTTGTTTAATTAGCTTGCTGCAATTATTTACCCACCATTTTTTTATTTTATGCGCCACCCAAGCTGTCTTTGGGGAACCTAAATATAACCTACGGGTTGAACAGAGTTTCTAGGACTTGTGCCTGAATGATTCTGATCCTAATGGTGTCACTTTGTGTCACCGGGAGTTTATCGCTCACCGTGCGATTCTAGTAGGGTTGAACGTTAGTCAGTGAGATAGCTGATTTGTCCGTTGATAATGATCCTTGTCGAAACTTTCAGTTGCAGTTATGCACATTTTCCTATTTTCTGTTGAGCTTTTTAGTCATAGTTTGTTTGTGCTTTGTTAATTCTATGAAAATAAGTTTGGATTAAATCGCATGATGTGAGAAAATGTAAAGAAAAAGGGGGTAAAGACCCTTCCTCATCATTGGCACATTTTCTTAACATCCAGTGACCACAGTAAAGTAAAGATCCCTTTCCACGCCTTCAGATGCTAAAGATCCCCTTTCATGCCTTTAGGTGCTAAAGATCCCCTTTCATGCCTTTAGGTGCTAAAGATCCCCTTTCATGCCTTTAGGTGCTAAAGATCCCCTTTCATGCCTTTAGGTGCTAAAGATCCCTTTTCACGCCTTTAGGTGCTAAAGATCCCCTTTCATGCCTTTAGGTGCTAAAGATCCCCCTTCATGCCTTTAGGTGCTAAAGATCCCCCTTCATGCCTTTAGGTGCTAAAGATCACCTTTCATGCCTTTAGGTGCATCAGGCATATGGGAAGACCACCCATATCATAACAGACCTTTACCTTTACAGACCAAATAGAACTCGGTGGGTAATGTGGTCAGCATTACGCCGGCCGTCTTTACTTTCCCAGGACATACACCCTGGTACCCATTTAGAGCTGGGTCGACCTGTGACCCCCCATACCATGATGAAAATTCACGCATTCAGCAGTTGTTTTGATCGCTGGAACAGAACTAGAGTCGAGAAGTGGATGAACAGTCAGTACTTTCTGCAGAGTTTACAACCAGAGAACGTGAGGAAGAAGAAGAAAATAAAAGTAATCACCTCACCCAAACACAGACAAAATTATCAAAGCCTGTGTAATTCTATTGGACATTTCTAAATCCTCACCAGAAACACAGAGTTTGAGCAATGAGCTGAGATTATCCTTGTGTGATGCAAATAGTGAGACTGCAACACTTAGCCAGACATTTGTGTACAAAGAATTGATCCTTTACAAACAATATCAAACCAAATACACATGAGTCTACTTCAATGTAGCAAGATGATGTTTTTGTTATGCAAGGAATGTGAGATCAATGCACTGAATTGATTGGGATGGCTTAGCTCAATTTGTTACACATTTTCAAATTCACTGGAAAGAAGAAGAAAGATTAAGAAGAAAAACATAAGATGATAAACAATTTCAAACACAGAAAATACAAAATAGATGCACATCTAAAGCTAAACCACCTTGCCAATAAAAGTGAAAAAAAAAAAAACATTAAATAACAGCAAAATCATCACAGCAGTCCAATAGTTGGCTGCAGAATAATGACATTAACATAAAAGACTGATAAGACATGAAATAAATATGTCTTGAAAGAAATTAACTAACAAAGATAACCGGTTACCCATATCGAAAGTAGGCAATCAAAATTAAATTCTTCAGGCACATCATGAGAAGGATAAAACTAGAGTAAGTTATGATAATAGAAAGCTAAAGGAGAAGACAATGAACGAACAAACGAACAAACTTTATTTTCAAAGGGTCACATAAGAAAAAGCAACATATGTGGATCAAGGAAAAAAAGCATGGAAGGTAAATGCATGCGCACCCGCACATTCACACACTGAATCAAGCATCCACTCAGTCACTCATACCTCACATACCCACTCACACACACACACAGAGGCAGAGTAAGACCAAAAGAAGGAAGCTGGACATCATGGCATGTGGTATCTTGTACAAGAGAAAAATTTTGAATTAAGAATCAACATTATAGCACTCAGGACACCCCATAAGCTCTCCGTCCCCATCATCAGCCGCAAGCGAAGAGTTCCAATTCCAATGTCAGCAGTAATTGTCTGACTGTACATTCGTCTCGAACTTCCCTTGAGTGTCGAGCGTCAGCCAGACCCTTGATAACTCCCTGCAGCACCATTCTCCTCAAACCATAATCATAATTTTATGACAACAGAATGCTAAGGGAGAAAAGGGAGAGGAAAAGGAAAACCAAAAGAAGGAAGCTGGAGACTTTGATATCATGGCACGGAGTATGTTGTGACAACAGAAAGCTAGGAGAGAAGAAAAGGACAGGAAGACCAACAGATGGAAGGTAGATATTATGGTAAACCACAGCATGGAGTATGTTGTGACAACAGAAAGCTAGAGGAGAAGAGAGGGAGGGGGAGACCAAGAGAAGGAAGGTGGATATTATGGCACATCATGGCATGGAGTACGTAGTGATAACAGAAAGCTAGAGGAAAAGAGAGGGAGATGTAGAGGAGACCAAGAGAAGAAAACTGGATATTATGGCACATTCCCGTGTGGACTCCTGGGCCCTATTGTGGGGGGTGGGGAACAAGAATACACCCACTGCCTCCACAACAAGCATGTCACAGAAGTCAACTAACTGGGAGCTTCCTTTGAAGTCGGAAAGCATCTACTTGAGCTGCAAGTAACAACCAAATGCCCACAAATAAGCCAGTAAAACGGATGCGCATGCTAAACTCAGGCCCCGGCACAAATGGACGAATAACCACAACTTCTCGCCTGAGCTTACAGCTGGTGAACAAAAGAAGAAGAAATACAGCACATCATGGCAGGGAGTATGTTGGGACAACAGAAAGCCAGAGGAGAAGAGAGGGAAAAGCAGATGAAGACCTAGAGAAGGAAAGTAGACATTCTGGCATAATGGTATGGAGGAATATGTTTGAGAAATGCCTGTGAGTACATGGGACAGAAGTCAGTGGCCAGATGTGATGACCTGCCCCACATGGCATGAACTAGGAGAAGGCAAAAGATCTATTTACCTCTACCAATTTAGATGCTGTGATTGCTTAAGGTCACGCTATTTGCTTAACTCTTTTAGTGCCAGGGGGTTTAGCATCAGAGGCCCAAGGGGTGGTAAAAAGAAAAGTAATAATTGGCATCTTGTATCTACTGGGCTTCTAGGTAGGAACATATGAACCTATGATGCGTTCCTTGGAACTGAAAGAGTTAAACTGGCAACTATATCATTCTGTTAATTCAGGTAATGCAGGTGGGATCAAGTGAGAGTAACTGCAAACACCTAACCACCTTATGGGAAAGCAGGTTTGGAATGTTGATGTAGACACATTACAACAATTACATACAGGGATGGAAGAACTAATGGGAAGGTGGCAAAATAGAATCCTTAGGTATGTTAACAGTAAAAGATAAAACACTTGAATGAATTACAAAACATCAATTTATCACGCTACATAGTTCATTTGGACAACAACAGACATCAGGGTACTCATTAATTGAATACTTACCCAGCAGGATATGCTATGGTCCCAGTGTTCGGATCACAGGACAGACCAGCATTTGAAGATACTGTTACTCCAAGAACTCGCTGAAGTTGCACCTGTGATTTTTAAAGGTTTAACAAAAAATTATGTTTAAATAAACAAAAGTTTAAATTTTTTAAAGTAAACAGTAAAACACCTTTTTTTCCATGTCTTCAGGTGTATTGGGCATATAGGGCTAGAACAATATTTTATAGACCAATCGGCACTTAGTGTGTGATGTAGTCAGCATCCCACCTACTACTAGGACTTCACCTGGTACCCATTTAAGGCTGGGTCAACCTGGGAGCCAAGGCCATTTTCAAAGGAAAAAAACAGCCCAAACATATGATCTTACAATCCATGGACGAGCATCTAGCCGTTATATAATGGCGGCTGCCATTAATTATGTAGGTGATACTAAAACCAAAAAAAACATACGTATACAGCCTTAGGTACATCTGTAAACTAAAGACAGGTCATGGAAAAGAGCAAAAAACAGACATCTGCCTCTAACTCTAGTAGATCTGGTAAAAATGAATCAAATTTGCCTAAACTAAAGAACTTAATAATGGTATAATTCTCCATGATATTGAAATTGTGAAAAAGATAGATAGTCCTTCAAGATAAGGACAATCAATTAGGAGGGCCTATCTGCATGCTGTGCTTATTACGCCCTTGAAAAAAACAATTATAGAACAAACAAAAAAGTGCTAAACAATTAAATTTGAAAAACTTAACACACCCCACTTACCCAATAATTAACACATACACGCACACACAAGCACACACAGACAACATGCATGGTTCTGCTACAAACATGAATAATTACTGGGACAACGAATTACAAACATTGTGTGATTACCTTCCTGAATGATCTGGTGATCACTGTTATTTAATAAAACACTCAAACCAAATTTTTACTCTTTCTGCTCGATAGTGTTACTGCAAGCCACCGTGCCTTTGTGGCTCCCAGACCAACTTTTTTCAAACTGAAGCATTTAGTTTACAACTTTCCTTACAATCTATTTCAATCCCCGTTTGGATAATAATTCTTTCTGCTCCACATAATGCATGAGTGTGATTCACCCTTCTCTGTGAAACCCATTCGATACCTATTTGTGTTTTATTTTCTTACATTTAGGTTAAGCATACTAAAGAAATCTGGCTTCCTTAGTTGACATTTCTAATTCTATCTAGATGGGCGGATTGGGATGGGTCTGAGGGGAACAGACCCACTGCTCCCTAACAAGCCTATCATAAAAGTCACAGTACATATATCACAGCCTTGCTGTAAACCACAATACATTGTGCCAACCACCATGTTAAAGACAAATGGAGATGGAGAAGAGTCTTTCTACAAATCAAAACATGACAAGCCTCTATTAGTTTGTTTTTGTGGAATTTGTTAAAGAACAAATGCAGATTTATTTGCTACATTTAGTTTCAATGTCTCTGTATACAGTACAACCAATATGTCTCATACTAGTCTGTTCTCTAGGGTGAATTAAAAACTAGGTACTGACAATGAGTAAGTAAGAAGGGCACCAGTCATAATTTAGCTCAGGGTATCAGCAATACTGTTCTTATTCTTAGATAAAGCAAGCATGTTTTACTCATTCTTCTGTTTCATAGCTTGCATAGTATTTCTGATTCAGTTTATATATCATTTATTATCATATTTTCTTCTTCTTCTGCCTTTCTATCCCCCAATGGAGCATAGGCCCTCAACCAAATCACTCCAAGTCGTTCTATCCTTCGCCATTGCATGGAGCTCTCCCCATGTCCTCCCAATCTTTCTAACCTCGTTCTCCAGCTCTCTTCTCCATGTGTTTTTTGGCCTTCCTTTATTCCTATGCCCCTGTGGGTTCCAATGCAAAGACATTCTAGTAATGCTGTTCTCCTGTTTTCTCAGTGTGTGCCCTATTTAACGCCAGCGTCAGTTAATGAATGTCTGTAATTTATTAGTAATGCCTTGGTTGTTCTCCATGTTTCCGCCCCATACAATAGTACTGATTTGACATTAGAATTAAAAATTTTTAGTTTAGTATTTCTTTTAATTTCTTTTGACCTCCGCAAATTCCCTAGTGCTATGAAAGCCCCTCTTGCCTTTTGTATTCTTATTTTAATATCTCTATCAGTTCCTCCATCTTTATCTACATTACTGCCTAAATAGGTGTACGACTCCACGTCTTGGAGTGGGGTGCCACTAAGAGAAACCACATTACTATTTGCCTGATTTATTCTCATTATCTTTGTCTTTCCTTTATGGATTTTCAGACCAAGCTGCTGTGATCTCGCATTAAGTATATTTAATTTATCTTGCATCTGATTCCGTGAATGGGACAGAAGAGCAATATCATCAGCGAAGTCCAGACCATCAAGCTGTTTTGTAGGGGTCCACTGAATTCCATTCTTGGTGTTAGCAGTTACTGTTTTCATAGTCCAGTCTATAGCCAGTAAAAATAAGAGAGGCGACAAAAGACATTCCTGTCGCACACCTGTTTTTATTTCAAATGCATCTGTTAGCTTTCCCTCATGAAGAACTCGACAATTCATGTCTTTATATGTTGCCTTTACTAAGTTGATAATTTTCTGTGGGATTCCATAGTGCCCCATTAATTTCCAGAGAGATTCCCTATCTATGCTGTCAAATGCTTTTTCATAGTCTTTAATTCAATGTAAAGTGGTGAGTTCAGTTCAATGCTTTGCTCTATTATAATATGTAATGTGGCTATCTGATCAGTACAGGATCTGTTTGACCGAAAACCTGCCTGCTCATCTCTTAGCATTTTATCAATAGCGTCTTTTAATCTTTCCAAAATAATTCTACTTAATATTTTTCCAGGAACTGACAGCAACATAATTCCTCTATAGTTTTCACACTCCTGTAGATCACCTTTTTTGGGCAGTTTCACAAGATATCCTTCTCTCCAGTCTGCTGGTATTTCTTCGGTCTCCCAGACTTTACTGAATAATCTATGTAGCAATTCTGTTGATGTGTTTATGTTGGTCCTGATGGCTTCAGCTGGGATACCGTCTTGGCCTGTCGCCTTTCCTTCCTTGAGAAGATTTATAGCTTTTCTAATTTCCTCTTTGGATGGTATCTCACAGTTGATATCCAGTTCCATTTCTAAAGGCTGGATATCTGGGGGAACCTCTGGGCCTGGTCTATTTAGAAGCATTTCAAAATATTAAACCCATCTGTCCATTTGATCTTTAGTGTTAGTAAGTACCTTTCCTTGACTATTTTTGATTGATCCAGTTGGCTGACTATATTTACCTACTAATTTTCTTGTGTTATTGTAAAGTTCTCTGAGGTTTCCTTTTGCTGCTGCTGTCCCTGCTTCTTGTGCTAGATCATTTAGATATTTCACTTTATCTGCCCTTATATGCCTCCTAACTTCCTTGTTGGCTTCTGTGTATTTCTCCTGAGCTCTAGCTTTAGCAGCTCTAGTTTTGCTATTGTTTAATTCTGCCTTTTTACTTTTCCTATCTTCAATCAGTTTAATGGTTTCTGGTGTTATCCATGCTTTATGTTTCCTTTCTTTCTTGCCAAGAACTTCTATGCAAGATTCATTCCAGATTCCTTTGATCTGATCCCAGCAGACTTCTGTGTTGACATCTTCAGCTAACTGCTGCAACACCTGGTACTTATTAGAGACCGTAACTGAGAACTGTTCCTTAATTTCTTTATCTCTGTGAAAGCCTACATTATATTGGTTTCTATGACTATAAGATGTTATTTATCTTTTTAGTTTCAACTTGATTTTACTTACCACCAGGAAATGGTCAGTAAATACATCGGCACCTCTGAAAGCCCTAACATCGTAAAGGGATGATCTAAACTTTTTGTTAATACATATGTGGTCAATTTGATTAGTTGTCTTATGGTCTGGTGATTCCCATGTTGCCTTGTGTATACTTTTATGGGAAAAAATACTTCCACCAATAACATACTGGTTACCTGCACAAAAATTTGTGAACAATTCTCCATTTTCATTCATTACTCCTAGACCATGTCTCCCCATAATTTCTTTATAACCTGTGTTGTCTGATCCTATCTTAGCATTCAAGTCACCCATCAAAATTTTTAAGTTGCCCTTTCTTTCATTATTTATAATATTTTGAAGCTGCATGTAAAAATTCTTCCTTAACCGATGCATCTTTATCATTTGTTGGTGCATAACACTGTATTACCGACATGTTCACCTTCTGTTTAACTGTTATAAAAGATGCTCTTATTATTCTGGGACTCACAGCTTCCCATTCTATTAGTGCCCTGTCTGCTTCTTTTGATAGCATCAGGGCCACTCCTTCACTGTGCGGCGAATTTTCCTCTGTGTGTCCTGAGAACAAAATAGTTTCTCCTGAATTTAGATTCTGAATACTTTTCCCTGCCCCAGTCCATCATCTAGTTTCACATAACACTAAAATACTAATTCTATAATGTTTCATTTCCTTTGCTACTTCTTTTGCTACTTCCGTCATATTTTAGACTATAATATTTGTACATTTTTACTCCAGCACTCCTTACAGATTTTCCCGGTGTTGTTCTAGGATTTAAAGTTAAAGCATTAAAAATCAAGCAGAAACTGTTGGTACTCAGGCATAAATATTGTCATTTATGTACAACTGTAACGATAAGACAGCTAAAGTAACAAAACTAGCCAACAGTATAACAATAATACATAAATGTTATTAGTGAGTCTTGAACAATAAACACAATTACAAATGACACTTTCACTATAGTTCACTACACTACTGACTGTCATTGAGTACTGGGTGAGTAGTCAGTAGACAGTCAGATCTACAGGCAAAATACTAGTCTAGTCTCATGAATAATTCCACCGTCAGAATTCAAAAGAGGTTTTATAACAATACAACTTACTCTCTGATTTACAGGGGAGGTTTTGCTTCTTCTCTTTACTGATGGCGAACGCAATATTTTACGATATGGTTTTGGGTTATCCATGTTCACAGCGACTCCGCGCTCCAGAAGCTTTCTCTTATCCCATTTTTAAAGTCACCTGGCCTCTAGAGCTCTTGCGCGCCGGCGACAAACTTTGGTCGAGCATGTAACCGCCCACTGTACTTTGGTTTCACATTTCACACATCTTATTTAACGAAATATGGTGTGTAAAGCTCGTTTCTATTGGTTAACGTAACATCCAGTTTGATTTGAAGTGGTTTAAGGGGTAAAAGCATGTGATAGTAGAAGTATGATGCCATCTCTTCTCTGCACTGCATGTTACTCCATACCACAGGCATGCCGCAATATATAACTGGGCTGAAAGGCGTTAGTGGTATTTCTCCCTGTTTGATTCGCATCCGTGAGGTGTTAACCCTACGGACAGCAATCAGGAGGGAAACAGCGACCACCACCACACATCATCAGCATCCGTCAACATGTCCTTAACAGAACTTCACTCTCTTCGCGGCATAAAGTATCTCTTTCTTTAGCCAACTTCTCCACTGTGTGCTTTCATAACATACTCATCTTCATTGCCTTGTATCCACATTCGCGAAAGAGTGCCTTTGCTTCGCTTTCCACAAACTGCAATCATCATCCTCATTCTCTCCAGGCCACTGCGACAAACATGGCAAAAATTACCTCAGCTTTCTGGACAGTGCTCATGAATATCTAGCAGAACCAGGTGCGCCGCCATGATGAAAGTATTGGGGAAGGGGAAGCTCAAACTACCACCCCCTTTCATTACAAATGTTCTTTCATTACAAACGGTGCCTTCTCCATGACAACCAGCAGCATGACGATGGAGGTGATAGCAGTGACGCAAGTGTTTGCCTGGCTTGAAACACAAAAATTCACCCGCGTATGTATCCTCAGTGATTCAATGAGTATGATCCGGAGGGTTCAGGCAGGTTCAGTGCGAAGACAATGGCTTGAATCACTACAGAAGTCCACTGTGCGTGGAGTCACCTTTATTTTTGTTCCGGGACACGCAGGCGTCGATGGGAATAAAAGAGCTGACAGGTTGGCTCGATCCGCTATCACTACCGACGGTCAGCCTATAGATCATGCTGATATTATCAATGCCCTCAGAGAAATGGGAAGGATAAAGGACTTTGGTGGCAGTGAATCCACATCACTCGCCAGAATGGCAGACTTGGTAATTAAGATCGGCATAGCAAAAAACGAGACGCACACCAGACACGCCAGAAGACTTGTTAATCAACATAGAACTGGTTCTATTAGCCATCGGACATTGGGGTTCATACTGAGGGGAGGATCTGAGCACCTATGGACATGTCCGGAGTGCAATGATGATAACCCAACTAACTAACTAACTAACCAACTAACTAACTAACTAACTAACTAACTAACTAGCTAACTAACTAACAAATGTTCTATTTAAAGATCGAGGGGGTGTGGTGTAAGCGTCCCACCCCTCCCCCCTCCCCCCATTAAAAAAGAAAAAAAGTAAAGTTCCCTTTTCACGCCTTTCGGCGCATCGGGCATATGGGCAGAGCGTCCCATATTTTTACAGACCATCAGAACTCTGTGGGTAATGTGGTCAGCATTACGCCGGCTGTCTTTACTTTCCCAAGACAGCCCATCCTGGTACCCATTTTAGGCTGGGTCGACCTGCGACGTCCCATACCACGACAAAAATCCACGCAGCCTGCAGTGGGTTTCGATCGCGGCATGCTGGCTTACGAGTCGGACTCGCAACGCCTTAGCCAAGGACGCCGCTCCCCACCCCCCTCCCCCATTAGGAATAGGAACATGTGGGCATGGGTCCTCTGTCCTACCACAATCACGCTTTCCTCACCACATAGGTAAAAATTTGATTGGGATTCAAACTCCTTTAGCCCCCTCTCCATTTTTTCCAATAAGGTAAGAAGACATTGAGGAATCCAAAAGCCACGCTCCCACTTTCTGACACTCCATTTCTAGACAGTTTATCGGGTGGTGGTGGGGCCTCATGTCATGAAGGGCTCTCACCTCCCCCCCCCCCAAAAAAAAATTTAGTTGGTGGGGGGGGGGGGGTTGGTAACTGAGAACCCCGATCAAATAACTGTGTAAAGGGCCCGAAATAGCCATGTATATCTTCTTCGTTTTCTTCACCGGCTGTAAACTCCTGCGAGGAATTATGGTTGTTCGTCTACTTCTGGAAGTCTTGTTCCAGAACTGGACTTTTACGTGCACACCGGTATTACATATCTGGCATATTTGTAGGCAGACTGTTGATTCCTTGCCGGTCAGGCACATGCACATCGACCCCAAACAAGTTGACTCCTATGATATGCTTGTAAGGGAGGCACTGAGTCTATTCTTACCCCCCCCCCCCACACCCTCCTCCCTTTTTTTCCACACGGAATCACGAGAATCAACACGGAAAAGACATATACAGAATATAAACTATCTCTATATTAACAACTTCCTACATTCTTCTCTGATAACCACTGAACCGAACCACTAATTTTTCTAGCCTCGATTGCAATCATAAGGGTGCCCTAATCTAAGAGTGGTATACGTTTGGGCGATACTATTGAGATTTGGTCCTGCTATTTTCTTATCCTTGCCGTGCCAATCCTAAGGACAGCAATCCTGAAGGGAACAACGACCACCACGATAGCAGAACCTGCAGGTTATACATAACTTATGAAGCCGTTACTGGTGCCCCAACTAAAACCCCTTTGGATCGTCTGGAAACACGGAAAACGGAAAGGTACCAACAACGACAGTTTCGCATGTAATCAGTCGTTTTATGAAGTTTTCTAAATAAGCAAAGCGATTGACGCATCAGGCTTTGCTTTGTAATTTGCTACTCTAAAAAAATTATCACGTTCAACTAACATCCCAGAAAGGAGCGCTTTAGGTTATAATTGTGACTTGGTTATCTGCGCCACATAAAATGGCTTAAAAAGACTTTTGCAGTGTTGATGCGATCAAAGGAGACTGACCCGAATGCTGTCCCGCCCAGCGACGAAGTCATCTCCCGGCGAGCCACTGGGCGATCCGGTCTATGATGACGCATTGGGCATTTGCTGCGATACTTATTTTTTTTATAGACCAATCGTCACTAGATGGGTTGTGGGCAGCACCACACCGGCCACCATTCTTATATTTATAGTCCATGCCTAGTAGCGTTGATAGTCATGTCTACCCATAACCTTCTGTCTCGTATACTTTCAATCATTTCTGATACAGACGATCGTCCACGCCATTATGTCAAACGGTACAGCATCTTCTCTCTCGGTCTTCCTTTGCCTCTTGTCCCCTCCAACTTTCCCACTGTGACGATGTACTCCAGTTGTCTCCTTCTCATCATATGATCAAAGAATGTATACTGTTTCCTTCGGGTGCCGGAAATCTTCTCTTCGAGAGAATTTCTTTCAAGCCATCTTCGGTACTCTGTGGATCTGTCCAGTGTATTTTCATCATTCGTCTACAAAAGCATACCTCCGTTGCTTTCAAATAATGTCTCACTAGTCGTCCAACTCTCCATGATTCAGTGAACGAGCAACCAGAACTTTCCGCCAGAGTGTACAGCTGGTGAACGCGAAGAAGAAGAAGACTTCCGTACGTAAAGACTGAATTGGCCATCGTTACTCTACATGGTAACACATTCTAGAAGATATTTTCCTCAGTACATGCAGGTGTATTAGAAATGAAAAGGCAGATAGACTGGCTGGTTCTACGCAGCTTGGTGGCGAACTGATACCTGCTAAGCTAAATGTTAAAGGGGCACTTTGCTGGCGAGTGAACAGTGCGGAAGCACAGATCGATCATCATTTTCTAAAGAGAATGGCCCAGGTATCCGGTCGACGATCAGCACTCAAGGGAAAGGTAAGAGGGATATACAGTCAGACTGCTATTGGTACCACTAGAATTGAAACTTTGTGCTTGTTGCTGAAGATGTTGACAGGGTGCTTATGGGATTGTCCTGAGTGCTGTGATATCGATTCCTAATTTAACATTAAAAATTAGAACAAATAATAATAATTAAAAAAATATGCGACTCGGCGCACATTCAAACGAAACACACGCAAGGCGACAATCAAGCGTTTAGAACTGCGCAACAGAGGTTCTTCTAATTGTCATTAATTGTTATATAATCTTAAAAGAATTGAATATCAAGGAAGAGCAACCAAGAGGTTTTAAAAGAGGCGGGAGCCCGAAGACAACTTATCACTGACATCAGAAGGAGACAGTCATCATTTTTCGGCCATGTTATGAGAAGAGGGAAAATAGAACATGTTGTGACCACTGGAAAGATCTGTGGAAGGAGGGATAGAGAAAGACAACGAGAGAAGATGCTTGACAGTCTTGTTGCATGGCATGGAGGTGTGTCGGCACACGAACTGATACATGCTGCAGGAGATCGCGGATTATGGAGAGGTATGATCGCCCACGCCAGTCGGCAAGGCACCTGATGATGATGACGATCAAGGAAGATTGGCTAATAAGCAGCATCTTGTCTCGGAAACTGAAATTTTGGCCATATCAAGCTCCACGGCGTATTGTTGGTGGGGGGGGGGGGGGATAGCAGAGGGTATGGTACCAGGAAAAACGGACAGGGACCAATCAGCCCGAAAATGGGCACAGCGACACTTTGGGTAGAAAAGTACACGAGAGACAGTATTTTGTTTCAGCCAGACCGTGATAAGAGCAACGTTCTGCAAAGGACTGCTACATAAATTGACATTGTTGTTCATCCATCTTGAGTGACGAAGATCACTTTTCATCCAAAGTAGTAGCTGGATAAAAATGACTTGCGCAAGGACTTGGATTTAAGTGAGGAAGAGTTGCGCAATTCGTCGACCTCACTCTCTCGCCTGTGTCCATCTTGATCCAATGGCAGGACAATGTCGAGACGACTAGAAATGGAACTAGGTGCAGTGGATGACTCAGGCATCTTAAATGCCCTGCCTTGCTCGAAGCTCTCCACAGAGCCTGCTGGTAATCGCCTTCTTGTCCGTTTAACCAAAAAGAGGTTTCATCCGCACAATCCGCCGAGTCCAGTCTTTGCATGCAGGGTAGGCATATCCCAGTCACTGAGTGGTTTAGCCAGCCCGTCAAAGGTGGTGCCCGAGGGTTGGCCGCTGCCTCATGCTGACAAATGCTGGGAGCCACATGAAAAATGACATAGTTATAAAACCGCCAGCAGGGATCCTGGTTGGATCCTTACTACACTAGCTTTTAACATCCCACACAAAACATGAAGTTATTTTATAGCCACTATAGCTGCGAATTGAACGCACGTCATACAAAAACATGCTGTTTTTCCTTCCATCACTTTGTCCGTGACACCGCGAATGACCACACACCCACCTATATTGAGCCGAAAATTCTCCATGTGGGTTCCGGGGCCCCATTGTAGGAAAAACAAGAACAGACCCATTGCCTACCCAAAGCATGTCGTAAGAGACGACTAACTGGGAGCTTCCATCGAAGTCTGAGTGCACCTGCCTGAGAGGCAAGGAATTAACAGTTGCATGAAAATGAGTCATATCTGTAAAACGAATGCACACGCAACACTCAGGTTCTGTAACAAGACTAAAAGTCCAGAAGTGGACGAACAACAAGAATTTTTCGCTGGAGTTTACAGGCGGTGAACGCGAAGAAGAAGAAGAAGAAGAAGAAGAAGAAGAAGAAGAAGAAGAAGAAGAAGAAGAAGAAGAAGAAGAAGAAGAAGAAGAAGAAGAAGAATCGAAGATTACTTCATAACCTCTTAGTAATCCGGTGCAACTGTTGCGGCTGCAGTGTAACGGTTGTACTTGGTTTCAATGATATTTGCTTCTTTTACAAATATGGCATATTTGTATCCAGACTGTTGGTTCTTCGCCTCTCAGGCAGATGCACTCCGATTAAAAAAGAAATAGCTCTATTTAGTCGTCTTTTACGACATGCTTGTTAAAAGACAGTGGGTCTATTCTTATCCTAAAACCTCAAAAGGGGATCCCAGAACTCACACGAGAAACTTAGGCTGCGATCTGGGAGGTATTTTAAAAATTAAAAATTATGTTTTTAATTTTATTATTCTGTGCCATTTTGAAAGATTTGCGTTGGACATTTCCATCGTTCAACTGAAATGCGAATAGTTTCTTCAATTTATTGCAAAGCATATTTCGCTGTATCTCATCAGGTGCATTACTACAGAGTTACATCAACATAAAATAAAGCATAAAACTGAATAAATTCAACTGAAATGCGAATAGTTTCTTCAATTTATTGCCAGGCATATTTCGCTGTATCTCATCTGGTGCGTTACTACAGAGTTTATTAATATTCATTGATTTAAAATGTTATTCGATTGGATATTTTTGCCCCATATGCTCAGCAAATATATGGTTTTCTATCAAAATTACAGTTTTGTATGTTGTTTTGGTACAAATCACTCCATCTCGTTCGACTGCTTGATTTCGCATTTGTTGCCACGAGCCTACCTATGCTCTAGGGGTGTCAAGTGTTGCTTGTTTTAAACGTTGTAAGCACACCAACCACCAGCAAAAACCACGCTACTCACAACCCATTCGAGAAACGACTATTATTCAGAGAAAAGACATTTGCGACAAGAACGTTGCGCTGTTTTGTTGGGAAACACAGTGTATCAACCTCGTCAAACTAACGCGAGCCTGTTTTTGCCACGGTGTGTCATGACCTACAGAGAATCTTGGTGTGTGTATAGACTGAGAAGGAAGAAATCTCAAAAGAACAGCCCGTATGAATGGCCATAAAATCTTGCACCAGGACGAGTTGGGGTGACTTTCGTGATTAGTACCGTTGCTTTATTTCAGCTTTTTGTAGCTTCGGATCTCACTGTGCTAACATTAAAAAAAAAGTATAATATAAAATGCATAGCCTTTGTTACGGATTTTTTTTAGACCAACCTTCAATCACGCCTGAATAGAAACCTGAAACATGTAACTGAGACAATTACGAGGACAACGAAAGATTTAACGGAAAGACACGAGTCGCAACGACAGTAAACAAACCGACAGCAGCCCGAGTTGTGGATCAAATCTGAGTGCACATCAGTGTCATTAGAGTGCCCATCTACACAGAGTATAGAAGAACGGGTGCAAAGGTCAGGTTCAGCTTTGCTAATACTAGTGATAGCTAATTGAATCACTTGGAGACAAAGATTTGCGGTAACAGTAATGGTAGAGTTTTTGTATGTGTGACTGTCTGCGACTTGCTCTAGCAGAATATACTTCAAAATCAAACTTTATTAAGCAAAAATAAATAATATTAATAAATCTAATTATCATTATATCATAGTTATTTTGAACATAACAGTAATAATGTAATGAAATTTTAAACCTGAATCGAACAAATGGGTGGGTACTGAACTGTGTATCAATATCGCAATCAGTGTATTATTATATCAAATGTTAACTCTCTTTGTCCGAAAGAGAGTACTAAAATGTTATGTAAAATCTATACTGCTGTAAGGCAGTGAATCATAGAATGTAAATGCACAAATTAAAAAGAACTTGGAGGCGATGGAAATATGGTTTCTTAGACAAATGTTTAGAATCCATTTGACTGCTAGAGTAACTAACAAGGATTGCTTGAAGGAAGCTAATGAAAGCAGATAAATATATACAACTATTAGGAAAAGACAAACAGAAGAAGGCTGGGAGAAGGCTGCGGAGAATATGGTGACAACTTAGAAGATCAGCTGTAGAAGTGAGAGAGGCAGACAGAGAGAGAAGATGACAGATCGGTTGCAATGGTGGCACAGAGGGATATCATCGATGGAAATGATCCACAGAAAAAGCCAAAAAAGGACTGAGATCTGTGAGGATGCATGAATGCCTGCACTAGATGGCATGGCACATGAAGATGATGATCTAATATTATGGTTAGTACTGACAGGAAAGAATGTAGATAGGCGATATCTGCAGCAGTGAACCTCAAGGGCTCGGAATACCAAACAAGAAGATGATAAATAATTCAGTAGAGATATTAGATAGATTCACATACATAGCTGAGTAAATTTAATCATTAATATCACAATATGAATAAATGTAGAAGGTCCATCACAGAGATGAATGAATTCGGGTGATATCTGCAGCAGTGAACCTTGAGGGATCAGAATACTGAAAAAAGAAAATGAGGATGAAGAAGAGGAAGAATATTACAATATAGATATTAGATAGATTCACATATATAGGTTGGTTTTGTATCAATATAAATGTCAGTATCGTTAAAAGAAATCACACTGATCATATTAATAAGTTATACAGTAGTTGTACTAAGAGTTTGTGCCAAATTTTAACTCTTCCGATCTCAGGCAGGTATTATTAAAACTCATTCTATCCTAAGAAGTTATTATTCAGTCAATAAATTACTTGAGTTCTTTTGAACCTAAATATTAACAAGAGATATAAGAAGTTAAAGCAGTGGTTCTCAGCCTGTGGGTCGTGACCCTTTTGTGGGTCAAATGACTCTTTCACAGGAGTTGCCAAAGACCATCGAAAAAAAAATATTCATTGAAGTTATGAAGTAGGAACGACAACAATTTTATGGTTGGGAGGTCGCCACAACACGAGGAACTGTATTAAATGGTCGCAGAATTAGGAAGGTTAAAAGCTACTGAATTAAAGTAACATGTGGGCCAGGCTGAGTTAGTGTAAAGAATGAGGCACCATAATTGTTTTTTTTAGTTTAAAGTATATTTTGTAAACTTTACTTCTGTACCTTTACACAAATCTGAGTCTTATCATCATACACCTGATATGCCACTGACTAGAGAAGGGTCATAAACCTTACTTTTACATTTGTTTTATGTAATAAAAAAATGAAAAAAAGTAAAATATAACACCCACAGATGAGTGCCAGTTGGTCTGTAAAATATAGGTCTAGCCCTATATGCCCAATACACCTGAAGGTGTAGAAAAGGCTTCTTACTCTCCTTTGCTTTATCGCAGTCAGTGTCACTGCACAATGGGCATTCCCATACGTGCTCGTCAACTAATGCAGCAACCACTCCAAGGTGCCTCTACTGATTTTTGCCATGAGAAGCTGGTTATAGTGTCTCCTGTCTTAGCCTTAAAGACAGCATAGGTGGGCTTCACCAAACTTTACTCCCAGGCCATGCAATCATGTTACTATCAGAGATTCATCATTATCATCCAGATTAGTCCATACACCATTATTAGTATCAGCTGTGTCCATGCTTCTTCCTCTATTCACTGGTTGCATTACTTGCCTGTTGGTTGACTCGTTCATTACTCTTTTAAAAATAATTTTTTAGCCTTTACTTACTACTAATTCTGACCATCTGATGTATGGTATATCAACTGCCACAGAGAGCTTAGCTGAAGAAAGATAATAAATATAGAGCAAGGGAATGACCAAACAGAAGATGGAGTGATGGCATCAAGAACAGCCAAAAAGACATGAAGACAATCTTACACAATACATAATAAAAAATACACAGACCTATCATACAGTCTCACTAGTTTACAGCCCGTGAACCATTAGAAGAAGATGAAGAGGGGTAGAGAGAAAGAAAATATATACTACTGTGAGACGTGATGAGCAAGTTTGTCGTCCATCATAGGATTGACAGATTTCTTCTTCTTCTGTTTCACCTTATTGTTGTGTTATGTTTGATGATAATAATATGCAGTGAATTAAATAATTTTTATCATCAGGCTGAATATTTATATGTGGCCATTATGTTGCTGTTTCACCTATGTTGTTCTGTTTCTACTCAGATGGAGGCCAGGCATCTAGAAAGAATTTCAACACTCGGGAGATTCTATATTTATGCCATCCATGGCTACGTCACAGAAGTAATGTTTACAGCATTATGGGAGTTTGTTGTTAATCTTAACTGGAAGTTTCCGGGCAACACTAGTGTATGGTAAGCATTACACAGAGATGAGTCATGAGTTAATCCATCACTCAAGAGTCCTGAGTTAATCAGTCACTTGCTGTGTGGGTTCTTGGACCATACTGGGGGGGGGGGGGGGGGGGGGGGGGGTAAACTCAGTGCCCATTATTACTGTTGTAGAAGACAACTATAGTCTGTTCTAAAAGTCGTGCCCAACTTTAAAAATCTGTAACCCAATAACCGTTTTGTGTAAGTTCTTGAAATTTGGCATGCAACCTGTTAATAATCATGTCCTTGTAAGACAAAAAATTCCAATGTAAACAAACGTCTAATTTTCCTTTGTCAATATTTGCTGGATACAATAAAACAAATACTGATTCAAAGTATACAATTAGCAAGCTTACATAAATTGAGAAATCCAAAGTTTCCAAAATATCAAATTGCACGAGTTTTAGAGGTAGTCCATGTGAAAAAGAGCACTGTGAGTTAGATGAACACAAACAAGTTCTCAATGTATTTGGGGTAGGCAGTCAAAATAATCACTGCACATGTGAATTAACCTCCAAAACAGTTTCCTCCAAAACGGTTGTGGTTTAAGTAAATAATTTTGTGTCAGTTAAATGTATTTTCTTTTAGGGGTGCACAAGGTATTGGTCAAACAAAGATAAAAGAAATCTTCTGTTATAAGAAACCAGCACCTCTTTTGCAATTGTAAATGATTAAATCATAAGGATGTGGACAATCTAAGACCGCGGGTAGTAAAAATGTGTGTTGATCCATACAAGAGTTTTCTAGGTACACAACTTTTGAAACACACTATAATTATGATTTTTCTGAAATCGAACTTGTGGAATCAAAAGGCACATATATCACAGCCTAGCTGTAAAGAAAACCACTTTAAAGGTAAATGCAGAAGAAGAATGTCTAATCAGTTCTGCTCACCTCTGTTGATCAGATACAGTGGAAGATGTTTGTTTGGTTGAGGCCTGTCCATTGAGCCAAATTCTGTAGCGAGATCTTTCTTGGTATGCCTTTTCTCCTTTACAAAGCCCTTTAGTAGCATTTCGGAGAGGCCATTAGATCTTGCTACATGTCCGTACCATTGTATTTGTCTTCTTTTCACAGTTAGAAGAGGTTTATAGTTGTCAAGTTTAAGGCCTTCGTATATTCTAGGCAAAGATTGCGGTTGGGGAGGAAAGGGGGGGGGGGCACTTCCCTTTCCTGTCACAGGTCCTGTTCAGACAATTCAAAGTGAATTTTTAAGTGTAAAATAAATCGTATCCTGATATATGAAAGGAAATTATGGACTGTTGGCCAGTTAGCCAAACATTATGTGGAAGCAGTAGATGTGTGGTTTATAGGTGAATGATAACACCCTAGACAGATAATAAGAGTCATGACGATGTGTTTAAAGAAACTGACTCATTAAGAGAACTGATTGCCCACATCAGAAGAGAAAACTGGAGTACACTATGACAGGAGGGAAGTTGAGGGGAAAAGGGACGGAGAAAGAGACCCAGAGAGCAGATGCGGAACAATTTGAAACCATGGCGTAGAAAATGATATGTATCAGAATTGATTGAAAGGTACATGAGACATAAGGTTAGGGATAAAATGACTACCATCGCTACACTGCATGGACTATAAGAAGAAGAAGAAGGCCTCCCTTAAAGCTGTACAGGCTAGAAAAATAATCTTGCTTCTAAGTGAAAGGCCCTTTTCAATGCTTTCAGGTATATTGGGCATATAGGGCTAGCCTGTATTTGATAGACCTATTGGCACTCTGTGGGTGATGTGGTCAACATCAAAGATCTTGCTTCTGCTGGGGATTAAACTTGCACCACTATTTCGGCAGGAAAGTGCACTAGCCACACATCATGCAAAGAATACAGTTTGGATGCATCTGTATAAAGGAACTTAGGATCATTTTTGGGGTCTTTTGTATCCATGGATAATTATATGTTTGATTTGTAAAGGAATCTGACACAATTATAGATGTTTGCTGCATGCATCCCTGGATAAGTCTGTGTTTGAGTTATAAAGGAACATGGGATGATTATAAGAGTTTGTTGTATGCATCTACGGATAGGTCTGTGTTTGATCTGTAAAGAAATGGATCATTAAAGGAGATTTTTTCATCCGTCTGTGGATACATTAATCATCAGAAAAAAACAATAAAATTATAATAAATTTGGTGATTAGCTAGAGGCTTACTTTGATCTTTTTGTAGCTTCAGAGGTTAAACTGAAAGTAATGACAGCAGAAGGAAGGCAAGAGTGGATCCACACTAAATACAGAAGCCTCACAAAGAGGCAGAGGCAGCTAAGGTGTAAAAAATGCGAAGACGAAGCCAAACGCCAAAAAAAAAAAAAAAAACAGCTCATGGAAGAAACAGAAGACAGGCTCATAGCCCAACAAGTACAGCTCAGAGAGGCAAGCAGAAGAAGCCTAAATGGAGCCCTAATATGAAAAGGTCATTTTGATGACTCTCAGACCTCCTCCTTACAGCAGTAGAAACTGGAACATGTAGTCACTACAAACAAATCTGTGGAAAGAGAGATAGAGGAAGATAACATGAGAAGATTCTTGACAGCCTTTTCTCATGGAATGGAGGGGTGTCAGCTCATTAAATGATACACGCTGTTGTAGATCCCAGGTTTCGGAGATGTATATTCACCTATGCATGTCAGCAAGGCACTTAATAATGATGATGAAAATTTAATATACTATTTTAGGGATAGTTTATAATTTTTTTTTTTAAAATTTGCCCGGCAGTTTTACATGTAGTGTGTGTGGTCATTTTTTTTCTTCAAAAGACCAGGGATTTTCATGTGCACACAATCTGTGCAAGTCATTATTGTTTTACAACTTTATATCTGGTAGTCTGGTAGTCTTAGTTTCAGCTTCATAGCAAACGGGTCACCCCATCTTTGCTCCGCTCCTGTGCCAACGAAAAACACACATAATGTTTATCACAGTATTAGAATTGCAGTTCATCATTGATGGTAGCAGAAGTCGCCAACAGATCAGTAGTTGCCCACGCGATAAATTTTAATCACATACGGGCACCACAACACTGCATGACAGGCATCACGCCATTTTCTGAATCTACAATTCACACCAACACACTGGTCACAGTCGAAAAAACATTCCAAATGCAATCCGCAGCTCACAGGGTCACGCCATGCATTCAACTCAGAAGCTGGGCGACGAAACTATATCCAGTCTACAAATGGAAACAAAAATGCATCGGCCACCGTCCGGCAGAAGCAAAAAAATTTGCCTCTGTTTCGAACAGTGCCGCTGCCTAACGTTTATTTTGACCTGAAGCAACTTTATATAAGAAGTCTAGGTATTCTTTTCCTTTCACCCTTAACACAGAGGTTGGCAGATTATTTTATGGTTTGCTGTTAGGTTGTGATAACTGTGGATTATTTTATGGTTTGCTGTTAGGTTGTGATAACTGTGGATTATTTTATGGTTTGCTGTTAGGTTGTGATAACTGTGGATTATTTTATGGTTTGCTGTTAGGTTGTGATAACTGTGGATTATTTTATGGTTTGCTGTTAGGTTGTAATAACTGGATTATTTTATTGTTTGCTGTTAGGTTGTGATAACTGTGGATTATTTTATGGTTTGCTGTTAGGTTGTGATAACTGGATTATTTTATGGTTTGCTGTTAGGTTGTGATAACTGGATTATTTTATGGTTTGCTGTTAGGTTGTGATAACTGGATTATTTTATGGTTTACTGTTAGGTTGTGATAACTGGATTATTTTATGGTTTGCTGTTAGGTTGTGATAACTGTGGATTATTTTATGGTTTGCTGTTAGGTTGTGATAACTGTGGATTATTTTATGGTTTGCTGTTAGGTTGTGATAACTGTGAATTATTTTATGGTTTGCTGTTAGGTTGTGATAACTGTGGATTATTTTATGGTTTGCTGTTAGGTTGTGATAACTGTGGATTATTTTATGGTTTGCTGTTAGGTTGTGATAACTGTGGATTATTTTATGGTTTGCTGTTAGGTTGTGATAACTGTGGATTATTTTATGGTTTGCTGTTAGGTTGTGATAACTGTGGATGATTTTATGGTTTGCTGTTAGGTTGTGATAACTGTGGATTAATTTACGGTTTGCTGTTAGGTTGTGATAACTGTGGATTATTTTATGGTTTGCTGTTAGATTATGATAACTGGACTATTTTATGGTTTGCTGTTCTTCTTCTTCTGCCTTTCTATCCCCCAATGGAGCATACGCCCTCAACCAACTCACGCCAAATCGTTCTATCCTTCACCATTACATGGAACTCTCCCCATGTCCTCCCCATCTTTCTAACTTCATTCTCCAGCTCTTTTCTCCATGCGTTTTTTGGCCTTGATTTATTCCTATGCCCCTGTGGGTTCCAATGCAAAGACATTCTAGTTATGCTGTTCTCCTGTTTTCTCAATGTGTGTGTCCTATTGAACACCAGCGTCTTTTCTTCACCTCTTGGTCCATTGGAGCCTGTTTAGTTCTCTCCCAAAGCTCTACATTAGTTATTCTATCATACCATTTAATTCCCTCTGTTCTGCGCAGGCACCAGTTAATGAATGACTGTAATTTATTAGTAATTGCCTTAGTTGTTTTCCACGTTTCTGCCCTAAACAAAAGTGTTTGCTGTTAGGTTGTGATAACTGTGGATTATTTTATGGTTTGCTGTTAGGGTGTGATAACTGAGGATTATTTTATGGTTTGCTGTTAGGATGTGATAACTGTGGATTATTTTATGGTTTGCCGTTAGGTTGTGATAACTGTAGATTTTTTTGATGGTTTGCTGTCAGGTTGCGATGACTGTGCCATTTGGCACAACACATCTGGTTTTTTTCTAATCCCTAATTAATCACCAGTTACAACATGCTCGTTAAGGAGCTGTGATCTGTTCTTAACCTCCACACCCATCCCCCCCCTCCACACACACACACACACACGCAGTTAGGGCAACGGAACCAAGTGGGGAGTCCATGTGTTCAATCTAATACTCAGGATCAGGGATGTACAAGCCCACACTCACTAAACTATGTACAGCAACAGATTACATGGTTCAGCCATGTTGTAGACAGTGGAGCAGAAAAGTACAAATAAACACGTTGAATCTTATCCAGGTCTGTCTGCCCCTAGAGAATCACAGTTATCTAATATTGCACTTTATCAAGCATTGAAGGCAAGATGTTCAGTCATTTCAAAACACACCCACCTATCATTTGCTATCTGGCTTAGTTAATTATTTGTCTTTCCTTATTACTCAATTACACTGTGTCTTTAAGTGTCATTTTGTCTATAAACAACATTGATGTAGCACTATATTCCTACTGCACCTAAAGCTGTGGTTCTCAAGCTTCCTTATGCCGCGACCCTTTAATACATTTCCTTATATTGTGGCGACCCCCCAGTCATTCAGGGTTTTCATTGCTACTTTATAACTTCAGTGAATATGTGTTTTCTGGTAGTCGTTAGTGACCCATGTGAAAGGCTCGTTCGGCCCACAAAAGGGTCGTGACCCATAGGATGAGAACCGTTGACCTAAAGCATGAACAAATATCCTTTACTTTTTTATTGACTTTACAATGAATATTACAGTAAACATTACATTGGTTTTACTGTCTCACCTATATTACTAATTCTACAGGTCATTCCCTATATATGGCATTTCTGGCATCATATGTGAACATTTGTTTGTGTACATGAGCTCACGAAGTGTCCCTTTCCTTGTACGTGGACTGGTCTACACTCTCTGGACATACTCCTGGGAGTTCAGCACAGGATTCGTGTTGAAGCACTTTGGAGCCTGTCCGTGGGACTACACTCCGTTTCATGGAGACTTCATGGGGCTGGTCACTTTAGAGTACGCGCCATTGTGGTTCCTGGGTGCCATAGTGCATGAGCAGCTGATAATGTACTACTGCAGACGAATATTCTTTGGCCCTTCCAGAGAAGAAGAGGCAGATCAAAGCTTCAGGGATAGAAAAACTGTTACAAATGGGTGTGCAGAGGATAAGAAAAAAAGTATATGAAACATAATTGCTTGCATGTGAAAAGAACATAACTTTATAAAAGAGGTTTTTTCTTTCTAGACAAACAAGATAATATAACAATTTAGTAGGTAATTAAAAGTTTTTACTCTTAATAATTTATATCCATAACCATTTTGTCTTAAATAATATAGTTAGTTGCGTATCCTTTACAGGTCATTGCAGAACCAACCCCAGTATTTTTTGGCTGTTGTAGTTTTTCTAGGCAAATTTTATGTTCAGTAGTTTGCCATTGCTTTCTAAACAGTCAGCTCTCAGTACCACTGTCGAAACCAACGCAAGACAAATCATCAGCAGCTGGGATCGACCCGGCATTACGAAGTGCGTTCAAAACGCCCAAGTCACATCATATTTTAAAAAGCACCAGCTTACTCTAAAACAAAAATAGATACAGGTTTTAGTCTAATAATGTGTTTTTTTTTTAACACATCGCAAAGTATTCCAAATAAATAAACAAATATGTTTATAGCTATCCATATAGTAGAGGATCTTTCTTCACACCTTCAGGCCTATTGAGCATAAGGGCTAGACCTGTATTTTATAGACCAGGCGGCACTCAGTGGATGATGTGGTCAACATCACGCCCGCTGCCTTGACTTTCCAGGGCTGCCTGGTACCCATTTAAGGCAGGGTTGATCTGGGAGTCAAGGTCATTTTTGAACAAGTCTAAACAAGTCAAGATATCCATATGCTAGACTTTAGCTGGATTATGTTGTATCAAATAATCTCAGGCTTTACTATCACTACAGGAGCTGATAGGTTTTGTTTGACATTGCAAGATGTGTTGAAGCATAACTGACCGAACCATTCAACTTGATGATGGTAATATAATAAAGAATTCACATTCACACAGTGTTGGGGTATTAAATTTATAGTTGACATAAATAGAGTAGAAGTTTAACATGAAAAATCTCTCAGTAATTTTTTTGAATTTGCGCTTTCAGAGTGATTGTGATTATATTATGCTGTTATTGAAGTGATTATGATTAACTACTGAAATGTCTTTTTTCCTTGAGTATTCATGTTGATGTGGTTGATACATCATTGTGTTTGTACAGATAAGAGGAAGCAACATTGTTTTGCGTATTGTTATACAAGCTACAGAAGGCAGTATGAATAGTACTGTATTACCCACATTGCTGAATTTAGTGCTGGTCAACCAGCACGAAGATGAGTATAGGAAATAAGAGATGCCTTGTGTTGGAAAGTGCACATGGCAGGAGAGGTGGCGAGAGACCAAGTTTTCTTTCAGGCAGGCTGTGATGAGAGCAACTTTCTGCCAAGGACCTGTTACATAAATGTTAATTTTAATAAATGTTTTATTCAGTTTATTAAAGGGCAACAGATGAATTTGAAAAGCATGCAGAAGATCCTTACATTTCCCCCAACGCTTTGCTGAGGTAATCGTTCGTATTAAAGGCAATGTTTAGAGTTTTAAACTGAAGTGGCTAATGGAGAAAGCAACGGCTATGTTTTATGACCATATGCACATTTTAATGTTCCAGACATTGGAGAATATCTTGTGACCAACTAAAACAGTGCATTAGAAAGAGCATACACCAAATCTCTGCCTTTGTCTCCAAAGCTTTGCTAAGGTAACTGCGTGAAGTGAAGATAAAAAAGAAGTGAAAGTGGGAGGTGGCAAAAATGTTTGCATTGAGAATGAGGTTTAGAGTTCAGTAGTATAATGGTCAAAGGAGAAGCCAGAAGCCACATATTATGACTTTTTGTAGCTTTTTTTTGTACCATGATCTAAGATAAATCTTATGTTGTTTGAATTGAGGAATACAGTGGTTAAAAGAGCAGCCAGTAGCTACATAATATGACTTTATAAGGATTTATTTACCATGACCAAAGAGAAATCTGATGTTTTCATAATTGCCATTTCAAACAAAAATTGCATTGACTGAAGACCATGTATCTTGAGAGCATCTCTTCAGAACACTGTGAACTTCTTTCATTCAAGAAGGTTTTACAACAGAAAATAACCAGAGCATCTCAATAGAACATTATTAACTTCTTCCATCCCAGAAGGTTTCACAGCAGAAAATAATCAAAGCATCTTTTCAGAATATCATGAACTTCTTTCATTCAAGGAGGTTTCACAACAGAAAGTAACCAGAGCATCTCTTCAGAACATCATCAACTTCTTCCATCCCAGAAGGTGAACATGGTTGGAATTGATAACTGGAGAAGCCAGATGTTTTAGTATTATGTGGCCAAACCTAAAATAGTAAGACAGTGTATGTTGTGATATTAGGTATCAGAGGAAATAATGAATGACATAACACACATGACTTTGAACTGAAAAAAAAAAAATATGGATATGTCATAGAAGACAGGTGGCACAAACATAGCGCTGAAAATCCCAAATAATGCAAACGCCAGTACTCAACATTTTCCTGCTTTTACCCATCTGAAAAGACATGATGAGCCAAACATTGTATTTTTTAACTGCTGGATTCATTTTGAAATACTTGTGAAACTATATGTCAAAAGGTTTATTATATGTGCCTACCAAAGAAATATTTTTTACTCTTAGTATTCACGGTATTTAGAATTCTTACACATGGTGTAATGTTAACATTTTATTTAGAAAGAAATTATGTTAAAGTACAGTATGACTAGAATTTTATTTTATTTTGTAAATACTTTGATTATTTTTGTTTACAGATCTGTTTTTAATTGAACTTTTTTGTGGATTTTGTGTTTACTTGGTGTTGTATTTGTCAATTTTTTTATCAATGATGATATTCACCTATTAATTAATGAGATGTGTTTTTGTTTACATTTTTGTTAGCATGTTTGTAGATTTTGTAGTGCAGTGATGTTCAGCACAAATTTATAAACAAATAAACAGATATGCTATTTAATGAAAGTTAAATGTATTCGAAAACTGATGCATATGGAAATTGATGATCACTAAATAGGATGAATTCAAGAAAGACGATTCTCTGTGTGGATTCTAGAGGCACACTGTGGGGAAAACAAGAACAGACCTACTGCCTCCCTAACAAGGATATTGTAATAGTCGACTAATTAGGGAATTCCTTCCGTGTCGTAGTGCTTCTGCCTGAGAGGCAACGAACCAGCAGTCTGCATACAAATAAGTCCAATCTGTGGAATGGATGTGCATGCAACATTCAAGTTTTGGAACAATGCTAAGGTCCAGAAGTGAATGAATAACCATAATTTTTTGCTAGAGTTTACAGCTGGTGAACATGAACAAGAAGAAGAAGAAGAGAAGAAGAAGAAGAAGAAGAAGAAGAGAAGAAGAAGAAGAAGAAGAAGAAGAAGAAGAAGAAGAAGAAGAAAAGAAGAGAAAAGAAGAAGTTTTGGAACAGATGCTAAGGTCCAGAAGTGATGAACAAGGAAGAAGAAGAAGAAGAAGAAGAAGAAGAAGTTTAGAAGAAGAAGAAGAAGAAGAAGAGGAGAAGAAGAGGAGAAGAACAAGAGAAAGAAAAGAAGCAGAAGAAGAAGAAGAAGAAGAAGAAGAAGAAGAAGAAGAAGAAGAAGAAGAAGAAGAAGAAGAAGAAGAAGAAGAAGAAAGAAGAGAACGAGAAGGAGAAAGAGGAAGAAGAAAGAAGAAAGAAGAAGAAAGAAGAAGAAGAAGAAGAAAGAAGAAGAAGAAGAAGAAGAAGGAGAAGAAGGAGAAGAAGAAGAAGAAGAAGAGAAGGAGAAGAAGAAAGGCGATAAAATGGGAGAAATGTTTGTACGGCCACTGGTATCAACAGTTATAAGATCAAGAAGATAGTGATATATTGGGTACGTCCTGAGTAGAAGCAAACAGAAAATCAACAGACAGGCACTGAAATAGAAACCAAATGCACTCAGGAAGTAAGGATGTCCACAAGAAATCCTACAATTAACGTTGATGACAAAGGTGTTGGATTGTGAAACAGTTGCACAGCATAGAACGGAATGGAGGAATGGACTGCCAGCTGTATGTAATGTTTATTGGCACAAAAGGATGTTATTTGATGGTTGTTTTGTCTTACTTTATTTAGATATGGTATACAATTATATATGCTCTGGCAAGGAATTGTTCCAGTCTGTAAGAGCTCAGGGTTTGTGTTCTGATCTCCAGGAGGCCTGACCCAGTCAAGAAATGACTGCAGAAGTTGGATGCGTCTTCAAAAGGGACAAATATCGCAGCCATGCTGTAAACAGGCACCATGCAGTTACATCTTTGGATGAACACAGAAGAAAAAGTTTGAGGTTTAGAACAACCGATCAACATTTTGGCACGCGGGTGTAACCCATAAGTGCTCCGTTCTTCTTCTAACTCAAGTCTGAGTGTAAAAAAGTACAGCACACTGCACAGGCTCTATAGCATGGGCACACAAAAGAAGAATATTTTAGGATTTGTAAAAATAATTTATCAAACAATTGCTACCGGTGATCAAAATGTTAATTTATACATACAGCAGATCTGGCTTATTTAGTTGTTAGCTCTTCAGGTATGAGGTTTCACATGAGATACCAAAGGGCATGAGTAACCACTATGAAGAATCATGAGTGTATTACTTTCAAAGAAGCTAATCACCATTGCATATGACTGAATATGTTAAACAGGTATATAAATAATGCAGACTAAAGTAATATTGCTAAATACAGTGGCACCTCCGAATTTGAAAATAATCTGTTCCGTGACAGTGTTCAGATTCCACATCAAGCAGTTTTTTTCATTGTACAGGAATTGAAACTTGTGATTCATATTGCAATCTTCACCACTTGTATAGGGGGTTTGGGTCATTAGTTTTTGTTGAAAGCCAGCGTTCCAAAGTGCTTTGGGTTTGGCAAGCATTTTTACTTTTTTTTTAAATAATGTAATTTTTGAATAAGTTAACTCATCTGTTAGCTAGGGCTCTATAAGAATGCCAGTTAATAACTTCTTCCAATTTCTGACCACATGGTCAAAAAATCTTGGAATTCAGCAGTTGCTAATCTTTCTAGCATTCCCTCTCTTCCTTCTGAGAAGAGTGTCTTCCACAGTTTCTTCCTTCTGCTGCTGGTGAAGGTGCTGAAGCTCTGGTGTTGTCAGCTCAGTTGCGTGATCGGCATGTGCCAGCATTTTTTATATGAAAATTTTATTTGGGTTCCAAGTTGTCTGGGTTTTGAGGCATTCAGATTCTGAGGTACCACAGTATATCAGTCTGATGACAGAATGTTATGTTTTTAGAAGCAAAAGAAAAAAAAAAAGGCTTGATTTCTTATCCACTCCATCATCTCTGTCAGTGTAGGAGATATGACCAACTTTGGTTATATGAAAACAGTCCGTAGATATACTTTAACATAGCTGCCTCACTTGAGGACTCAACACTCATGGAAATACTCAGTGTGCAGTAGGTATGATCTTATTAACATAACAATATGTTGGAGAATGGAGGAATGCTCTTCAATGCCAGCTGTCATAAAAAATAATAATGGCAAACTCAGAAACAGGAACTGATACTCCAAGTCCTTAAATCAATTTATGTGCCAGCATTAATTATTTTCATTGTTTTTGTTATTAAACATAATTTATAGTTTTATTGCTGACACTTTTTTTTTAAGTGTCAAATTGAAATTTTATTGTCTCATTCATTTTTGTTTACACTTGCATATACAATTATCCTATGTTAATGATTATATAGTTAAAATGTTTCCTGGGAATAATATTAAACCGTATGTGACAATTTGTTTAAAATAAAAGCATTTATGGGGGCTTATTTATTGTTTAAAGTTTATATACACACATGCCTGTGCGTGCGCACACACAAACACACACACTATTTTCACTTTAAACTGGACCTTTTGCAAACCACCTAGGATGTTTTTTTCAAATCAAGCTGGATATACTAAAAAAAAAACCATGCAGCTAAATTCATAAATTTTCTTGACTTTTAAGGTATGGAAGAAATATTATGTAATTATTTCTAGAAATGTCTTTAAAGAAAGGTAAAATAGGAATGCGCTCCAATCCCTTTACTGTATGGGCCAGTTAACCTCATAGAACAACCAGACTTGAGCAAAGAATTTCAGAACGCCATGACCCTGATGCAATGGCGGTTGCAAGTGAACTTCCTAGGTGCAAAAAAAGGTCCTTATTAAGCTTGTGTTCATGGATGGGAAAAAAACCACCCATGAGGCTGCTTCAGTTGCTAGTGTCAGTGAGAGCACAGCAAGAAACGTCATCAATAAGTACAAATGAGAAGGTGTTTTTTTTTCAACAAAAATGCAGGGGGGGGGGGGGGGGGTGGGGTGGAGACGGACAACAGAGAGAAGCTGATTCCCGATGTCCTGCAGCACAACAAAAACATTACTGAACCTCATCCAGATGATATTTGGTGCAGATACAGAAGTGGCCAGCTGGCAAACTTACGTTCTCGACTTCTCAACACATGCTCCACAAGATAGGTACTTGTGCATCTTCATTGATGAAAGTGGATTCAACCTCCATCTGCAACGGACGAAGGTTCACTCAAGAAGAGGGACACAATCAAACATAATCCTGCCAACTGTGAAAGACTGCATGGTTACACTAACTGTGGCAATAACCAAGGCATAGTTTGCTCAAAGATCATCAGTGATAGAAACTGCAATGGCTAAAAGTTCTGCACATTTGTCGAGGAGCTTGTGGCACATATAGGTAGCAGGGAGGAGCTGAATAGTGCATGTATGATAGTGGAAAATACCAGAATCCACAAGCCTGATGATCTACGGAGAACCATAGATTGGACTTATCTCTTATGTCATCTAAAGTTCCTGTCACCTTACTCCTACATGCTGAACCCAGCAGAAAATTTCATTTTGAAGGTGAACGTTGAGCAACCATGAGACCCGACCAGATGTTAAGCAAGGCCATTGAAGAGATCACTGGAACGATAATGCAACAGGACTGCACTAATTACATCCTTCAAATAATGATGAACTTGACTACGGCAGCAATGGATAAATGTGAAGATCCATAGAGGTTAAAGTGCTTGCCTGCTATTGTAAACTGATCTAAACTTTTTTGTCACTTGTTTTCTTGTAATTTGCTTATTTTCTTTGTCAAAATTCATCACTTTGTTGGTTAAGAAGTGTTAATTGTTAAAAATAAACTTGTGTCCACATTGCTTTAAAAACTATCCTATTTGATTTGAAAATCATCCAGTTTGAAAATTGATTTGAAAATGTCCTAGGTGGTTTGAAAATGATCCAGTTTGGTTTGAAAAACGGTTTAGGTGGTTTGAAAAAAGCCGTAGATGGTTTGAAAACTGTCGAGTTTGGTTTAAGAAATGTCCAGTTTAAAGTGAAAATGGTAAATACAAACACACACACATATATAAATTTCCTAATTATAACAGGATATCTTTGTTTAAGGGAGTCCCCGTGGCAGAGCGGCTAGACGCTGACCTGCGTATTGGAAGGTCGTGGGTTCGCACTTTGGCAGAGCCAAACTTTTTTTTTTTTTTAAATGACTTTGGCTCCTAGGTTGACCCAGTCTTGAGTGGGCACCGGGTGCAGTCCCAGGAAGTAAAGATGGCCAGTGTGATGCTGACCACATCACCCATCTTGAGCCGATTGGTCTAAAAAATATAGGTCTAGCCACATATGCCCTATATGCCTAAAGGCATGGAAAAATGTTCTTTACTTTAAAAAAAAATTAATCTTTGTTTAAAATTCTACCACTATTACTTTATTTTTATTCAGCATTCCAAGCACTTAAGGTTTATTGGTGCAGAAATCACCCATCTTCATTCGTGTGTGTGACTGGCTTTTTTTTCCAGTTGGTGACTGCAAATGTTTGTAGGTCGGCCAGAGTATTATCTCTCCACTAGTGTAACATTTTTAACCCGTGAAATAAAATATTTCACTCTAAACAATTTTAAAGTCACTTCTATTCTGAGGAAAGATTATGTTTTAAATGTTTTATATCCTGAAATATTTCTTACATTCCTGCATATGTGTGAAAGATAGGCAGCCAAAAATCAAGTAAAATATTAAAAACTGACTTTAGAGATCTAGACAGATGTCTAGATAAATGTGAAGATCCATAGAGGTTAAAGTGCTTGCCTGCTGAAAGAGTGGTCTGTGTTCAATCCCTAAAAGTAATAGATCCCCCCCCCCCCCCCCCCCCCCCCCCCCCCGACCAGTAAAGCTCTTGGGCTCAACACAACCTCATAAAATTTAGTACTAGACACTTTTGAATCTGCATCAAGTCACATTTATTTTCACAACTGACCTTGGTTTGCAGTTCGACCCAGCTTAAAGTGGCTACTAGGTAATGTCCTGGAAAGTAAAGGCAGCTGGAAGGATGTTGACCACATCACTCACTGAGTGATGATTGGTCTTGCAGCCAGCAGTGGGTTTTGATCGCGGTACATTGGAATTAGGAGTCGGACTCGCAACGTCTAAGCCACGGAGGCCGACATACAGGCAGACATACTTGCATATATTTACAGTCATTGTATTCGTTATTTTTATTGTAAATATTTTTTAGAAACTATAATTCTATCTAGTATAATTTGTCTGATGTGGCATGTGAAAAGTTTAAAAAAAAAAATACTTTTTCTGATTCCTAGACCTTCCAGAATGTTCTGGTAATTGTCTGTGAAGGACACAAGATTATTAAGAAAGGAATTGACAACTCCACCTCAAATGCATGGCCTAGAATATGTGAAGGCTTTACATTCTACAATGTGCACCAGATTTTGTGTAAATGACCTTGTCTCAGTGGATCCGGATAGCTGTATTAGCATAGTGGCTAGACGCTTGCCTAGTACCAAAGATCCTGGGTTTAAGTTCACATCATTTGAGAATTTTGTTTTTTTTTTTTGTTTTTGTTTTTTTCAGAATAGACCTTGGCTTCCAGGTCGACCAACCTGAAATGGGTCCTATGTAATCTTCTAAGAAGTGAATCGGAGGATGGGATGTTGATCACATCACGAACCGAGAGCTGATTGGTCTATAAAATATGAGTCTAGCATCGTATGCCCAGTAAACACTGTCATGTAAAGTGTCCTTGACCTATTTACAGAGGACCTGGCAGCCAAAAGTCAATTATTTGTAAACATCATCTCTATTCAGATTAAAATCCAAAACTTCAGGTTTGCAGGGGAGTGTCTAATCACTGCACCAAAACAGCTCCAAGATGAAAGTAGTTTCTTATATTTTGGGATTAAGGAATACTACTTAGTCATTTTCAGCTGGCGTAATGATGACCAAATTACCCACCTAGTGCCGATGGTCTGTACAAATATGGTTGCTCTTCCCATATGCCCGATATGCCTAAAAGCGTGAAAGGCTTTACTTTTTACTTACTTAGTTATTTTCTACACCTCTTCAGATAAACCATCATAGAATTAATCTTTTTGCTCTTCTGTACTGTTGCATAACATTTTATTCTTTATATGTTTGTTCTCATCTTTTAAATAACAAAGTTTTTTTTTTCTGTCTGTTATATAGTCAACTATGTCCATATGCACCAGGAAACTCAATCCCTTTTTCTGTTTTCTTTTTCCCGTGTTTGTTAACAAGTAGTAGTTAGTAAATAGTAGTAAGTAGTTTGTAAGTAGTAAATAGTAGGAAGTAGTATTCGCTAAAAATGTCTTATCTTCAACAGGTATTAGAATTCAGATTCACTTTTCTGTGAGGCTAGTTTTAAAAACAATTTAATTGAACGGAAACTAGCTTCCAAGTTTTGACTGTTTTTTTTTTAAATTATTGTGTATATATGAAATAAAATATACAGAATATTGATGTTTTATTATGCATTCCAAAACACAGTTATCAACGAATAGATAGATATCTGACAAATTTTATAAGATTTAAGGATGACATTATTCGGGTGTTTCAAAATATTTTCATATAAATATGTTTACATGGTGTAAATTTTCCAAAATAATATTTGTAATATAGATACAAAAGAAACCTGAAAATTTAAGATAGGGTTGCAACTGTTGGGTTGATACTTTGTTAAAATTTTCCATCTGATGAGGTCACAAGTTCTTGCAACTTGTTATTGGAATGGTATAAATTATGCACATATGCTCAAACATGTCTGTTCATGCCTGTGTTTTAGCACAGTGTGTAAACTTGACTCTTTCAGTCCCAAGCTGCTGTTACTGTAACTCAAAAAATAAATACTGTAAAAAATACTGTAACTCCAAAGTGTTTAGCTTAAGAGCCATACATAGTAGGCCCTAAGGAGTTCAACATGGACACTATGAAACATAAGAAGTTAAACAAATAATCTAGATTAAAAAACTGTTTTACCAGCTCTTTTTAAGACAGTAGACAGGGCGTTGTGAGCCTAAGGATTTAGGACTGCATGACTGGTGCTGTCACCATGGACTGTAAAGGTTTGGATGTTTAATTTTTGGCCCGAAAAAAACCCCCATAATTTTACCGGGAGTCAAACCCGGGTCTCTCGCATAAGAGCCTGATGTTTTAACGGCTTCTCTAGATAATGAATCATAAAACATTCTTTTTTTTGACAGAAGACAGCTGGTAAATTGTGTTATCTTTTTTGGAATAATCTGGAAATGCACTGTGGGTAATCTGGGAATGAAAGAGTTAAGTACAAGTTGGTATGAGTGAGTGAGTGCTGGGATGAGTGTGTGGTGCGAGGGGGGGGGGAATGAAGGGAGGAGAGGAGGATGAGAGGGAGAGAGAGGAGAGGGGGGGGGAAGGGGGGGGGGAGAGAGGGCGGAGAGAGAGGGGGGGGAGAAGAAGAGAGGGAGAGAGGGGAGAGAGGAGAAGAGGAGAGAGAGGAGGAGGAGAGGAGAGAGATAATTATGAAATCCAGCAGATTACAATGACTTAGCCGGTTCATCGAATAGATCAGTAGAGAGAGAGAGAGAGAGAGAGAGAGAGAGAGAGAGAGAGAAAGAGAGATAATTATGAAATCCAGCAGATTACAATGACTTAGCCGTGTTCATCGAATAGAGACAGCTAGAGAGAGAGAGAGAGAGAGGAGAGTGAGGAGAGAGAGGAAAGGAGAGGAGGGGAGAGATGAGAGAGAGAGAGGAGAGAGAGACGAGAGTAGAGAGAGAGGAGAGAAGAGAAAGAGAGATAATTATGAAATCCAGGCAGGATTACAAGGACTTAGCCGTGTTCATCGAAAGATCAGTGAGAGAGAGAGAGAGAGAGAGGAGACGGAGAGAGGAGAGAGAGGAGAGGAGAGGAGAGACCGAGAGATGAGAGAGACCGATGAGAGAGAGAGAGAGAGAGAGAGAATTATGAAATCCAGCAGATTACAATGACTTAGCCGTGTTCATCGAATAGATCAGTAGAGAGAGAGAAAGAGAGAGAGAGAGAGAGAGGGGGGGGGGGAGGGAGTGGTGTAGTTGAACTATGACACACCAGGGCACCACAGTGAACTTTTTGTTATAGATAACCAAGCCTGTGAAAATCTTCTTTTTCTGCTGCTGCACTCGACAGATGTGAACTCAAATTTGAAGTCCTAATTGTGCATCCATGTTTGGACTTTGAGTCTTATTTCAGGGCATCTGTTGAACAGATCTGACTGATTTATGTGCAGACTGTTGGTTCCTTGCCTCTCAGACATGCACACCAACTTTAAAAGAAAAAAAAAAGATGTTTTTCATATTTGTGTTGACCAGGCCTCCAGTAGGGAATCCTTTTTTAGGATGACCACGTAGAAGTGTAGATAAATCTTGACCTGTTTGATTCCTTTGCATGGAGGTGATGCATCTCCGCATCCCACCTCACAAAATGATGAATCATATTTACTTTAACATTAAACTGATGTGTGTTTATCTAAACAGAACCTGATGATGATGATAATAATAAGGTTTTGTTTTAGCTGTACACAATAGTGTGCAGTACCGGCACATTTTTAAGGCATCATTCTGTCAGCGTGACTAATATGTACTTTGTGGTAGTTCTGGCACCTTTGTTTGATCATTAGGGTCTAAGGAGAATGGCACTGCGAGGAGTTACAAGGGGATCTGTCCAACGCTCAACCCATTCCAGGGGCGAGACGGGTATACAATCAGATTGTTACTGGTACCATCTGAATTTTAACTCTTCGCTTGCTGCTGAAGATGAGGACAGAGCGCTTATGCGAGTGTCCTGAGTGCTGTGATGTCGATTATTAATTCAACATTCAACATTGTTTCTAGGAAAAACCAAATAAAAAACTTTGTGTTAACAGCTGTGACACCATACTGAAAACACGACCTTGACTCCCAGGTCGAACCAGCCTCAAAGGGGTACCATGTAAAGTTCTGGGAAGTAAAGGCAGCTGGTATGATGTTGACCACATCAGCCATCGAGAGCCAGTGGGTCTATACAAAATATATGAGTCTAGCCCCATAAGCCGGATGCCCTGCTGTCCGTTTGAAGGGACCTTTATATTTTATAGCTAGCATTATACATCCTTGTAATGGTAATGTGTAATGCTTCCTTGTACTATTATGCTGCACCACAAAGAAATTGCATGTACATGCATGCATGTATACAGGCAGACTCAAGTAAAGTAAAGATCCCTTTTCACGCCTTGGGCGAATCGGACATATGGGAAGAAAACCCCATATTTTTATTGACCAATCGGCACTAGGTGGGTAATGTGGTCAGCATTACACCCGCCGTCTTTACTTCCCCAGGACATCCATCCTGGTACCCACTTAAGGCTGGGTTGACCATGCAGCCAGCAGTGGGTTTTGATCGCGGTACGTTGGAATTATGAGTCGGACTCGCAACGTCTAAGCCACGGATGCCGACATACAGGCAGACATACTTGCATATATTTACAGTCCTTGTATTCGTTATTTTTATTGTAAATATTTTTTAGAATTGCTTGTCAAGAGTTTAAATGCATCAAGGACTTTTTTTTGGGGTCATCATTTAACTGTTTCTTTAAAAATATGTAATGATTTAGTCTGTAAGTGAGAAGAGAGAGAGAGAGAGAGAGAGAGAGAGAGAGAGAGAGAGAGAGAGAGAGAGAGAGAGAGAGAGAGAGAGAGAGAGAGAGAGAGAGAGAGAGAGAGAGAGAGAGAGAGAGAGAGACTTACTCTTAATCACAGAACAAGACATACATTTTTATGAGTATATGTTATTTAAAATGTAAACATATTTTGAGTGTTGTTTATCAGAATATTATTGCGTCGATTTATTTTCTTCTATTGTCGTCTTTCAGTAACACTTTTAAATTTCTTTATGTCTGGTCTGTGATGGGAAAATTTTGCTTCATTAACTATTTTTAAAGTCATGATTTTCCCTTTCTATTGCTGGATCTAGACTTGTCAGTTATGAAATGTAAATAGCGAAATGTGAACAGGCAAATTTAACATGACTTTCTAATTGTTTCTGGTTTGTCATGTTTTTAAACAAATAAAGATCTGGTCTGAAAATAAAATAATGAGGTTTGTTGTTTTAGAGATTGATTTTTTTTGTTTTAGATCCATGGCAAGACATTAAAGTCAGAGCACGTCTACACTGTATGCAGTTCACCAATGCAGTTCACCAATGCAGACACTTCAGCATGTCTTATAAGACTTTCTAGACTTTGCTAGTCATAAAGAGGGAATCTTGCCCACAGGAGTGACCATATAAGGCAAATGATGGTCCACTGGTAAAGATCTCATGCCATGGCTGTTTGTGGCTGATGCCAGATTAAATATGCAACAAACGCTGATTTCTGAAGATGGAGGATAAAGAAGAAGGTTGCCGGAGAATACATTTTCTTCAGAATTTACTTATTAGCACCAAAGGCAAACACATAGAATTTCTGTCCTGTAACCAGCAAATGCTAATCATTCTAGTAAAGTGCTGGTTGTAAGCATACCATTCTCCTCTTCCACATGTTCATCGTTTAAAAGTACAGTACTTCATGTTGAAAAGCAAGGGGAAACTACCACATTACTATCCCAAGAAACTTACCATGGAAGCCAAAAATGAAACTCTTAGATCTGATGGTGAGGCCCCCAGGCCAGGCAGATCACAAACATGACCTGGGGAAGAGAATGATGGCAGAGCAAGTAAGGGTAGTTGTGATGATGGCTTTAAGCCTCACGGTACTTCACTACAAAAGAAAACTTTGTCATAAGAAAACTTTAAAGTTAGGAACATGGAATGTTAAAAAGTACATGAAACAGGAGAGCAGGTGAGAAACTAAGTTTTTTTTTTAGGCAGACAGTGATGAGAGCAACGTCCTGCAAAGGACCTGCTACATGATGATGATGACTTAATGTTAAAAGGGCTTCACTGGGATGGGTTTTTATTCCTAGTAGATTCCCCTAGGTTCCGGGACCCCACTATGGGGAAAACAAGAACAGACCCACTGTCTAATTAGCTGTCTAATTAACTGGGGACTTACTTCAAAGTCAGAGTGCATCTGCATGAGAGGCAAGGAACCAACAGTCGGCATACATATACGTCAGATCTGTAAAACGATGTGCATGCAGTACTCAGGTTTGGAATAAATCTAAAGTCCACAGGTGGATGAACAACCAAAACTTTCCGCTGGAGTTTACACCCGGTAAATGCGAAGAAAAAGAAAAGTTCTGACACAGAAAGACCTGCTTATTCCCTAACAAGCGTGTCATACAAAGTGACTAATTAGATGATTAAGCTTGATTCCTTCGAGGTCGGAGTACATCTGCCTGAGAGCCGAGGGACAAGTAGGATGTCCACAAATAAACCAGATCTGTAAAACGGATGTGCGCACAAAACTCAAGTTCTAGAACCAGACCTAAGCCCAGATGTGGACGAACAACCAACACTTTCCGCTGGAGTTTACAGCCGGTGGATGCAAAAATGGCAAAACTAAATCCTAGCCTGCACAGTTCATGGCGACAGCACTAACCATGGGAACCTAAATTCTCACACTCAAAGCCCCTTCCCCTCTCCCACCTACACCACAAAAGTAGTAAATATAATCAGGAAAGGCAGTTTTTAGGGCGAACATGAAGAAGAAGGTACTATTAATAACAATGTGTCTTGAATTGAAGATTTGACCAATCTTTTTCTTCTCTTCCACGTTGTACCTCAGTGAAGTATCGGGGGAAAAGGGGGGGGGGGGAGAGGTTATGTAATGTTCGGTTTTGAGCTCTGTCAAGAGCACTATTAAGACTGATGTTAATTTCTGTGAGGCTGTTCTGAATGCCATTACTCTATGTTTTCCGAGGCCTTCCGCTCGCTCTATATCCGTTGTAACGTTTTAGTGTGGCTTGTTGTGGTAGTTAGTTTAGGGCATTCTTGTTAGGTGTCCAAACCACTTCATTTGTTGTTCTTGGATGACCTGTAAGACTGACTTAATTCCTAGCATTCGTCTAATTTGACCAGTCGAAGAAATGACATAGTAACCGTGAAATACTAGTCTGTATCACCTCATCACTTCTCGTGTCGTTGACAGAATTAGGCATGGAAGGAACTATCGATAGTTTATCTTTGGCAATGTATTTCGTTCGTCTACTGTTTTGTTGAGAGAGCCACCGTGGTGTAGTGGCTAGATTCTCGCCTGGGGATCGGACGATCGTAGGTTCAGGTTCTGATGAAGCCAGACTTTTGCAAAAAAAAAAAAAGACCTTAACTTCAATGTCGACTCAGCTTAAAATGAGTACTACGTTAAGTCATGGGAGGTAAAGGCGACCGGCAAGACGTTGACCACATCAGCTACGAAGTCTTGATTGGTCTATAAAATATAGATCTAGCCCTATATGCCCAATGCCCCCGAAAGCATGGAAAAGGGTCAATTTTGTTGCTCTTACCTAATGGAAATACAAGCATATTTTTCCACACCTTCAGATATATAGGGCAAGATCTATATTGTATAGATCAGTCTGCACTCAGGGCATGGGGGAGGGGTGATGTGGTCAGTTCCACGCAGGTCGTCTTTACTTCCCAGGACTTTTATCTGAAACCCATTTAAGGCTATGTCGACCTGGGGGTCAAGGTCATTTCCGGAAGAAAAAAAAACCCCAGTCCAGCACCAATCCAATTTGAACCCACGACCTTCGAATCCACAGGCGAGCGTATAGCTGCTGCACAAGTGCGGCTCCCAAAATAAACAAAAGCGGCTGTTATTCAGTGTTCTTCGACTAGTGGTCCGTGGACCACTATTAGTCCCAGAAAATGTCCTAGTGGTCCACCATACTATTCTGCTTAATCAAATAATGAAGTCAATGAACTGTGATTGTTGTGTAATTCACGTCGAGAAAGGCTCTGGTCGAAGCGACTGTTTATCTGTCGTAAGCATGTTGTTTCCTTTTTTCATTTCGTTGGGGCCGCGTTAGTCGATAGGAAACCGGGCGGTTTCCGGTGTTCACCCAGCCTCTGTGTCATGGATACCAGAGTTAACACTGTGGTAAATGGAGGATCGTCGCTGTAGCTAAGGAGTTGCGTGCCGACGGCGACACAGGTGGACAGTTCCTTATCAGCTGTCCATACTGGTAGCAGAGCACTTGTGGTTTATAACCGTGTGCAATGACGCTGGTTCACATCTCCCGACTTTACCTTTTTACCTTTCGTCAAGCTGCTGAGTCACAGTTTTCATCGGATTAATTTCTTGGTGTTAGTTTGCCCCACTGCTTAATTAGAATCAGCCATGAACACATATGGATTGGCACATGAGATAACAGATCACGTCCTCCAGGTCTGTCCCAAATACAACATATGAAAACAAAACTTCTGGCCAAGAGAAACACCGGTTGATGCCAAACTTTACGGGTCACTTGGTTGATTACAAAAGACAGGGAAGTTCATACTAGAGACAACATTGCAGATATAATCTATTTCAAGCGAACGAAAGAAGAAGAAGAAGAAGAAGAAGAAGAAGAAGAAGAAGAAGAAGTGGAAGCAGAACTGCTTAATCGTATAGTGACTACATGTCTCAATTTTGGATACCCATCTCTAAGTTATATCGCCATCAGATTGTTGGTAGTTTTTGTTTCTTTTTATGATTTAAGATTTTCTTAGCCATGTAAGTAATTACAATCAAACCCAGAAATCGAACTTTTTTCTTTTGCAACTGTCGTCTACCAGAAACAATGCTCCGTCAACATATATCAGCTATTCAAACCTCCTATCAGCAGCGGGTGTTGCATTATAACGATAAATAAATTGTTATTTCCATTAGTTCTTGCTCCTAGTTAGTTAGTTAGTTGATCGATAGATTATCTCCACTGCATATAGGACAAACAACATATCAAGGCAAAACCTTTGGCCATGAGTGAATTACAAAAGACAGTGAAGTTCATACTGGAGACAACATTGCAGATATAGATAATCTTTTTCAAGCGAACGAAAGAAGAAGAAGAAAAAGAAGAAGAAGAAAAAGAAGAAGAATGTATGAAAAGTCCATAAGCGCTCGGATCTCATCTTGAGTATATCCCTCAGCGTACGGCGACTGATAATACCAGTTCTGTTTTTGTTATCATTTTTCTTTGGCTACCTGTATAGTGTTCATGTTTGGCGACACCTCATTTGACATGAAGGTCTTGTAGTCTTTTTAGTGTCGCCGAGTTTCGGAAAAAATTGCACTTGTAAACTACTGACGTAGCCGTGAAACGAAACCACGACCTACAGTTAAAAATAAAAAAAGTAAAGGTCCCTTTTCCACGCCTATAGGGCATATAGGGCTAGACCTATATTTGTTTATAAACCAATCGGCACAAGATGGGTGATGTGGTCAGCATCACTACAGAGCGCGAGACAAACGGCTTGACCAATTCGCCACGAAACCCTCCAATAAAAAGTTGAAGAACACTGCTAGACTGACAACACAACTTCCGTTCCCAATGTAAACTATCCGGGGTACATAGAAGTAATGCGATTTATATTCTGGTATTTCTACAGCTATAAACTACACTAATTTGACGTAATGTTGGCATTTATTTGTTATCTTTACGTTATATTACATCTATATTCTAAACCAGAAAAAGTATCTTTTGCATACCTCTAGTAGCATTATTCATTATCTAATAATAATATTTAATAATACTAAAAGGAATAGTTTGGATCAATAGTAGAAGTAATTTTAGTCAAGAATTATAAGAAACCTGCAGAAATGGGAGCTGCTTGTGCGTCAGGTCTGACGGTTTTCTCGCCAAATCTGAAAGATCACCCTGTGAAAGTACTCATCGTTGGAAAACCATCAACAGGTGTAGTATTCAGTTGAAATGCTGCGAAAATTACCCACGCTCAAATGCAAGGGGTTAGTGTCAAATTTTGATCGGGATATAAATGATACATGTAAACACAACTTTTATTGATTTTATTCGATTGTTATTAATTATTATTGTGTCTACCCGGCAGAGAATCAGCGCTAGCTTGCAATTTTGTCGTTTGTTGGAGCTGGCTGTATTTGTCAATGTGTTGGTTTCACTGTCTCGGTCCCTGCAAAATGGTAATCAAATAAAGTGTAGTTTTAAAATACACCTAAAATCAATGCTTTGATTCCAAAACAAAATGTGGGGGTACTCATCATCATGATTATCTTGTGCCGGTTAGTGTAGGGTGATGTTTGCTATCTAACATGATCACCAGAATCTAAGATCAGTTCAATTTTTTTTGGTTTTTGTCTTGCCCCATTTGTCTGGTCAGGCCAACCAGATATTTATCATAAATAAACATATAGTGAAACCACTGGGGCTGTAGAAACATTATATATATATATATATATATATATATATATATATATATATATATATATATATATATATATATATAAAACTAACAATTAAAACAATTATTAAAAAAAGTAAAGATAGGGTTGCTTCGAGCAGAGTGGCAAGCTTCACTTGACAGATCACGGGTAGTGAGCATACTTAGGATCTTTTCTCCTGGTCATGCCGGCTTGGTGAGTAATGAACAGGCAGACAAATTGGCTGGATCTGCACCACTTTGTGGTGAACTGATGCATGACAGGGCAGATGTTGTCAAGGCCCTTTGGGAACAAGTAACGGAATCAGTAGAGAAACAAGGTTATTATGGCCTGGAGAGAATGAGGCACCTGAGTGTATCCAAAGGGTTTGGCCAACTCGCTACACTCAGAGGAAAGGCGAGACGGACCTATAATCAGATTGTGACCGGTACCATCAGTATTGGAACTCTGCGCTGGCTGCTGAAGATGAGGACAGAGCACGCATGGGAATACCCCGAGTGCTGTGATGTCAGTTCTTGACTTAACTAACTAACTAACTAACTAACTAAACCAACAAACAGTGTACTGTCTGGCACTCATAGAAAGATAGAAGGACACACTAGATAACATAGAAATTGAAAGCTGTAGTTACCATGCCTGGAATTGAACCTGTCAACTCAAGTGGCATGAGTGGAGACAAGTTTACTAAGGTACTTAACCAACTAGGCACCCCAAAAAAGGTGTCATTGGTCATATCTATAGTGCAGTTTGAAATCCTTACCCATGCTGAGTCTATATGGGACTCAGAACTTTGCCCATGTAGGCATCCAGCACAAAGTACTGAACCTTTGCTGCAGACATATTCTCTACATGTAGTAGTTCATGGGGATTTACTTCTTCTTCTTCTTAATCTTCTTCTCTTCCACCTTGTACCTCATCGAAGAGTCAGGGGTGAGATGGGGATTTACTTCTTCTTCTTCTCTTCCACCTTGTACCTCATCGAAGAGTCAGGGGGGAGATGGGGATTTAATTCTTCTTCTTCTCTTCCACCTTGTACCTCATGGAAGTGTCAGGGGGAGATGTAATGTTCGTTAATGAGCTCTGTCAAGAGCACTATTAAGACTGATGTTCATTTCTGTAAGGCCTTTCTTCATGCCATCACTTCATATTTTCCGAGGTCTTCCACTCGCTCTATACCCATTGTAACGTTGTAGTGTGGCTCGCTGTGGCAGATAGTACCAGGGCATTCTTGTTAGGTATCCAAACCACTTCATTTGTTGTTCTTTGATGACCTTTAAGACTGGCTTTATTCCTAGCATTGGTCTGATTTCATGATTTCGTATTTTGTTTTTCCTTGAAACTCCTGCAGCTCTTCTAAGAGCATTTAATCTCTGTTGTCACAATTTTTCGTTCATTGGAGGATGTAAGTGTCCACGTTTGGCATTGATAGCATGGTGGGGATTTACTATTAGTCAATAATTAGAAAAAGTCCGGCTATTGCAAAGTACGTGTTCAATCAGCATTTTCCAGACTCTGTCGTAAAACATTAGTATGTCAGCTGTAGTTTGAAAATGTGTTACATGAACATAATGTGTTTAACAGAAAAATTAACAAACTGTGTTAAACATTGAGCTTTGGTCTGCCAGAAGACTGAATTATGGTGTTATAGATAAAAACTGGTCTCTGAGTTAGGGAGAATGAACAAATAAACAAACTTTATTTTAAAATAGTTAAAAATGGGTACGCAGGCCCGTCTTACATTCGGCTCTATGGAGATGCATAACTAGATGATTTAGTTCCCTTGAGAGAAGTATGGAGAAAAAGAAGAATAAAAAGATGAGAATAAGAAAGAGAGGTAGGAGGAGGAAAAAGAATGCAATTCACCATAGTACCTGGCTTCATGTGAATACAGTATGATCTAAATTTCTACTGTTATTGTTATTTCTACAGTTGTCTCTCTTTGATTCCCACAAATAATTGTCAGTTAAAATGTATAACTAGATCTGACAACACTTTGGATAAAAAAAGGTACAAAAATTGAAAGATTCGCTAAATTTAAAAAAATGTCCTTATGAGGATAATCTTGGTCTCAAAATTGCCTTCCTCTGAGAAAATGCATTCTTGATGTGCTTTATAGTTTACTGTCATCATGATGTTCCGTTATATGTCTCACATTTAATTATTTCCATTTTGTTGTATTATTTGTTTTTTCTGCAATGTTATGGATGGAATCCAGTCCAGCGGCTTCAGCCTCTCTCATCCCCATTTATTTTAGGGTTTATTTTAGGCATTCTCATTTTTTTTTCAATCCATCTGTTTCTCAATAAAGTGACTGTTTGGTGATTATGTTTGCGTTTTCACAGGATCTGTTCAATATATAGTATATATATATATTTTTTTCAATCCATCTGTTTCTCAATAAAGTGACTGTTTGGTGATTATGTTTGCGTTTTCACAGGATCTGCTCAATATATAGTACCATCTTCTTTGTCTTATGACTGTTGATATCAGTTGCTGTCCACAAATTTCTTCTATTTCTTTACATTTCTGTATCTTGCTGTAAGTAAAAAGTAAAGATCCCTTTTCATGCCTTAAGGTGCATCGGGCATATGGGAAGAGCACCCAATATTTTTACAAACCAGTCGGCACTAGGTGGGTAATGTGGTCAGCATTACGCCGCCGACTTTACTTCCCCAGGACAGCCATCCTGGTACCCATTTTAGGCTGGGTCGACCTGTGACGCCTCATACCATGATAAAAATCCACGCAGCCAGCAGTGGGTTTCGATTTCGGTGCGTTGGAATTACGAGTCGGACTCGCAATGCCTAAGCCTCGGATGCCGATATCTTGCTATAGTTTTTCATATTTGTGAGTGGTAAAGGCAATAAGGTAATTTGGACAAGCTGAGCTCTGAATTTGCAGAGTTCTATTACTGAGTCTGAGTTACTGAGTTACTGCATGATTTTGCCAAGCTTATTAATTTGCCATGCTCTGATCTGTAATTTGTATTATCTTCCCTCCTATTCATCTTCATATTATGACAAACAGTCTAAACCAACAACTAGTGACCGTAAATAACCAATCACTTGAAAATGTAGAACATTTCACATATCTTGGCAGTGTGGTGTCCCTACTGGGAGGGACAGAGGAAGACATACAGTCACGCCTGAACAAAGCTAGAGCTGCTTTTGGAAGGATCAGGCAAATCTGGAAATCCAACAATTACTGCAGAGGAACAAAACTCCGACTCTACAAGAGCATCATTTTGCCATTTCTTCTTTATGGAGCAGAATGCTGGAGAATGACCACAAGCTGTCCACCTTCCACCACACATGTCTACGTAGAATTTTCAAAATTTTCTGGCCAGATACAATCACAAACACTAAACTACTTCAAGTCACTAACCAAGAAACTTTAGACAGTATGATAACCAAGAGAAGATGGAAATGGCTTGGCCACATTATGAGAATGTATCCTGATATACCTGCCAAAACAGCTCTCACATGGATACCAGAGGGAAAGAGAAAAAGGGGCGCCCAAAAACAACATGGAGACGAACGATGGAAAGTGACCTGAGTGCGGCATCTCTGACATGGAAAACTGCCCAGGACAGGAAAGCATTGAAAGTCCTCTCTGAAGCCTCGTGTGCCACTAGGCATACAGAAAATTGACTGACTAATATTTATCTTCATAGATTGCTTTAACAGTGTCTTTACATTTTTAAAGCTCTGGGATCAAAAGGGCTGTACAAGGTTTTCAGCCACCTTTGCAAACTCATCTACCTTTTCATTTCCAAAGATAACAGAGAAGGCAGGTATCCATTGTTGGCCTAGTTTTGTTCTTTTTAATAGCATTTGAAAAAAAATTAAATGGTTATAAAAACAGTGATTTTTATTTAAAAAAATTGTGTGTGTATACAAATTGTACTTGGGGATTCTCCATGGCAAAGTGGTCCAACTGTTTGCATTGTGTTGTGAAGGTCTTGGGTTTGTTTTAGTGACACGCTGGTCAGTTCACTAGGCATCTCCAATAAAGATCTCCGGGGATCATTGCTAGAGCTACGGAGTTTATGCTTTGATTAATGCTCACTGCAAGTGGCTAGCCATTCTGTGGAGAAAGATTGAGTCATTTGTAATAATCTGGTGCAATGCAATTTATCCACTCAACTTTAACGACTTTAACTCTCAACAAATTGTACTTTTACAGGGAAGACTTTCCTCTTGTACTCTTGGAAATATGGAGTTGATGCCATCCTCTCTGTGGAGCCAACAAGCCATTTTAACGTAGACACAATCACCACTCAGTCGGGGAGGAAGATACTTGTCTATGATTTGGCTGGAAATATTGGCTTACGAATGCGACCGTTTCTGGAAGGAACAAATGGTATTTTCTTCATTTCCCAAATTAGCCATTTTGTTGTTTTAACTCTTTAAGTACCAACAATTCATCACATGTTTCTGGATACTTGCATTTAAAATATTATGTTCTTGTTGTCTTTTACCACCTTTAATTTTTTAAATCTGATCTACATTTTGTGTTTTCCATTTTGGTAACATGTCCACTGTTAGGCTAAACTAATTCTTTATTCTTTTTTTTTTCTTTTTTCTAATGATTATGTATTGAATATTTATAATACGTTATCATCATGCAGGAGTAGTGTATATGCTTGGATTGTACGGGCGAGATGACTTTCTGCAAGAAGATGAAATGATTTTTCTGCAACAACTTCTGCAAGAGAGGGATCTGGAAAATGCTCCATTTCTATTTGTAATAAGAAAAGAAGGGAATGAGAATGGTAAGTCGAACTGTGAAAAGATTTTATCACTTCCCTGTTTCAGCAGCTGTATGAGTTATTGTTTTGAAGAGCAAAACTGTATTCAGTTTGATGTCTGTAGGTGTACTTAGAAGAAGGAGGATGATAAGTAGAGGAAGAAAGAGGAGAAGAAGAAAAAGCAGAAGAAGGAAGGGGAGATGGGGATAGAGAAAAAGAGGAAAAGTAGGAAGAAAAAGACAAGGATTAGGATGAGGAGGAAGATACAAATGATGCTCAGGTGAGTCTACACATTAAGATAAAAATCTGTGGAGCGTAAGACTTTTAGTGTACCAGCCAGCAAGTGCAAATAGATACAGATGTGATGTCTAGTGTACCAGCTAGCAAGGGTAAATAGAAATAGATGAGACGTCTAGTGTACCAGCCAGCAAGTGCAAATAGATACAGATGGGACGTCTAGTGTACCAGCCAGCAAGTGCAAATAGATACAGATTGGACGTCTAGTGTACCAGCCAGCAAGTGCAAATAGTTACAGATGGGATGTCTAGTGTACCAGCCAGCAAGTACAAATAGTTACAGATGGGACATCTAGTGTACCAGCCAGCAAGTACAAATAGTTACAGATGGGACATCTAGTGTACCAGCCAGCAAGTACAAATAGTTACAGATGGGACATCTAGTGTACCAGCCAGCAAGTACAAATAGTTACAGATGGGACATCTAGTGTACCAGCCAGCAAGTGCAAATAGATACAGATGGGACGTCTAGTGTACCAGCTAGCAAGGGTAAATAGATACAGATGGGATGTCTAGTGTACCAGCCACCAAGTGCAAATAGATACAGATGGGACGTCTAGTGTACCAGCCAGCAAGTGCAAATAGATACAGATTGGACGTCTAGTGTACCAGCCAGCTAGTGCAAATAGTTACAGATGGGACATCTAGTGTACCAGCCAGAGAGTGCAAATAGATACAGATGGGACGTCTAGTGTACCAGCCAGAGAGTGCAGATAGATACAGATAAGACGTCTAGTGTACAAGCCACCAAGTGCAAATAGATACAGATGGGACGTCTAGTGTACAGGCCAGCAAGTGCAAATAGATACAGATGGGACGTCTAGTGTACAAGCCACCAAGTGCAAATAGATACAGATGGGACGTCTAGTGTACAAGCCACCAAGTGCAAATAGATACAGATGGGACGTCTAGTGTACCAGCCACCAAGTGCAAATAGATATAGATGGGACGTCTAGTGTACAAGCCACCAAGTGCAAATAGATACAGATGGGATGTCTAGTGTACAAGCCACCAAGTGCAAATAGATACAGATGGGACGTCTAGTGTACAAGCCACCAAGTGCAAATAGATACAGATGGGACTTCTAGTGTACCAGCCAGCAAGTGCAAATAGATACAGATGGGACGTCTAGTGTACCAGCTAGCAAGGGTAAATAGAAATAGATGAGACGTCTAGTGTACCAGCCAGCAAGTGCAAATAGATACAGATGGGACGTCTAGTGTACCAGCTAGCAAGGGTAAATAGAAATAGATGAGACGTCTAGTGTACCAGCCACCAAGTGCACATAGATACAGATGGGACGTCTAGTGTACCAGCTAGCAAGGGTAAATAGAAATAGATGAGACGTCTAGTGTACCAGCCAGCAAGTGCAAATAGATACAGATGGGACGTCTAGTGTACCAGCCAGCAAGTGCAAATAGATACAGATGGGACGTCTAGTGTACCAGCCAGCAAGTGCAAATAGATACAGATGGGACGTCTAGTGTACCGGCCAGCAAGTGCAAATAGATACAGATGGGACTGTAGGATGATCTGTAATATGTAAAGGCAAGTCAAATTTTCCTATACAACCTTCAGAAAATTTACGGAAGGTTAGCCAAGTTTCAAGTTCAGTGATGAAAAACACACACACAAAAACTGAACCATGTTCATTCAGTCTCTTCCGAGTGGGAGCTTTCGTTTATATAAACTTCTCACCACCAAGTAGTCCTGAAAAGGACTCTTGCAGTGTTAATGCGATGACCCAACCACTTTCTGTCCAGCGACTGAGTCACCTATTGGCGGACTAATAAGCCAGCCGGGTGTCAAAGAGTTAACCCAAATTTAAGACCCTATATGAGTTCATAAAGAAGTCTAAAACACTGAAAACAGATAATATTGGAATATTAAGCTAAACAGAAGAAGTTATTTGCTTCACTGGTCCATCATCTCACATAATCCGTGTTTGTACGGGGCTTTTCAAAAGTCCCCGGGGAGAATAGCAGAATTGCGCTGATCACTGGAAGGTATTTGTGGTATCTTTGTGTGCCAATAGCAGATGAGAAAGCAGTGGCAATATAGAATATTTTAGAATAAATTCACAACAGTAGTAAAAATCAGGAATTGAAGAAAGCACATTAATTTAAACAATATCAAGCCCATTAATTTAATAATATCAAGTGCATTGGTTTAATAACAGCAGTCACAGGTGTCTAGTAGAAATGTTTCAGTCATGTGAGGTTAAACAAAACTCTTCATTTTCTTTCATAAAATGGACCAAAGACAACTTATCGTAAACATGAGAGAGAAGCTGTCATCATCTGTTGGCCATATTTTATCATGGCATTTTATCATAGATGTTATGCATTTTGTCATGGCATTTTATCATGCATGTTATCATGCATTTTATCGTGGCATTTTGTCATGGAGTTTTTTATCATGGCATTTTGTCATGGCGTTTTATCATGGCTTGGAAAGGTGTCAGCACATGAATGGATTTATGCTCTTGGAGATCTCAGTGCGTAGAGAGGCATAATCACTCATGCCAGTCATCAAGGCACTTGATAATGATGTCAGTGAAAAACCCTAATGGAAACAAATGTTGGCAACAACACCATGTTATAAGGAATGTAAAGTGAATGGAAGTGATACTGGACTAGTCAGAATTCTGTAGTGTGTTGTGACCACATTTTAAAAGTAAGATTATATTTGGTTTAATGTTTAGATATGTGGGGGAATAGCCAGGGACACATCATGAGTTTATTTAAGAATGAAAGAGGCAATTTTAAAATCAGTATTGAAGTCCTAATAGAGAAAATAAGAAGAAGATGAAGAAGTTTCATTCCCTAATACCAGCTTCTCTTAGACCACCGGTTATCAGACTGATGTTAAAGATGAGTTAATGATAAACATTAATAGAAGGTGAATGTGAAATATGCTGGTATGTTTAATTGGGCACCTTTAAACAAATGACAGAACTGTGGCTTCAGAACTGAGAACGCTGGAAAAGCATTTCTTCAACCTAACAGTACATTAACAAGGACTTACTGAACTGACACAGACTGCTCGCTTGGGAAAATCATTCGTTGCTTGAGTTGAGTTGAGTCAATAATTGACATCACAGCACTCAGGCATTCCCATATGAACTTTGTACCCATCTTCAGCAGCCAGCGTAGAGTTCCAGCAATGATGGTACCAGTCGTTGTCTGGTTATGTGTCCATCTTGCTTTCCTCTGAGTGTAGTGAGCTGGCCAAACCCTCTGGTCACACCCGGGTGCATCATTCTCTCCAGGCCATAATAATCCAGTTTCTCTTCCGACTTCGTTACTTGTTCCCAAAGGGCCCTGACTACATCTGCCTAGTCATGTATCACTTCACCGCCTAATGGTACAGATCCAGCCAATCTCTCTACCTGTTCATTCCCCACCATGCCCGGACAGCTGGAGAAAAGATCCTAAGTATGCTCACTGACCTTCCAAGTGAAGTTTGCCAAATATGAACATTGCTTTTCTATACATACTGTATTTTTCCGTGTGTAAGACACTCCAGTGTATATGTAGACTCCTATTTGTTAGCCCAAAATTGAGAAATGAATATTGTGAACACATTCCATTTGTGAAGTAAATTAAAGATCCACTTTTTACGCCTTTAGGCACATCGGGCATATGAGAAGAGCACCCATATTTTTACACACCAATCGGCACTAGGAGGGTAATATGGTCAGCATTACGTCGGCCGTCTTTACCTCCCTAGGACATACATCCTGGTACCCATTTTAGGCTGGGTCGACCTGCGATGCCCCATAACATGATAAAAATCCATGCAGAATCAATATGTTAGGTGATCCCCAATTTAAAAATTTTAAAAATGGGGATCTGTATTGTTTTCTACACAGAAAAATATTAAACAGCATTAAAAGTCTTTGATTAAGCACCAGCAAGGAAATCAAAATTAAAATTTTGAGAGCATGCATCTTCCCTATAGCAGCATACAGATGTGGGTCATGGACTATCTCCCAGTCCTTAAGAAAGAAAGTAGAGGCTTTTGAGCTGAAATGCTAAAGAATTATTCTCAAAATACCATGGACAAAGAAGAGAAGAAATACTGACATTTTAAAAGATCTGAACATCAAGGAAGACTGGCTAATAAACAGTATTTTGTTTTGGAAGCTGAAATATTTTGGTCACGTTAAGTGCCATGGCGGATTGGAAAGGATAAAAGCAGAAGGCATGGTACCAGGAAGGAGGGTCAGGGTTCGACCAACACCTAAATGGGCACAGGCTATAATTGATTACTTGAATATGAAAGTAGTTGAGGTGGGAGAGCGGGTGAGAGACCGAGTTTATTTCAGACAGACTGTGATGAGAGCAACATTCAGCGAAGGATCTGCTACATGATGATGATGATTCAACCCACTGTGTATTTCAGCATGTCATCATTCTATGTTGAATAAATTGTCTATTCTACTTCTTCTTCTTCGCGTTCACCAGCTGTAAACTCTGGCGGAAAGTTCTGGTTGTTCATTCAATTTTGGACTGCAGTCCTGTTCCAGAACCGGAGTGTTGCGTGTGCATCTGTTTTACAGGTCTGACTCATTTGTATGCAGACTTTTGGTTCCTTGCCTGTCAGGCAGAAGCACTCTGACTTTGAAGAAAGCTCCTGATTAGTCGACTCTTACGATATGCTTTTGGGTAGGCAGTGTGTCAATTCTTTTTTCCCCCTATAATAGGGCCCCAGAACGCACACAAGGATAAAAATTGTCTATTGAATAAAGTAAGTAAGTAAGTAAAGGGCCCATTTTCACGCCTTTAGGCGTATAGGGCATATAGGGCTAGACCTATTTTTTATAGACCAATCAGCACAAGATGGGTGATGTGGTCAGCATCACGCCGGCCGCCTTTACTTCCCTGGACTGCACCCAGTACCCACTCAAGGTTTGGTCGACCTGGGAGCCAAGGTTATTTTTGAAAAAGTCAGGCTCCGCCAGGGAGCAAACTCACGACCTTCTGATCCGCGGCGAGCGTCTAGCCGCTCGCCCACGGTGACTCCTCTATTGAATAAAGAATGAGTGCTAACTTCACTACATAATCTCTCATTAACATTTCACAGAAGCTCATCAAGATCTGCTAGACAGATTGCAGCAGTGTCTAAAGCAAAGAGTCTGGGATTTGGTTGAAATACGGTCTCGAAACCAAGAAGATGCAAATTTAGTTCTGACTGTTCTGGAGGATTTGTTAAACAACACCACAAATGCAGAAAGCTGAAACTTTTGGAAAGTTGAATATGAACATTATTTGTCTTTGTATTAATTATCTTTGGGGGTGCAGAGGTGGTTGTGTTCTCAGTACGCTTGTTCCCATAGCAAGACATACACACCATTTGGAGGTGACAGGTTCGATTCCCAGCACGATAACTTTAGCTTTCGATTTTTATGTTGTCTAGTGTGTCTCTTCTATCTTTCTGCTTCTTTCTATGAGTGCCAATCAATACATTGTCTCTATATTAATTATATATATAAAACATTATTTGTTGGCACTGCAGTTAAAGAGTTTGTTGATTAGTAAAGTTCTAGTCATGTTGTTATCTGTGAGCTTTTTGCCTATGAGCTTTTTTTATTCCTCTTTGAATGAATTTTCTATTTAAATTATTTATCTCTGATTCCTCTTGGTGGTGAGCTACTCTGTGATATAGTGGGCATGGTAAAGGTTGTCCGGGATTAAACGGACAGTGCAGTAGAACATACAGAGAGTCCATACATTGACAAAATTAATTCAGTGCAAAATGCGGGGTCCTGGGGGTGATGTGGGGGGAAAGGGGGGGGGGGGGAATAACTAGATGTTCTGGAAAATATTCAAAATTGAGGAGTGAACATATGCAGACTTTAATCAGGTTGCAACCTGTACTATATAAGCATGTCGACTGTTCGTTGGTCATTGAAGAAGGGGACGGAGCATGTGTGGGAATAAACCAAGTACAGTGATATAAATTCTTGATTCATTTATTCATTAACTCTTATTCTGAAGACCAGGCAGTCATCATGTGCCATGTCGATTAGCACAGGCTGTCATGTTTCGCCATCCCATACAATCACGGATCAGGTCAGTGTTCCTGTGGCCCCATCCATATGCCATCCAGGTATTCATCTCTTAGCCTTCTTCTTGCTTTCTCGTCCCAAAATCTTGCCAGTTATCACCAAGTTCTCGAATCCACTTCCTCTCATAACATGTCAGGAAAACCCTTGGTGCCTAAGCTGAATTTGTTATGAATGTTTGTATACATTTTGTTTGCAGTTATGATGCTTATTATGTGTCACTTATAATGGAGACAAGATAACACATAACTGTATTCTTCTTTTCTACACAAATGTATTTCACCACATGGTCACAATATTTGTAAATGTATGTACACCTGTGTGGCAGAAGGTGAGTATGATAAATGTAATGATATGTACATCACATTTGAGTATAACAGAAGCTGAGGAAGCTAAATGTAAGATTTTATGTAAAATGTATTTCTGTATAGTATAAAATTGACTGTGATAAATGTAATGATATTTTATGTAAAGTGCATTTTTGTATAACACACGGGACATGTGCTGAATGTAATATTTAATGTAGTTAGATTTTTGTACAGCAGACGGTGCCTATGCTACATTTAATATTTTTTTGTAAAGTAAGATGTTGTGTCGCAGGTAACAAGTAAAATAGAACACATTGAAAACCTGTACCTGGGGGAGTGGGGGGAGGGTCTACAGGCTCTGGGCCCCACTTGAACCTTGGTGGAAAGGCAAGACGAGTAGTTAACCAGATGACAGTGGGTACCAGCAGTATGGAGATTCTTTGCTGGCTGTTGAGAAGGGAGTCGGAGCTAATAGAGCTAATGTTAGCTTGTCCTGATGCTATTATGTTGAATCTTTACCCAGATACTGTATAACAGAGGGCGTTAAGCTAAATGTAATGACATATTGTTTACAGTGCATTTTGGGACTAAAGAAACAGGTTTCTTTTGTTGTTTATCTTCCTGTCTGTCTATTGTTTTCCCCTCCAGGACATCCAGTATTATCATTAAAAGTATTTTTGTTTTTTCTACTGTGAAAGATTACATGAGAAAACAACAATAAAACTTTATGTAAAGAACAACTCACTATATGTTCAATGACATAACCCGAGAAAGTATCTCTTGTGACTTTATTTTGTACCAGAAAGGTATCAGGTTAAATCCTTTTATGTGTATTGCTAGTTAAAGTTATTTCTTCCCATCATATTCTTATTTTGACTGTTTGACTCCAGCATGAGCTGCTCCAAGTGTGTGTAGGTCTGCTTGGATATCGTCTGTCCACAACCTTCTTGGTCTGCCTTGTGGTCAGCTGCCCTTCAAGTTTTGTACAAACCAGAGGGTCTGGCCGGCTCACTGCACTTAGAGGAAAGGCTATACGAACATATAACCAGATTGTGACCTGTACCATTAGTTATGGAACTCTGCGCTGGCTGCTGAAGATGAGGACGGAGCACACATGGGAATGCCCCGAGTGCTGTGATGTCAATTCTTGACTCCACTCAACTCAACTTCTGTACACAGTTTTTGTATCTTTTTTTTATCTGCCCTTACAATCATACTAGTTGCAAATATAATTCTGGAGAGGGTATTTAGGGAGATAAAAAGAAGTCCCCTAGGTATTACCCCACTGGGGATCCAAACTTGTAGACTTTCACATATTCCAAGATATCACATACCAGGTTGGGTGAGTCCCCTTCCGAGTCACCTTTCTTTCTCACACAGTTTTCAGACAAACAATGGATACCAGTTGTTTACTCAGTTGACATAGCCTAAAAACCGATTAAGTACTTGTAAGGTGACAATAAAACAGTTATGTGCCTAAAACTTCTTGCCATTCGCTGTGATAGTCATGCAAAGTCACTCATTGCTTTCTGATGCATACACACTGGAATGTGTAGCCACGTTTCTGACCCTCGCCATGTGTTGTGTACTTTTGTTATGAATTGTACACTTTGGGTTTATTTTGTTGAAAGTGTTATTTTTACACTTGTTCACTTGCCATAAATACATATCTTATGCTCAGTTGAAATTGCCAGCCATAAAGGATACATTTAGTTTTTTTACAATTGTATCTGCTTTTTCTTTTAATGATAGGTTTTATGTCACTTTTGTCATGTTAGTTTATTGCACTCTCCATTTTAGGAGGTTGTTTTGGTGTGTTTAAAAAATTATAATGTTTGTGAACACATTATTGTGAGATGTGGTGTAATTATCATTTATGGATGTAATTAAAGTATTGAGACAATCACCTAAAATATAATAATGTGATTAGTTTTATGCCAAATATATTCTCTACTAGCTGCTGACAGATGAAATTGTCAAATTGTAACAGATGGCTGTCTGGAATAGTTTATAAATACGAATATATATGACCCTTGATCACCACCAGATCTTTTTGCTCACACAGGATTGCAGGATGTTGTTGTTACAGGTGCCAGGTGACACTGGGCAGAAGTGATTGTTATATGGGCCAGGTGACACCAGGCAGCTGTGGTTTTTGTTGGTGCCAGGTGACACCAGGCAGTTGTGGTTGTTATATGTGCCTAAATAATAACGTTTTGAGGACATTGAACCGGGAATCTGGGATTTGCCCTGTTGGCTTGCCATCCAGATTGAGATTTAGTAATCTTAGGTTGGTCAGACCATCACATAGCAGCTTGGATAGGAAAAATGAAAGAAGGAAGGAAGGATTACATCATTGGTGACCGGGTCACCCATTGGCTGGCCAGAAGACAGCTTGGTCGTTGGTCGGGATACTATTTGGGTCTGTCTCTCTTGATTGCATCAAGGCTGCAAGAGTAGTTTTCAGGGCTAATTGGTGGTGAGCAGTGCTAAGACATCTGATATAGCACACATACATTTAGTCACAGTTATAACCAAAAGCTCCCCTCTTTGTGGGATGCTTGTTGAATGTGACGACTTTTGTTTCACAAAGTAAGTCAAGTCAAGAAAGGAGTACAGGATAGATACTGTGTTTACCTCCCATGCCCTGGTGATTGTAAATCTTAAACAGGCAAATTGTGGGAAACCTTATTTATAGTCTCATGTGCCCAGTGTGCTTCTAGAGCACATGGATTTATGGGAACAGGATGCCATAGATTGCATTCAATCAGTCATGTGCCATCTCCACAGTGAAATTTGGCTGCAGTGAATCTCCAACACGCTCTGTCTTTTTTTTGTCTTGGTTGTTCACTCTTTTAATGTGCCCAGAATATTTCAATTGTCTTTTTTTTCCTCTCCTCCCAGTAACTCTCTTTTCATTCTCTATCTCTGCAGACCCTCTGTATTTGATTGTTTTTGTTTCCATAAAATACGACCTATTCTTCTGTATATCGACATTTCTGAATGTGATTTTCTAGTTACCTATTGATTGTCCAAGTTTCTGCACCAAACAGCATGGTTGATGGTTTGCATAGCATGGAGGGAAAAACTGGAAAACAGACAGTTCAATATTTCAGGGGGTGGTAGATAGGCTGCATGCAGTTGTGGCACCTAGGCTGCATGCAGTCGTGGGACCTTGGCTGCACTCTCTCGTGGGACGTAGGTGGGTTGGGGTTAGGTCCAATTCTAGGTGTTTTGGGGTCGTTAAAAGCACCACAAAGCCAGGAAACCGGGTCTTACCACCCTATACAATATTGCAGCCCCCGTGACGTCATCTGGGGTGACTTATTACGAAAGAACCGATAAAGTTAAAGTTAAATATGACAGGATCGACTTCATTGCCCCAGGTTATCCTATATGGCTCAGTATCTCTCCCAGAATGGCTACTCTCCTCTCAAAAGCTTCACACAAATTACAAACGTCATAGCGTAAGGAACAATCCCCAGGAAATCCCCGTAAAAATACAAACTGTGAACTAAATGAAATATCTGTGGAACGAACCCATACCGTTCAAAGCACAATGTAATTAAACACAGAGATGCCAGAGGACAAATAAGAGAATAATCGTAAACAGGTTAAAAGCCGGAATACAAATATATGTGTCAAATTCATATAATGGCAACAATAATCCGGAAATCGTTCGCATTTATTGTGCAAGATTCTTCTTAACTCTTTCAGTCTCAGGGGATTTAGCATCAGAGACCCAAATGGATGTAAAGAATGACTTAAAATCAGCGCATCTTGCGTTCATTGGGCTTCTAGGTAGGAACCTATAAATGAATGTTGTGTTCCTTGGGGCGGAAAGAGTTAAAATGAGGGTTCTTCTTTGTCACTCTTGCTAGCACCGTGGGCTGCCACATAACTATCCAGATTACCAGATTACTATCCCCAAAAACCCATCAGGGAAGCCAAAATATAAGTGACTCCTTGAGTATGAAAGTACATGAGGCGGGAGACCGAGGATCTTTCAGGCAGACCGTGATGAGAGCGACGTTCTGCAAAGGACCTGCTACATGATGATGATGGATGCAGTTAAAGTATTTGGACAATTACCCCAGGCACCGGCTTGCCGATTCTTCTCCTTCTTCCCTTCTTCTTTTACCTCTTTAGGTGTCGAGGCCAGACCATCCAGGTATTTATCTCTCTGCCTTCCTCGTGCTAGAATAATCATCAGGAAATGCTCAACCAGGGGCCAAATATGCATCCAAGACTTAAAGCAGGTGGCAACAAACCGCCAGACACGGAGAGCTATGATCTCTACCCTATGCGCCGCCCTAGGCTCAAAAGGAAAGACTAAGTATTTAACTTCTTGCGAGGTAGGTATGTAGTCAAGTTTTAGCATGTCGTTATTATAACAGACTCTGAAGGCATGCTAAGAAGGGTGAAGACAGGGATGCTTCACTGGGAAGGTCACGAGTAGTGAGCATACTTTGGATCTTTTCTCCAGCCTAGCCGGAGTATCAGGTAATGAACAGGCAGACAGACTGGCTGAATCTGCACCACTAGTAGGGTGGGGGTGGGGTGAACTGATACATGACAAGGCCCTTTGGGAACAAGCAACGGAATCAGTAGAGAAACAAGATTATTATGACCTGGAGAGAATAAAGCACCTGGGTGTAGCCAGAGGGTCTGGCCGGCTCACTACACTCAGAAGAAAGGCAAGACGGACATATAACTAGATTGTGACCGGTACCATTAATATTGAAACTCTGCGCTGGCTGCTGAACATGAGGACGGAGCACGCACGTGAATACCCTAAATGCTGTAATATCAATTCTTGACTCAACTCAAGTTTTAGCATGACTGCAAACGGGTCACTCCACAGTTGCTCTGCTCTTGTGACAACGAAAATCACACGAAGTGCGCCTCGCGTGCATATTACTGAATATAGACGCGACCTTGACTGCGAAAGTACCTAGGCGTCACAAAGACACGGCTAAGTGCTGGAAGACAACTTTGAACTTTACTCTTTCAGTAACACTACCGTTCATTTCCATAGCTTTCTTATTGTAACATCGTTCTTGTCTAGAATACATTCAACCCCAACCCCTTATGTTTTCCCCACCCCTCCTTTTTCATACACCTTTTGATCAGTCCTTCTGCAAACGTTATATTTTTGGTCTGAATTAATCAACTAACAGAAAGTATTGTAAACGGCACTCACAGAAAGAAGTAGAAAGATAGAAGAACACACTAGACAACATAAAAATCTAAAGCTATAGTTGCCGTGCCGGGAATTGAACCTGTCACCTCCAGACGGCGTCTGCGCCTCGCCATGAATACAAGTTCACTAAGATACATGGTCAACTAGGCACCCCTCCAAAAAAAAAAGGGTGTCTCATTGTCCATGTCTATCGTACAGCTTGAAATCCACGACTATGTAATACGGACAGAATTCATTTCAACCCATTGAAATGGCACCATAGGTTACAGAAATTTATATTAACGAAGCAAATGTCGAATAACAATCACAGCAACAATTTACGAACACAGCAGACCTTATTGCCTTGTCTAGAATACACAAACATTTAAGAAAGGTATTTGATTGGTAGGTTCGGATGTTAGTTAGTTAGTTAGTTAGTTAGTTGGGTTATCCTCATTGCACTCCGGACATGTCCATAGGTGCTCAGATCCTCCCCTCAGTATGAACCCCAACGTCCGATGGCTAATAGTACCAGTTCTATGTTGATTAACAAGTCTTCTGGCGTAGCTGGTGTGCGTCTCGTTTTTTGCTGTGCCGATCTTAATTCCCAAGTCTGCCATTCTGGCGAGTGATGTGGATTCACTGCCACCAAAGTCGTCTATCCTTCCCATTTCTCTGAGGGCATTGATAATATCAGCATGATCCATAGGCTGACCGTAGTAGTGATAGCGGATCCAGCCAACCTGTCAGCTCTTTCATTTCCATCGACGCCTGGGTGTCCCGGAACAAAAATAAAACTCCACGGACAGTGGACTTCTGTATGATTCAAGCCATTGTCTTCGCACTGACCTGCCTGAACCCTCCGGATCATACTCATTGAATCACTGAGTATACACACGCGGGTGTATTTTTGTGTTTCAAGCCAGGCAAGCGCTTGTGTCACTGCCATCACCTCCATCGTCATGCTGCTGGTTGTCATGGAGAAGGCGCCGTTGGCTTCTTTGACTGTTAGGTTCGGATGTGTAGACGTCATTCCTATAAATAAACAGAGGGGGGAACCATTTGAGGCCGTTAAATATTATGAATTAATCAAGTAACAGAAAGTATTGTAAACGGCACTCACAGAAAGAAGTAGAAAGATAGAAGAACACATTAGACAACATAAAAATCGAAAGCTATAGTTACCGTGCCGGGAATTGAACCTGTCACCTCCAGACGGCGTCTGCGCCTCACCATGAATACAAGTGCACTAAGATACATGGTCAACTAGGCACCCCCAAAAAAGGTGTCTCATTTTGGTCTGGAGGAAATGAGAGAATAGAAACACGTATCAACGTCAAGCTGGTCTGGCTGGATTGAGAGAATAGAAGCACCTATCAACTTCAAGCTGGTCTGGATGGATTGAGAGAATAGAAGCACCTATCAACTTCAAGCTGGTCTGGATGGATTCAGAGAAAAGAAGACCGTATCAACGTCAAGCTGGTCTGGATGGATTGAGAGAAAAAAGGACCGTATCAACGTCAAGCTGGTCTGGATGGATTGAGAGAAAAGAGGACCGTATCAACGTCAAGCTGGTCTGGATGGATTGAGAGAAAAGAGGACCGTATCAACGTCAAGTTGGTCTGGATGGATTGAGAGAATAGAAGCACCTATCAACGTCAAGTTGGTCTGGATGGAGTGAGAGAATAGAACCACGTATCAACGTCAAGTTGGTCTGGATGGAGTGAGAGAATAGAAGCACATATCAACGTCAAGTTGGTCTGGATGGAGTGAGAGAATAGAAGCACATATCAACTTCAAGCTGGTCTGGATGGAGTGAGAGAATAGAAGCACGTATCAACGTCAAGTTGGTCTGGATGGATTGAGAGAATAGAAGCACATATCAACTTCAAGCTGGTCTGGATGGATTGAGAGAATAGAAGCACGTATCAACGTCAAACTGGTCTGGATGGATTGAGAGAATAGAAGCACCTATCAACGTCAAGTTGGTCTGGATGGAGTGAGATAATAGAAGCACGTATCAACTTTAAGCTGGTCTGGATGGAGTGAGAGAATACAAGCACGTATCAACTTTAAGCTGGTCTGGATGGAGTAATACAAGCACGTATCAACTTTAAGCTGGTCTGGATGGAGTGAGAGAATACAAGCACGTATCAACTTTAAGCTGGTCTGGATGGAGTGAGATAATACAAGCACGTATCAACTTTAAGCTGGTCTGGATGGAGTGAAAAATAGAAAGCAACAATATTGAACACAATCCAAAATCAAATGAGATCATGACCAGAAAACGTCACCACAAATATAGCTGAAAGGAAAGTGAGCAGAAATGTGAGCGGACCTAGCTGAAAGTGGTCAACGAAAGAGAATTTGAATTTGAATTTGAACGGATGTGCACGCACAAGTTAAGTTCTGGAACAAGATCAAAGTCCAGAGGTGGACGAACAACCAGAAATTGTTTCAAGAATATACAACCGTTAAACGAGAAGAAGAAGGATTACCCACTGAAAGTAGGGAAATGATGTAAGTAAAGTAAGTTTTCTGCGCCTTCAGGTATATTGGGCCTATAGGGCTACAAGTGATGTGCTTAACATCACGCCGGCCTCATTTACTTCCCATGACCGTACCTGGCACCCAACTAAAGGCTGGGTCGACCTGGGAGCCGGGGTCACTTCAAAAAAGTCCGGCTTCGTCAGGTCCCGAACCCACGAAACAAAATCATTGGAGGCGTGTTTTTTCGTCTCAGGGGAAACAATTGCTGACCTCATGACAACATCAAGATAAGTTAAGAGGACAACGCAGTGCACAGTGTAAAACGCAAGCATCTGCGAGCGTAGCGTAAAACGTGAGTTACTCTGAGGGTATTGTAGAATGTAGGTTGTACGCAAACACGCGGGATGCAGTTTCCGTGTGCGCCTATGTGTGTGTGTCGCGCTGCATGCTCACACGCGCGTCTTGGATAAAAGACCAGTGGCCTTGGGCATGGTTGAAATAAGGCTGTGTGTGTTGGTTCGAGAATAGACTTCCTTGCAAGGATTGTTTCTTCTGTTTCGGTAAGTGTTGATATATTTTTATATAATTGCTTTTGTCAGAACTGTTCAGTGTAATTAATCGTTTTCTCTACGTGTGTATCGAATAACAATAATTAAAAAAAAAAAAGTTGCGTATCCCTTACATGACGTTGCAGAACCAACCCCAGCATTGTTTGGCTGTTGTGGTATTTCTAGGCATATATTACGTTCAGTAATTTGCCATTGCTTCATGAATGGTGAGCTCTCGCTACCTCTGTCGAAACCAGGCAGGATAAATCGTCCGCAGCTGAGATCGAACCCTGCAGGCCGGCATTACTTAGCGCTCGTAAAGTCTAAACACAGACGCTAAGAAGACGAAGTGGCTTTCCGTAACCATGTATAGATGCTCCCTCACCCCCTCCTCTCCGCCTTCCCCCACGCCCCCATGCAGTTTTTAACAAGGAAATGTGTAAGATGGTAACCTGGGCGTGGTTTGGGTGTTTCCCATTTCTTTCTTACTGGTTCTAGTAACGTTTGCTGCCCCAAGCACACCGTGATTGGCCGTTCATTTATGTTTCATGACCTTTCACATGCGCTAGTCTAAGTTACAGGGGTGTCACGTTGCGTTGTGTTCGATCTTCTGAGCCGTGTATATTTCGCGTCGTATATTGGTTAGTGTGAGCGGCCGGCGATATTGCATACATGCCTTGGCGGACTTCAAGTAGCACACGAATTTACCTCAGCTGTGAGCTTTGAGGAGCGACAAGGAGAGCAGCGTTGCTTTTCTGCAGCAAGACGGCTTTTTAGTGCCCGGCTCAAAATGGTGACAATTCTGAAAGCACGAGACGCAGGCTGCACTCTCTCATGGGGCGTAGGCTGAGGCTTGGGTTAGAGGGGTTGGGATTAGGGCGAGTTGTAGATGCTGTAGTGTCGTTAAAAGCGGTCACATTGTGTAATATAGAACACGGGACTTCCCAGTAACTTAGACTAGCGCGCGTGAAAGGTCACGAAGCACAAATGAACGACCAGTCACTGTGTGTTTGGGGTACAAAACGTTTGAAGGACCTTCGGTAATAGTTACATTGGTCTTTTTAAAATTCTTTTTCTTGTATCCCACCAGGACATTACACAAGCGATAAACACCCGATGACACAAATGTGCCACCATGTGGATGAGGATCACCCGTGGAGAGGTCCCAGAAACCGCGTTTAGCCATTAGGCCATATTTACGGCATATTGCGGCTCCTGGCAAGCGCCAGAGTAAGGCTTCAAATAACGAAAAATTTCGCCCTAAAAAGGACGGTAATTTAAAAGCAAACATTGGTCTCCCCACCGTCCGCTTATATAAACACTAGCCCACTTATGATTGGTCGACCTTCAGCCTAGCTAACGTCTGATTAGTTGACCTCGAGCCATGCCACCTTGGGTCACTTTTACGGGCTGTGTTTCGCAATGCCTTTGACATCGCCTGTTGTATATTTCACCATACCAGACGTTTTAACACTCCAAACACATCGGCAACTGGGTCTAACACACAACCCCTTTAGAGAGTGATAAAACCTATGTCACAGGCAGTCTTTCTCTCTTGTAAATGCAACACAACTGACAGTCACACCCATAACCTCGACCACGATAGATTAGTCCAACAAACTTATCAATGGAACTTGACCCACTTTCCGTGGGGAGACCAACGTGTCAAAAACCAGACCTTCTTACCCTCTTATGTGTTGATGACATAAATCTGAGATAATTTCCCCAAGTGATGATAAATTGAGATAATTTCCCCAAGTGATGACATAAGTCTGAGATAATTTCCCCAAGTGATGACATAAGTTTGAGATAATTTCCCCAAGTGATGACATAAGTTTGAGATAATTTCCCCAAGTGATGACATAAGTCTGAGATAATTTCCCCAAGTGATGACATAAGTTTGAGATAATTTCCCCAAGTGATGACATAAGTTTGAGATAATTTCCCCAAGTGATGACATAAGTCTGAGATAATTTCCCCAAGTGATGACATAAGTTTGAGATAATTTCCCCAAGTAATGACATAAGTCTGAGATAATTTCCCCGAGTGATGACATAAGTCTGAGATAATTTCCCCAAGTGATGACATAAGTTTGAGATAATTTCCCCAAAACATGACATAAGCTTGAGATAATTTCCCCAAGTGATGACATAAGTTTGAGATAATTTCCCCAAGTGATGACATAAGTTTGAGATAATTTCCCCAAGTGATGACAAATCTGAGATAATTTCCCCAGAGGATGACGTAAATATGAGATACTTTCCACAAGTAAAGACTTGAAGTTGGGATAATTTCTCGAGTGATGACAGAAATGTGCTCTTCTGTATTCTGACAAATAACACAAAAACAAAATTTAACAAACATAATCAGCACAAATTGACCGGTCTAAATCAGAGTTCCACAAACTTATTTCGTTCACCGCCCCTCGCGCCCCTCCCCCCCCCCAATTCAGCCAACAAATACAAAACCTCCTTCTGGAAATCTAAAGTGATGGTGAAAATATACCCAGCATTCACTAATAAGATATTTGTATTGTATTTATTAAAAAAAAAAAAAAAATAAAAAAAAAATATATATATATAAACTCCCACCTTTCGATTTCTTCGCCCATAATTGGGTTCGTAGTGACTCTTTTTGTTTCAGTTTTCGCATGTGACCAATGTGACGTTGTCGTTAGTTTGTTATTGTTTATGATAAATATTGTTTCGATCACCAATGAAGACATTGATGTATTTGCAGGCTTCTATTCATTTTGTATCTTTTATTTTCCTACTCAAGTTCTTTGTTGCATTGATTTACTTCTAGTAATCTACATTCTTTTACTTTTAGCGAAAGTCAGAATGTTGAATTAGGAATCGTCATCACAGCACTCGAGACACTCTCATAAGTGCTCAGTCCCCATCTTCAGCAGCAAGCAAAAAGTTCACATTCCGATGGTACCAGTAAACGTCTGTTTGTATATCCGTCTCATCCTTCCCCTGGGTGTTGAGCGTTGGCCAGATCCCCTGGTAACTCTTCGCAGCGCCATTCTCCTTAGACCATAATGATTTACCTGTGCCTCCGCACTTTTCACTCGCTCCCAAAAGACCCTCACTACATCTAACTTGTCATACATCAATTCACCACCAAGTGGTGCAGAGCCATCCAGTCTGTCTGCTCATTTCCCATGACACCGGCATGCCTGGAAAAAAATATCAAGAGGATGCTAACTACTCGGGACCTCTAAAGTGATGTTCAGAACTATCAGAAAGATGTAACAGTGCATTTGCGTTCTAATAAGAATGTGTCCTACGTCATACAACATTCTAAAGAAAGATGTAACATTGCATTTGCGCTCTAATAAGAATGTGTCCTACGTCATACAACATTCCAAAGAAAAATGTAACATTGCATTTGCGTTCTAATAAGAATGTGTCCTACGCCATACAACATTCCAAAGAAAAATGTAACATTGCATTTGCGTTCTAAAAAGAATGTGTCCTACGCCATACAACATTCCAAAGAAAAATGTAACATTGCATTTGCGTTCTAATAATAATGTGTCCTACGCCATACAACAATCCAAAGAAAAATGTAACATTGCATTAGCGTTCTAATAAGAATGTGTCCTACGCCATACAACATTCTAAAGAAAGATGTAACATTGCATTTGCGCTCTAAAAAAATGTGTCCTACGTCATACAACATTCTAAAGAAAGATGTAACATTGCATTTGCTTTCTAATAAGAACGTGTCCTACGTCATACAACATTCTAAAGAAAGATGAAACATTGCATTTGCGCTCTAATAAAAATGTGTCCTACGTCATACAACATTCTAAAGAAAGATGTAACATTGCATTTGCGCTCAAATAAAAATGTGTTTTACGACATACAACATTCTAAAGAAAGATGTAACATTGCATTTGCGTTCTAATAAGAATGTTTCCTACGTCATACAACATTCTGAAGAAAGATGTCTCAACTAAAAATGTATGACACTTACATGCTAGGTTCCTGAGCCTCATAGTGGGGGAAAAAAAATAAAAGAAAATACCTACTGTTGATTGACAATCATGCCGTAAAAGGCGACTTATAATGGGTGTTGAATTCAGGGTCATGGAACGAACAGTCTTCATAAAATCAACATGGTGCATACAAAAGCCAAGATTTGTAAAACGGATGTGCACCTAAAACTCAAAGGTCTGAAACAAAACCCCAGCTCAGAAGTGGATGAACAACCAGAACTTTTCGCCGGAGTTCACAGCCGGGGAACGTTAATACGAGGAAAAAAAAAAAAAAAAACACCCAGGAAGATGCAATGGCAATTCTGTCCTCTTATTTATGTTTTTTAACGTCTTACTTCTTCGCGTTCTCCGGCCGTAGACTACGTTGAAAAAATTAGAGCTATTCGTCCACCTCTGGTCTTTAGTTTTGTTCCAGAACCTGAGTGTTGCATACACATCCGTTTAACCATTCTGACTTATTTGTATGCTGATTTCTGGTACCTTTCTGGTGTTGCGTGCACATCCGTTTAACCATTCTGACTTATTTGTATGCTGATTTCTGGTACCTTTCTGGTGTTGCGTGCACATCCGTTTAACCATTCTGACTTATTTGTCTGCTGATTTCTGGTACCTTTCTGGTGTTGCGTGCACATCCGTTTAACCATTCTGACTTATTTGTCTGCTGATTTCTGGTACCTTTTTGGTGTTGCGTGCACATCCGTTTAACCATTCTGACTTATTTGTCTGCTGATTTCTGGTACCTTTCTGGTGTTGCGTGCACATCCGTTTAACCATTCTGACTTATTTGTCTGCTGATTTCTGGTACCTTTTTGGTGTTGCGTGCACATCCGTTTAACCATTCTGACTTATTTGTCTGCTGATTTCTGGTACCTTTCTGGTGTTGCGTGCACATCCGTTTAACCATTCTGACTTATTTGTCTGCTGATTTCTGGTACCTTTCTGGTGTTGCGTGCACATCCGTTTAACCATTCTGACTTATTTGTATGCTGATTTCTGGTACCTTTCTGGTGTTGCGTGCACATCCATTTAACCATTCTGACTTATTTGTATGCTGATTTCTGGTACCTTTCTGGTGTTGCGTGCACATCCGTTTAACCATTCTGACTTATTTGTATGCTGATTTCTGGTACCTTTCTGGTGTTGCGTGCACATCCGTTTAACCATTCTGACTTATTTGTATGCTGATTTCTGGTACCTTTCTGGTGTTGCGTGCACATCCGTTTAACCATTCTGACTTATTTGTATGCTGATTTCTGGTACCTTGCCTCTCAGACAGCTGATCTCCGATTTTGAAGAAAAACCCCGTTTTTCGACCTCTACGACATGCTTGTTGCGGAGGCACTGGGTCTGTTTTTGTTTTCCCCACGACTGGACCCCGGTACCCACAAGTTAAAGCAAAATAAGATTAAGAATGTTTATGTTAGAAAAAAACATACGTATGATAAGAAAATAAAAATTTTTTATGAAAAAGATGAACCTGGTGCACTTGTATTATTCAGCGGACCCAGCTTAGTGGCTTAGTGGTTAGTGAATGCGTCTGACAATTTCAGGATCCCAGAGTAAAAGGTTTCGATTTCGCGCGCGGGACGGTTTATTTTGCGAATTGCATCAGAGGCTGCTACTATCCCCACAACAGGACCGTTCAGCGCTCCTGGGGGCTGTACTGCCCACTTTGAGATGCACTGGTCTAAATGACCTTGTAGTTTATAATCGTTTCCAGAACCTATCCTTAAGAGTTCTAACTAGTATGCTGCTCCGTGTAACCTTTGTGGAGTCTGCCAATGAGGCAGTTGCATGACTATGTCTCGTTGTCTTGTTTTGATAATCTGCGACGTACTTCTCTGCTTATTGATACAACCAAGAGGTTGCGCTGAGATCGTGTTGAGGCACAAAGGACATAAACTCTAATGATTATATATATATATATATATATATATATATATATATATATATATATATATATATATATATATATATATATATATATGACAAAGGCGGGAGCCACATTCCAAGCCCCCGTTCCTATTTGTTAAATTTGATATCGTATATTCAGCCAAACGTTCATTCAGCAGCAAGAAAAGGATATGTAACTCTTTTGGAATATGTGGGTTAGCGTCGTGTACGCAGTTTCACAATTCCGGCATAGCAGAGTTGGGAGTCGGTATGCAGGCAATTTGGTAGCACCTCCCTTTGTGTTAAATTTTGGCAGTGAAAGAGTCATGACTAACTATTAGGATTGCCAACACTCCGTTTCCCCCGAATTCTTGTTGTTGTTTGTTTGTTTTTTGACTTTTTTTCCCCCTATGGATTAAGTTACGTATGCTTTTTATGTATTAAAAAAATTTTTTTTTTTAGAAGTGAACAATGTCTTTATGACCACAGAGCGAGTATTCACTAAATGTTTTGAATTTTTTTTTTTCAAAATCTGACAGCCCTGTAAACCAAAGAACGCAAATTTGCGTCACTTGGATCAAGACCGCATTTACAAATAAAAAGGAAGTCGATCATCCGACCTTTAAGAAAAGTTCACATATAGACAAATATTTTTGCCACAGTAAAATAAAAGAAATAAAAAACATGCAAAAACTATATAAAATTTAAAATCCAATATACTTCAAACGAAAGAAGAAAACATAATAATAATAATGAACTGCTATAAATATAATACTATAGAACAAGTTTGACTACAAGTGAGCAAGCGGATAACTTATATATATATATATATACACGATAGGAATAGTTAGGTTTAAAGCAAATTATTTGCGTATTTTCTTCTTCTTTTTTTTATGACACTGCTACTCGATTGTATGCAAGTGTTGTGGTTTTCTGAATTTCTCTTGCCCTTCTGGAACGGTGAGTATGTTTAACGTTTTTTTTTCTTTGCAGGATCCAGCTACAACGTCTATCTAATTCTTTCTTGATTTTCTTCTCACATGTTTTGCCCAGAGGTTCTGGCTGCATTCTTACAACATCACCAAACTATTTCATTCTTGGTGTTTTAATGTAATTCAGGCAATGTCTTGTTCCAAAAAATTATCTCTAATATATGTCATTTGCCAATACCACGAACACAATAAATAAAAAAAAAGTAATAGAGTTTTATTACAATCTTGATCGTGGCGATAATACTTGAATGGTTGATTTATCCGTCTGAGGGCGTTATCTTTGCCATCGGTTCTGTGGAGGTAACAGTTAATTAGCTCAGTAATCGTCTACGGCTAGAATCGTTTCCATCTACACATACTTCTTGTGTGTTACTCTCTTTACATTTATGTACCACTGGAACCGGTTGGATTCAATGGCCGTTATAACCGCGGTATCACTATAACTGCCTGAAATGTAAAACTGATTCCCAACTTTGTTCTCGATTTACAAGGCTGACTGTTTGATTGGTTGTGTATTCTGTTCATTACTGTATAAATTCTTTCAACGACTGAGTTAAGACTTTTATGCCCAATTACCCTACTAATTTTTTATTTTATTTAATTGTCCCCTTCTAGGATAGC